>NC_069418.1:3178595-3378798 GCF_026875155.1 Cherax quadricarinatus | reverse complement strand
GTATTCCCCTTGCCCCGCCGCAATTTACTGCCACCTCTTCATGGGACCATGTATCACTGCACCACTGCTTCGGGACCTGCTATCACTGCCACAGCCATGGCACCATGTATCCTGCCACACTGCTCTGGCCCATACCACCCTTCATACACATGCACCCCCTTGGGCCAGTATCACGCACACGCTTCAGGGACCATGATCACTGCACATCTATGGGACCATCTTACTGCAACGCTTCATGGGTACCCTTTCCCCACCTTTAAGGGATCCCGCAAATTTTCCCCCCAGCCACACTGCTTTGGGACCGCTACATGCCACACTGCTCATGGGACATGCTATCACTGCCACCTGCTTCTGGGCCATGCTTCACTGCCACACTGCTAGGGACCTTTCACTGCACATGCCAGGGTCCTTTATCACTGCACACTGCTTCATGGGACCGCTATACCCACCTTTGGCCATGCTACATGCCACCACCTTCATGGGCCCCTTTTTCACTGCCCACGCTTTATGGGACCATTATCACTCCCCCTGCTTCTGGGACCATGCTTTTACTGCCACCACGCTTGGTCCCTTATCCGCCCATGCTTTAGGGCCATGCTTCCCCCACTGCTTCTGGGCACCATGCTTTTCCCCCTGCCCCCATGCTTCATGGGACCATTGCTTATCACTGCCACCATGCTTCAGGGACCATGCTTCATGCACCCGCTCATGGACCTTGCTATTCCACACTGCTATGGTCCATCTTCACTGCCCCCATGCTTCATGGGCACCATGCTATCATGCAACCCCTGCTCATGGTACCAGTTCACTGCACCACTGCTTCTGGGACATGCTATCACTGCCACACTGCTCATGGGCACAGTATCACTGCACCACGCTTCAGGACACTATCACTGCCACCCCGCTCATGGGACCATCTTCACTGCCCCTGCTTCTGGGCCCCCCTGCTACACGCACACTGCTTCTGGGACCATGCTTCACTGCACCATGCTTGGGACTGCTATCATGCCACCACTGCTTCTGGGACCATGTATCTGCCACCATGCTCATGGGACCATGATCCGCCCCTGCTTCGGGACATGTTCACTGCACCACTGCTTCATGGTACCATGCTTTCTACACGTTGGTCCACCCATGCTCTGGGACCATGTACCGCCACACTGCTTATGGACCTGCTTCTCCACCATTCTTCATGGGACCATGCTATCACTGCCACCACTGCTTCATGGGCACCATGCTATCATGCCACACTGCTTCATGGGTACCATGCTATCACTGCCAGCACTGCTTCATGGGCACCATGCTATCACTGCCACCACTGCTTCATGGGCACCATGCTATCACTGCCACCACTGCTTCATGGGCACCATGCTATCACTGCCACCACTGCTTCATGGGTACCATGCTATCACTGCCACCACTGCTTCATGGGCACCATGCTATCACTGCCACCACTGCTTCATGGGTACCATGCTATCACTGCCACACGCTTCATGGACCATGCTATCACTGCCACCACTGCTTCATGGGCACCATGCTATCACTGCCACCACTGCTTCATGGGCACCATGCTATCACTGCCACCACTGCTTCATGGGTACCATGCTATCACTGCCACCACTGCTTCATGGGCACCATGCTATCACTGCCACCACTGCTTCATGGGCACCATGCTATCACTGCCACCACTGCTTCATGGGCACCATGCTATCACTGCCAACACTGCTTCATGGGCACCATGCTATCACTGCCCACTGCCAGGCATGCTTCATGCCCGGCCATGCTTATCACTGCCCACCACTGCTTCATGGGTACCATGCTATCACTGCCACCACTGCTTCATGGGCACCATGCTATCACTGCCACCACTGCCTCATGGGTACCATGCTATCACTGCCACCACTGCTTCATGGGCACCATGCTATCACTGCCACCACTGCTTCATGGGTACCATGCTATCACTGCCACCACTGCTTCATGGGCACCATGCTATCACTGCCACCACTGCTTCATGGGCACCATGCTATCACTGCACCACATGCCTTCATGGGCACCATGCTATCACTGCCACCATTGCTTCTTGGGCACCATGCTATCACTGCCACCACTGCTTCATGGACACCATGCTATCACTGCCAGCACTGCTTCATGGGCACCATGCTATCACTGCCAGCACTGCCTTCATGGGCACCATGCTATCACTGCCACCACTGCTTCTTGGGCACCATGCTATCACTGCCACCACTGCTTCATGGGCACCATGCTATCACTGCCAGCACTGCTTCTTGGGCACCATGCTATCACTGCCACCACTGCTTCATGGGCACCATGCTATCACTGCCACCACTGCTTCATGGGCACCATGCTATCACTGCCACCACTGCTTCATGGGCACCATGCTATCACTGCCACCACTGCTTCATGGGCACCATGCTATCACTTATCTCTGCCACCACTGCTTCATGGGCCACCATCTATCACTGCCACCAACTGCTCATGGCACCATGCTATCACTGCCAGCACTGCTTCATGGGCACCATTCTATCACCACTGCCCAGACTGCTTCATGATCATGGGCACCATGCATCACTGCCACCTACTGCTTCATGGGTACCTGCTATCACTGCCACCACTGCTTCATGGTAAACATGCTATCACTGCCACCATACTGCTTCAAGGGTACCATGCTACACTGCCCACCACAGCTTCATGGGCACCATGCAACACTAGCCACCACTGCTTTTTATTTCATGGGTACCATGCTATCGAAGCTCAGCACTGCTTTCAATGGGCACCATGCAATCACTTCACTGCCAGCACTGCTTCATGGGCACATGCTAATCACGCCACCACTGCTTTCATGGACACCAAGCGATCAGCTACTGCTTTTCCATCCTATGGAGAGGGAGCATGGACACTGGGGGTCGTCCCAACAGTACTAAAAACAACAGCATACCCCACTCCACAAAGGGCAGTAAAGCAACAGCAAAGAACTACAGACCGAAGAGCACTAACATCCCATATGCATAAAAATCTTTGAAAGGGTCCTAAGAAGCAAGATCACCACCATCAGAAACCCATCAGTTACACAACCCAGGGCAACATGGGTTAAACAGGTCGCTCCAGCTGTCTCAACTAATGGACCACTCACGACAAGGTCCTAAATGCACTAAAAGACAAAAAAATGCAGATGTAAGATAGACAGAATTTGCAAAAGCCTTCGACAAGTGTGACCATTGCGTAATAGCGCACAAAATGCCGTGCTAAAGGAATCACAGAAAATCGGTCGATGGATTCAATAATTTCCTCACTAACAGAACACAGAGAGTAGAGTCCGTCAACAGAGTGAACATAGTCCGAGGCAGCTACGGTGAAAAGCTCTGTATCCACAAGGCACAGTACTCGCCCATCTTGTTCCTATCCTTATATCCGACATAGACAAGGATGTCAGCCACAGCACCGTGTCTTCCTTTGCAGAGACACCCGAATTCTGCATGACAGTGTCTTTTTCCATAGCAGACACTGCAAGCTCCAGGCAGACATCAACCAAATCTTTCAGGCTGAGAAAGAACAATATGAAGTTCAACGATGAAAATTTCAATTACTCAATATGGTAAACAGGAGGAAATTAAATCGTCATCAGAGTACAAAACATAATTCTGGCCACAAAATAGAGCGAAACACCACGTCAAAGAACCTGGAGTGAATTTTTTTTTTCCATGATGTCGGAGATCTCACCTTCCAGGACCATAAATTGTATCAATCGCATCTGCTAGAAAAATGACAGGATGGATAATGAAAAACCTTCAAAAACTAGGGAGGCCAAGCCCATGATGACACTCTTCAGGTCACTTGTTCTAATCTAGCTGGAAAATGGCTGCACACTAAACACACCTTTTCAAGGCAGGTGAAATTGCCGACCTAGAAAATGTACAAGAACTTTCACGGCACGCATACGGAGATAAAACACCTCAATTAGGGAGCGCTTGATGTTCCTAAACTGTATCCCTGGAACGCAGAGGGAGAGATACATGATTATATACAACCTGGAAAATCCTACGAGGGCTAGTACCGAACTTGCACACGAAAATCACTCATTAACGAAAGCAAAAAAGACTTGGCAGACGAGGGAACACCATGCCCCCAATGAAAAGCAGGGTTCACTACACGTTAAGGACCATAACATAATGTCAGGGGCCCGAGACTGTTCAAACTGCCTCCCAGCACACATAAGGGGTATAACCAACAGACCCCCTAGGCAGTCCTTCAAGCTGGCACTGACAAGCACCTAAAGTCAGTTCCGACAGGCCTGGCTGTTAAGCTCGTATTGTTTGGGTTTGCGTGCAGCCAGCAGCACCAGCCTGGATGATCAGGCTGTTATCCACCAGGAGGCCTGTCTCAACCGGGCCCGGGGCGTCTGACCCCCGGAACCTCTCTCCAGGTAAACTCCAGGTAATTCCAGGTAAACTGCTTCATGGCACCATGCTTCAACTGCCACCACAGCTACATGGGTACCATGCTAACACTGCCAGCACTGCTTCCAATGGCCACCATGCTATCACTTGCCACCACTGCTCTCATGGGCACCATGCTACACTGCCACCACTGCTTCATGGGTACTCATGCTATCTCACTCCCAGCACTGCTTCATTGGGCACCATGCATCATGCCACCACTGCTTCATGGGCACCATGCTCATCACTGCAATAGCGCTTCATGGGCACCATGCTATCACTGCCACCACTGCCTCATGGGCACCATGCAAACACTGCCACCTATCTGCTTCTTGGCACCAGCAATCACTGCACACCACTGTCATGGGCACCATGCTATCACTGCCACCACTGCTTCATTGGGCACATTCTATCACTGCCACCACTGATTCATGGTAACTCATGCTCTCACACTGCCAACCACTGCTTCATGGGCACCATGTGGCTATCACTGCCACCACTGCTTCATGGGTACCATCTATCACTGCCACACTTCTTCATGGGTACCATGCTATCACTGCTACACCTGCTTCATGGGCACAATGCTATCACTGCCAACACTGGCTCATGGGTACCATGCTATCACACTGCCACCACTGCTTTCATGGTAGCCATCTATCACTGCCACCCTGCTTCATGGGCACCATGCTATCCAGCGCCACCAAACTGCGTTCATGGTACCATAGCTATCACTGCCACCACTGCCTCATGGGCACCATCTAATCACTGCCAACACTGCTTCATGGGCACCATGCTATCACTGCCACCACTGCCTCATGGGCACCATGCTATCACTGCCAACACTGCTTCATGGTTACCATGCTATCACGTGCCACCACTGCTTCATGGCACCATGCTATCACTGACCACCACTGACTTCATGGGTACCTATGCTATCACTGCCACCACTGCTTCATGGGCACCATGCTATCACTGCCACCCACTGAGCACATGGTACCATGCAATTCACTGCCACCACTCGTTCGTTGGCTAGCCATGCTTTCACATCGCACTGCACCACTGCTTCATGGGTACCAAGCTATCAATGCCACCACTGGCTCAAGGGCACCATGCCTATCACTGTCCCAGCACTGCATCATGGGCCACCATTGCTATCACTGCCAGCACTGCTTCATTGGCACCATGGCTAATCACTGTCACCAATGCTTCTTGGGCACCATGCTATCACTGCCACCGACTGCTTCATGGACACCAAGCTATAACTGCCAGCACTGCTTCATTGGGCACCATGCTATCACTGCCAGCACTGCTCATGGCACCATGCATCATTGCCACCACTTGCTTCTTGGGCACCATGCTTATCCTGCACCACTGCTTTTCAGGGCACACATGCTATCACTGCCCGCACTGCTTCTTGGGCACCATGCTATCACGCCACACACTGCTTCATGGCACCAGCTAGCCTGCCACTCCACTGCTACTGGGCACCATGCTATCACTGGCCACCACTGCTTTCATGGGCACCAAGCTATCACTGCACCACTGCTTTCATGGGCACCAAGCAATCACTGCCACAAACTGCTTCATCATATGGCACCATGCCATCACTGCCACCACTGCCTCATAGGGCACCATGCATCACTGCACCACGTGCTTCTTGGGCACCATGCTATCACAGCCACCACTGCCTCATGGCACCATTCCTATCACTGCCACCACTGCTTCATTGGCACCATGGCTATCACAGCCACCCCCCCTACTGCCTCCATGGGCACCATGATATCACTGCACTCCTGCTTCTTGGGCACATGCATCACTCACTGCCACCACTGCCATCATGGGCACCAATCTATCACTGCCACCACTGCTTCTTGGGCACCATGCCTATCACTGCTACCACTGCCTCATTTGGCACCGAAGCTATCACTGCCACCACTGCCTCATGGGCACCATGCTATCCTGCCACCACACTGCTTCATGGCACCATGCTATCACTGCCAACCACTGCTTCATGGCACCATGCTACTCACTGCCACCACTGCGCCTCAGCGCACCATGCTATCACTGCCACCACTGCTCCTTGGTCGACCATGCTATCACTGCCACCCACTGCCTCATGGTCCCCATGCTATCACTGCCACCACTGGCTTCTGGCACCATGCTATCACTGCCACCAACTGATCTTGGCACCATCTATCCACTGCCACCACTGCTTCATGGGCACCATGCTATCACTGCCACCACTGCTTCATGGCAGCACATGCTATCACTGCCACCACTGCCCTCATGGGCACCATGCTACACGCAACTCCTGCTTTCATGGACACCCATGCTATCACTGCCAGCACTGCTTCATGGGCAACCATAGCTATCACTGCCACCACTTGCGCTTCATGGGGCACCATGCTATCACTGCCACCACTGCTTCATGGGCACCATGTCTATCACTGCCACCACTGCTTCATGGCCACCATGCAATCACTGCCAACCACTGCTTCATGGGCACCATGCCCCCACCCCCATCACTGCCACCACTGCTTCTTGGGCACATGCATCACCGCCACCACTGCTTCATGGCACCATGCTATCACTGCCACCACTTTTTGCTTCATGGGCACCATGCTATCACTGCCGAGCACAGCTTTCCATGGGCACCATGCTATCACTAGCCACCCAAGCTTCATGGGTAACCATGCTATCACTCACTGCCACCAACTGCTTCATGGGCACCATGCTATCACTGCCACCACTGCTTCATTCATGACACCATGCTACACTGCCACCACTGCTTCATGGGTACATGCTAGCACTGCCACCACTGCCTCATGGGCCACCATGCTATCACTGCCACCACTGCTTCAATGGGCACCATGCTATCACTGCCACCACTGCTTTCATGGAAACCATGCTATCACTGGCCAGCACTGCATCATGGGCACCATGCTATCACTGCCACCACTGCTTCATGGACACCAAGCTATCACTGCCACAAACTGCTTCTATGGGCACCATGCTAAACAACTGCCAGCACTGGCTTCATGGGCACCAAGCTATCACTGCCACCACTGCTTCATGGCATCCAATACCATGCAATCACTGCCACCCACTGCTTCATCATGGGTACCAACTAACCCTGCCGACCACTGCTTCATGGAACCAACTATCACAGCCACCACACGAGCATCATGGGTACCATGCTATCACTGCCACCACTGCGTTTCATGGTCACCATTCTATCACTTCCACCACGCTTACATGGGTACCATGCTATCACTGCCAGCACTGCTTCATGGGCACCATGCAATCACGTGCCAGCACTGTCTTCATGGGACACATGCTATCACTGCCAACCAGACTGCTTCATGGGCACCATGCCTATCACTGGCCACCACTGCTTTAAATCATATGGGTACCATGCTATTCACTGCCACACTAGCTTCATGGCACCATGCTATCACTCACAGCCCCACTGCTTCATGCACCATGCTATCACCTGCACCACTGCTTCATGGGTACCATGATATCACTGCCAGCCACTGCTTCAATGGCAACCATGCTATCACTGCCTAAGCCACTGCTCATGGCCCATGCTATCACTGCCACCGACTGCTGCTTCAGACACCAATGCTATCACTGCCACACTGCTTCATGGGTACCATGCTAACACTGCCAGCATGCTTCCATGGGCACCAAGCAATCACTGCCAGCATGGCTGCTTCTGGCACCATGCTATCACTGCCAACTGCCACCACAGGCTTATTTGGCACCATGCTATCCACATGCCACCACTGCTTCATGTTACCATGCTACACTGCCACCACTGCTTCATGGACACCAGCTTATCACTGCACCTTACTGCTTCATGGGCACCATGCTACACTGCACCACTGCTTCTATGGGCACCTAGCGATCACTGAGCACACTGCTTCATGGTACCATGCATCAACTGCCCCACTGCTTCATGGGTACCAATCTATCACTGCCAGCACTGCCTCCATGGTACCATGCTATCACACTGCCACAATGCATCATTGGCACCATGCTATCACTGCCACCCTGCTTCATGGAACACCATGCTAATCACGGGCCAGCAACTGCTCATGGTACCATGCTATCACTGCCACCACTGCTTCATGGGCACCATGCTATCACTTGCCAGCACTGCTTCATGGGTACCATGCTAATCACTGCCACCACTGCCTTCATGGGTACCAGCTATCACTGCCACCACTCTGCTTCATGGGCACCATGCTAATCACTGCCACCACGCTTCATGGGTACCATGCTATTCACTGCCACCACTGCGTCAGGGTACCATGCAATCACCTGCCACCACTGCTTCATGGGTACCTGCTATCACTGCCACCCAACTGCTCAATGGGCACCATGTCTATCACTGCCACACTGCTTTCATGGGTACCATGCTATCACTGCCACCACTGCTTTTCATGGGCAACGACATGCTATCACTGCCACCACGCTTCAGGGCACCATGTAACACTGCACCACACTGCTTCATGGACACCATGCTATCACTTGCCACCACTGCTTTCAATGGGCACCATGCTGTCAATGCCACCAACTGCTTCATGGGGTACACATGCTATCAACTGCCACCACTGCACATGGTACCATGCTTATCCCTGCCACCACTGCTTCAAGGACACCATGCTGTCACTGCCAGCAACTGCATCATGGGCACCATGCTATCACACACATGCCACCACTGCTTCATGGGTACCATGCAAACACCTGCCACTACTGCTTCATGGGCATCATCTGTCACTGCCACCCTGCTTCATGGGCAACCATGCTATCTCTGCCACCACTGCTTCATGGGGTACCATGCTATCACTGCCAGCCTGCTTATATGTCCATGCTATCACGCAGCACTGCTTCATGGGTACCATGCTATCACTGCCAGCACTGCTTCATGGACCCATGCTATCACTGCCACCGACAGCTTCATGGTACGCCATGCAATCACTGCCAGCACTGCTTTCATGGGTACCATGCTATCACTGCACGGCAGCAACTGCTTTCATGGGTACCATTCTATCACTGCCGCACTGCTTCATGTGGTACCATGCTATCACCTTCGCACCAACTGCTTCATGGTACCATGCTATCACTGCCAGCACTGCTTCATAGGTCCCCATGCTATCACTGCCACCACTTGCTTCATGGGCACCATGCTATCACTGCCAGCACTGCTTCATGGGTACCCATGCTAATCAATGCCCACCACTGCCATGGACACCATGCTATCACTGCCATCAATGCTTCAATGGCACCATGCTATCACTGCCAGCACTGCTCATGGGCACCATGCTATCACTGCCACCACTGCTTCAAAAATGGGGGGCCCCACCATGCTATACACTGCCAGCACTGCTTCATGGGCACCATTCTATCACTGCCAGCACTGCTTTACATGGACCACCCAGCTATCACAGCAGCACTGCTTCATGTGCACCATAGCTATCACAGCCATCCACTGCTTCATTGGGCACCATGCTATCACTGCACCACTGCTTCATGGACACCATGCTATCACTGCCAGCACTGCTTTCATGGGCAACCATGTCATCACTGCCACCCTACTGCTTCATGGTACCATGCTTATCGCTGCCAGCACTGCTTCAGGCACCATCTATCACAGCCACCAACTGCTTCTATGGGCATCATGCGATCACTGCCACCACTGCTTCAATTGGGCACCATGCTATCACTGCCACCACGCTTTCATGGCACCATGCTATCACTGCCACCACTGCTTCATGGGCACAAGCTATCACTGCCATCACTGCTTACATGGGGCACCATGCTGCTCACTGCCACCTGACTGCTTCATGGCACCATGCTGTCACTGCACCTCTGCTTCATGGCACCAGCTATCAACTACTGCCCAGCACTGCTTCATGGCACCGTGTGTTTATGCTATCACTTGCCAGCACTGCTTCATGGCACCATGCTATCACTGCCACCACTCTGCTTCATGGGCACCATGCTGTCACTGCCACACTGCTTCATGGGCACGCTATGGCTATCACTGCCACACAGCTTCATGGTACCATGCTACACTGCCCACCTCTGCTTCATATGTACCTATCTATCACAGCAGCACTGCTTTCAGGGCACCATGCTATCACACTGCCGACCACCTGCTTCATGGCACCATGCTATCACTGCCAGCACTGCTTCATGGGCAACCATGCAATCACTGCCAGCCTGCTTTCATGGGCAACCATGCTATCACTGCCAAGAACTGCTTCCATGGGTACCATGCTATCACTTGCCTACCACCTGTTTCATGGGTACCATGCTATCACTGCCAGCACTGCATCATGGGGTCCATGCAACACTGCCAGCACTGCTGCTTCATGCACCAATGCTATCACTGCCAAGCACTTGCTTACCTGGGTACCATGCTATCACTGCCAGCACCTGCTTGCATGGGTACCATTCTATCACTGCAGCACAGCTTCATGGTACCAGCTATCAATGCCACCACAGCTTCATGGCACCAATGCTAATCACTGCCAGCACTGCTTCATGGGTACCATGCTATCACTGCCAGCACGCATCAAGGGTACCATGCTATCACACTTCACAGCCAGCACTGCTTCATGGTACCATGCTATCACATCTGCCACCACAGCTTCATGGGCACCAAGTGCATCACTGCAGCACTGCTTTCATGGTACGAGCATGCTATCATCACGCACCCCCAGGCTTCATGGGTACCATGCTATCACTGCCAGCACTGCTTCATGGGTACCATGCTATCACGGCCAGCACTGCTTCATGGGCACCATTCTATCACCTGCCACCAAAGCTTCATGGGTACCATGGCTATCACTGCAGCCTGCTTTCATGGGCACCAGCTATCACATGCCACCACTGCTTCATGGGTACCAGCTATCACTTGCCACCACTGCTTCAAGGCCACCATGCTATCACACTGGCCAACCACTGCTTCATGGGCACCATGCTATCACTGCCAGCGAACTGCTTCATGGTACCAATGCTATCACTGGCAGCACTGCATCATGGGCACCATTCATCACTGCCACCACAGCTTCATGGGTACCATGCTATCACTCCAAGCACTGCTTTCATGGGTATCCATGCATCACAGGCCCACCACTGCTTCATGGGCTCCATGCTATCCACTCCAACCACTGCTTCATGGCACCATGCTATCACAGCCAGCACTGCTTCATGCCACCATGCTATCACTGCCTAGCACAGCTTCATGGGCACCATGCTATCACTGCCACCGACTGCTTCATGGTACCATGCTATCCTGGCCACCACTGCTTCATGGTACCATGCTATCACTGCCACCACTGCTTCCATTGTGCACCATGCTATCACTGCCACCAAGCTCATGGCACCATGCAAACATCACTGCCACCACTGCTTCCATGGCACCAAAGCTATCACAGCCAGCACTGCTTTCATGGGCAACCATGCTATCACAGCCAGCACTGCATCATGGGTACCATGCTATCACTGCCCCACTGAGTCATTGTCACCATGCTATCACTGCCACCACTGCTTCATTGGCACCATGCTATCAACTGCAGCACAGCTTCATTGGTACCATGCTATCACTGCCACCACTGCTTCATGGGCACCATGCTATCACTGCCAGCACTGCTTCATGGGTACCATGCTATCACTGCCACCACTGCTTCATGGGTACCATGCTATCACTGCCACCACTGCTTCATGGGTACCATGCTATCACTGCCAGCACTGCTTCATGGGTACCATGCTATCACTGCCAGCACTGCTTCATGGGCACCATGCTATCACTGCCACCACTGCTTCATGGGTACCATGCTATCACTGCCACCACTGCTTCATGGGTACCATGCTATCACTGCCACCACTGCTTCATGGGCACCATGCTATCACTGCCACCACTGCTTCATGGGCACCATGCTATCACTGCCAGCACTGCTTCATGGGCACCATGCTATCACTGCCAGCACTGCTTCATGGGCACCATGCTATCACTGCCACCACTGCTTCATGGGCACCATGCTATCACTGCCAGCACTGCTAGTTAAATTCGTTCCTTGTTTACTGTGCAAGATTAATTTACCAGTGGAGATCTGCGAGTCGTGCAGACACACGAGTGCTGAGACTGCGTCTGTGTTTTCTCCCAACTTGTGTCCTCAGAGTTTCATCTTTGTTAACGAAGCTCTCTGTTTACATACGACCTCTCCTCTACGTCTTGACTTGGCACCAGTTCTCCCTCATTGTCTCTTACAGCTTTGCTAGTCATCCGTAGCTGCTTCCTTGCATGATGAGGGCGTGGGTGGTGAGTGAGTGGGTGGTGAGTGAGTGGGTGGTGAGTGAGTGGGTGGTGAGTGAGTGGGTGGTGGGGCAGTAGCAGTGGTGGAGGACAGTGGTAGTAGGTACACAGACTTCACTCCTCATCTTCATGCCCTCAACAAATTTTTCAAAGCACCATTATTTCAAGCAAGTATCTCTTGCTCGACCCTGGCAGTGAGCACCAGTATACTCTGAGGCACTCAGGAAGCTAACATAGTGCTATACATCACTCAGGAAGCTACCAGTGTTATACGACACTCAGAAAGCTACCAGTGTTATGCAGCACTCAGAAAGCTACCAGTGTTATGCAGCACTCAGGAAGGTAGCAGTGTTATGCAGCACTCAGGAAGGTAGCAGTGTGCTATATAACATTCAGGAAGCCACCAGGCCCGAACTTGAAAATTGAGTATGACTGGAAAAACAATTTTTTCCATAAAAACCAAACTTTTTACAGGCATTGTGGCAAACTCTTAACCCCTTTTGAAATTATTTACGATGGTTTTTATTGCTTCCTTGGGCCTCACTGGGTGGTGGGCCCTTGGGGGAAAACGAATGTGTGTTGTGTTGTGGTGGGTGTGTGTGTGTTTGTGGTGGTGTGTGTTGTGTGTGTGTGTTGGGGTTTGTTTTGATTACGGGGTGTTTAATCAGGGGGGGTTTGAGTTCCCGGCTTTGGCCCTGTCTCTTAAAAATTTAAAACCCCCTGTGTTACTGGTTTTTTGGCCTACGAGACTGTCAATCTCTCCCTATGTTTTAATTTTTTCCTCCCAAAATTTGAAAATACAAATTTCCCTTCCAAATTTCCCCTTTTTCCCCGAGGGGTGAAAAAGTACTTCCTAAATTTCCAAACCTTTAAAATTCCAAATCATCTGTACTTTCAGTTGTTTCTGTGGCCCCCCAACCACACTTTGGGCCCCAAAAGTGTCAAACTTCTGTCCCTTTTCAAACATTTTCAATTCATGTTTTTTTTTTTTTTTTTTTTTTCACTTTACTGAAATTTTAGGTTTATTTAAAAAACAAGGATTTTAAAACCCAAAAAAAACCCCCAAATTAGAAAACTGAAACTTATGACGTTTTCCCCGGGCGCCTTTGGGCCCTTAAATTTTTCACCCCCGGGAAGCGCGAAGGGAAGGGGCAGTGAAAAAAAAAAGGGGGCAGAAAAGTGGAGTGTTTTTGGGAAAAGGAAATTAATTTCTAGTAGTTTTAATAGTGGGGTGTCTATGGAACAAAAAAAAAAAAGAGGAAGGGGACTGCAGGAGAATAATGGCCCCAAAAAGGGGGGGACAAATTTCCCTTTTGGGGTGAAAAACCCGCCCAGGATAGAAAACCCCTAGAACAGAACCCGCCTAGGCAGAAGACAAGGAAGGTAATGTAAATATAGGAAAAGTGAAGAGGTAAGAAGACGAGGAGATAAAGATCACGTCAAGTCGCAGGTGTTCTGAAGTTTGAAGCATTTGACAATGTAGTGAAAAAGGAAGGAGTCTACAGAGACAGAACCAGGACTACGATTCACATTAGGAAAGTTGTGTGTAAAGGATGCTTCAAAAAGACGTCTATAAAGGCTAGAAGAAGGGTAGACAGTTTTGGCAGAGGATTAGTCAACAAGATGACTGTGATCTCTAGCATGACTGAAAAGACCTTTGTTAGTGTTGACAAGTCTAACACTTCTTTTGCGCTCCTTAAATCTGTAAGAAAGAGAGCAACCAGTCTCTCCAAAGTATTGGAGAGAACAAGAAGAACAGGATGTGGAGTAGACACCAGAAGCATCAGTGGCAAGAAGAGAGGTACGAACTAAATTACTACGAAGATTATTAGTATAACGAAAAAAAGTTTGAGAACGGAGAGTGATGTTAAGATTTAGGTTACTGGAAATATAGGGAGGCAAAGTTTGTTCTTTCGCCTTGGCTACCCTTCCGATTTATAAACTCTGCTTACGAGGCCTGGTCATAGACCGGGCCGCGGGGGGCGTTGACCCCCGGAACACCCTCCAGGTATACTCACACACTTGGACTTTCTTTCTCCCTAACTCTTCCGTTAAATCTTAGTTCTTGTCTTTCCTCTATTTCCAGTCTCCTGAATCTTAACAATAATCTTCCTTCTTTACACATCAAACTTCGCACTTACGTGTGGCTAGTTAATGGTCCCATTTGGACCCAAACGTCGTCTTTTTTGTGCGGTTTCTTACGTGTTTTCCAAACACGGTCACTCAAGAGGGGAAACCAGTTTGGGGGAAGGTCACTCGAGGGGGGAAACAGGTGGGAAGGTCACTCGAGGGGAAAAATGTGAGGAAGTCCTCGAGGGGTAAAAGTGGAGAAGGTCACTCGAGGGGTAAACAGTGTGGGAAGTCACTCGAGGGGTAAACAGTGTGAGAAGGGCACTTTGGGGGGGGAAACGTGTAGGGGGGTCACTCGAGGGGTAAACAGGTGAGGAAGGTCACTCGAGGGTAAACAGGGGGAGGGGGTACTCGAGGGTAAACAGGGAGAAGGTCACTCGAGGGGTAAAACCCGTGTGAGGAAGGGCACTGAGGGGGAACCTGTGAGAAGGGCCTCGAGGGGGAAACAGTGTGGGAAGGTCCCTCAGGGGGGAAACATGTAGGGAAAGGGCCCAGGGTAAACATGGAGGAAGGTCACTCGAGGGGTAAAAATGTGAGGAAGGGGGCAATCGAGGGTAACCAGTGTGAGGAAGGTATCGAGGGGAACCAGTGTGGGAAAAGGGCACTCGGGGTAAACAGTGGGGGAGGGAAAGGGCACCCAGGTTTAAAAAGTGTGAGGGGGGTCACTCGAGGGGTAAAAAGGGGGGAAGGTCACGAGGGGGTAAAAAAGGGGAGGAAGGCACTGAGGGGGAACCAGTGTGAGGAAGGTCACCAGGGGGAACCGTTGGGGGAAGGTCCTCGAGGGGAAAAAGTGAGGAAGGGCACTCGGGGGTAAAAAAGTGTGAGGAAGGGCACTCAGGGGGAACAGTGGGAGGAAGGGCATCGAGGGGAACCCGTGTAAACAGGGGTGAGGAAGGTTCACTTACCAAAGTAAACAATAAAGTTATATCTTCGCTGCTCGTCGTCAGGAACTGGGTCAAAATCTAGCGCCAACACATCCCATCTTCAGTTTTCCATTATTTTCGCCTTTTGCCCAGCCCTTATAGACAAAACCCCCGCGCAACGTCAAAAAAATGAAACGTTTGAAGCTTCTCCACTTTTTTACCTCAATCTTGAGGTTTTGTGATAACCGGTTTCTTACCGTGTTCCAAGGCCCGGCCCACCATAATAACTTTATTAATGAAGAATGTATTGAAAATGGCAAGTAAGATCAGCCAGGAAGAGGGAGGGAAACGGCACACATGGCAATTCTTGCAGCACTCTCTTAATTAACAAACTACTCCTTCTGTGGGGGATTTCCTCTCGTGACCAGCCCTAATTGACCCCTTGAATTTTAAATGTAATAAAACTTCACTATGGGGGAGAGTGCAGAATAAGTTGGACAATTACCTTGACATTCTTCCTCACCACTTATAGAAATTAACCCCTGAATATTCAAAAATTAAAACTCCCAAAAAGCCCTGAAGAAAGTTTCTGCTCAGTGACCCTTTATGAATTACCAGGGAAAGAGATGCATTTCATGCTTAATACGGGATTCTTGACCGTCTGAATGATGATACACTTTCCCGTGCTGGATTCAAGGTCGGTCTTGCCTCTCATTCCAGGTCCCTACATGCCTCCCTGGATTTAGTTGAATAATTTGATGGGTGGTGACCTGTTAATTGGATGTAAGTTTGATATATTGTTTGTGTAGAGTTGAGTTCTGGCCGCCGGACAACTCACAATTGATACAGATATCAGTTCCAGATGGTGGAATACTTACACAGTTGGCGGTGAGGTACTGGCAGAGAAAACTACACCACTGCCTCACCCTTCATCCACTATGCTAATTATACTGATAGAACGTCTTCTTACACTTGACCCATAATATGTTACTTATTCAATGTAAAACAGTGACAGGTATATTATTATTTTATTATTATTATAAGTATTATTATTTTTATTATTATTGTTACTTGTTATAATTATTATTATAATCAAGGTTTTTGCTGTTATTAGTTGTCTTATTAAATTATCATGTAATTGTTCTGTGATAATATAATTTATTAAAGTAAGATGTTTATTATAATAATCACTGTCACAATTATTGTGATATCTTTTTAATTGATTATCTTGAATCCACGTAAAATTTTCTATAATTCTTCTCTCTGTCTCTCTCTCTGTCTCTCTCTCTCTCTCTTCTCCTCTCTCTCTCTCTCTCTCTCTCTCTCTCTCTCTCACTCTCTCTCTCTCTCTCTCTCTCTCTCTCTCTCTCTTCTCTGCCTCTCTCTCTCTCTCTCTCTCTCTCTCTCTCTCTCTCTCTATCTCTCTCTCTCTTCTCTCTCTCTATCTATCTCTCTCTCTGCTCTCTCTCTCTCTCTCTCCTCTCTCTCTCTCTATCTCTCTCTCTCTCTCTCTCTCTCTCTCTTCTCCTCTCTCCCTGTTTTGCTTTACTGTTGTCTGCCTTCTAGCACCAGAGAGGCAGTTAGCAGACAAATTCTGAACAAATACTATAGTGTATGTTTGCTGTGGGGTCAACACAGGAGGTTTGGGCACTACTGACTTAAGTCAAGATCATTCCGTGTCATCATACTCCAACACTGTTAGATGACCAGCTTTTATCAGCAATATTTGGAGCCACTATTCAAAGTTTAGTATGATGGTATAAGGTGACCAGAACAGTAAGTGTATAGTATAAGTGTAAATATAAGGTGACCAGAAATAGTGCTATTGTATAGTGTAAATATAAGGTGACCAGACGCAAGTTCAGAGTATAAATTGACCAAAACTTACATACACATGTAGTATACATATACAAAGGTTTGTACATACCTATATTCTTGCACACACACACACATATATATATATATTATATATTTTATATATATATATATATACTATATATATATATATATTATATATTATATATATACTATATATATATAAATTTATATATATATATATATATATATTTATTTATAGTTTGCTGCATTAGATGTTATGACACTTGCACTATCCCTTCACGTACATTGAGTAGAAGAGGGTGGGCTTTTATAAGATAATGGGAATTCTTTTTGGGACACATCCACCAGGATACATCAAATTATTTTATAAACTTGGGAAGCGCTACTGAGCTGGAGAGCCTAGAAAATAGGCGAGATAATCATGGGGAGGGGAGCGATAGTTCAGTTCCTTGGACATCGAGCCCTTCACAGCATGAGGGGTGAAGGAAAGGAGATAAGTGTGAGACACTCAGGACTGAGACACTATGTGAGTGAGAATGATCCCAGATGAGACACTATGTGAGTGAAAATGATCCAGATGACACTATGTGAGTGAGAATGATACAGACTGAGAACACTATGTGAGTGAGAATGATCACTGACTGATGCACTATTTGTGGTGAGAATGATCAGATGGCAGACACTATGTGCGTGTGAATGATCCAGTTGTGACACTATGTGGTAGAGAGAATGACCAGACTGAGACACTATGTGACGAGAATAATCCAAGACTGACACTATGTGAGTGAGAATGATCCAGACTGAGACACTATGTGAGCTGAGGAATGTTCCAGATTGAGACACTATGTGAGTAAGATGTTCAGACTGAGAGACACTATGTGAGTGAGAATATTCCATTGAATGAGACACTGTGTGGACTGAGATGATCCTAGGACTGAGACACTATGTGAATGTGAAATGATCCAGCAGGAATGAGACACTATGTGAGTTAACTCACACTGGTCTCAGGGAGTTCAGACTGAGACACTATGAGAGTTAACTCACACAGGTCACCGGGAGTTAAGGCGAGACACTTGAGAGTTAACTCAACAGGTCACAGGGAGGTCAGACTGATACACTATTGAGAGTTAATCACACAGGTTCACAGGGTGTAAGGCTGAGGGGACTCTATGAGAGTTAACTCAACAGGTCACAGGGAGTTCAGGACTGAGACACTATGTGAGTTAACTCACCACAGGTGGTCACAGGGCGAGTAAGGATGAGACACTATGTGAGATTAACTCACATCAGGTCACAGGGAGTCAGGTGAGACAATATGAGAGTTAACCACACAGGTCACAGGGAGGCAGACTGAGACACTATGAGAGTTAACTCACACAGGTCACAGGGAAGTAAGGCTGAGGACAATATGCAGAGTTAGAGAACTCACACAGGTCACAGGGAGTCAGGCTGCTGCTCATCTCGATGAAGAGTTAAATCAACAGGTACAGCGGAGTCAGACTGAGGACACTATGATGAGTTAACTCACACAGGTCACAGGGAGTCAGTCTCGAGACACTATGAGAGCTTAAAATCACACAGGTCCACAGGGAGTCAGGTACTGTGCGGAAACACTATGAGAGTTAACTCACGAAGGTAACAGGGAGTCAGTTACTTCTTCACCATATCTCTACATCGACGCAAAATTTCGTAATGCAGACTGAAAAGAACATCAAATCTGTATAGCATTTTTGCATATTTTTAAGTGATATTTACAAAGAATCGCACATTGTACAGGTATTTACTAGTCTATATTAGAGCGGACTCTTCCTTCTCTCTCTCTCTCTCTCTCTCTCTCTCTCTCTCTCTCTTCTCTCTCTCTCTTCTCTCCTCTCTCCTTCTCTCTCTCTCTCTCTCTCTCTCTCTCCATCTGTCTCTTCTCTTCTTCTCTGTCTCTCTCTCTCTCTCTCTCTCTCTCTCTCTCTCCTCTCTCTCTCTCTCTCTCCTCTCTCTCTCTCTCCTCTCTCTCTCTCTCTCTTCTCTATCTCTGTCTCTTCTGTCTCTCTCTGTTCATCCTCTTTCTCTCTCCTCTCTCTTCTCCTCTCTCATCTCTCTCTCTCTTCTCTCTCTCTCTCCTCCTCTCTGTCTCTATCTCTGTCTCTCTCTCTGTCTCTCTCTCTGTCTCTCTCTAGGTCTCTCTCTGTGTCTCTCTCTGTATCTCTCTCTCTGTCTTGTGGGTCTGGTCTGTCTCTCTCTCTTCTCTCTCTCTTATCTCTCTCTTCTCTCTCTCTATATCTAAGAAAAAATAGTTATAACTATGACCATAATTTTTAAAGGATGGACCGGTAAGCCAGCGGAAGGCCTCAGTCAGATGATCAAAGCTCCAACGGCGGGTAACTTATATGATGAGACCCACGTCAGGAAACACTGGGTCCTGTTTCTGACCAACCTTATTATATATATATATTATATATATTATATAATATATATTATATTTTTATATATATGTCCGGTTGGCGAATATGTAAAACTGAGTTCCAATTAGCATGAAATCATTTAAAATTATGTCTTTCTGAAATTTTCTCTTATTACGTTTAAAGATATATTTTTTTCTTTAATGTTAATGTAAAATTTTTTAATTTTTGCATCAAAAGTATCTTAGGAAAATTACCTAACCTTTATAACAAGAGTAATTCTATTTTAGCCTAACCAAATAAATATATTTTATGATTTGTTTACTATATTTATTACCTAAACAAACACAGTGAAATATATTTTTTTCGTTAGGTTCCAGAATGATTTTGGCGAAATTTATTGCATACACAAATTTTCACTTGTCCTATATGGCAAGGATGAGCGTTGCTATTTAAGCCAAGATCGCAAGTTCTGCCCTATTCGGCATCGACATATATATATATCTTATATATACTATATATTTATATATATATATATTATATATCTTTTATATATTTAAATATATATATCATATATATATATATATATATATACTATATTTTATATATATTGTATAGTGTATATAGTACAGCTGGGAATGAGTCTTGTCGTCTAAGCATCAAACGGGTTAATTATTTTTCGCTCCAATCTTTTATTCAGAGAATGTTAGCAAATGGAAAGGTAATTAATTAAGCTAATTTGCAATGCTAGTTGCAGACATAAAACATCTTTCAGCTAACACGCCTCATAAAATTACTTCATGTACGTAATATGTGCCTCTCTTGATCTCAAACAGCAGTGTTTACGTGACTTGTGCCTTTTCTAGGGAAGGATGCCTTGATGCTGGAGACGGGCTCTTAATCCATGCAGTTGGAGCTGGTTTTCCCTCCCATGCATCAGACCTAATTACCTTCAAAAGTCAAAATGAGTAGTGATAAGAGGATTAGTGTACAACAAAATCCTGAGTAATATTTGAGACCTCGTTATAATGGTAGAGGTATAGGTGGATGTATGACTACAAGGTAGGTAGGTCGGTATATGACTACAAGGTAGGTAGGTAGGTGTATGATACAAGGTAGGTAGGTAGTGTATGATACAAGGTACGGTAGGAGGTGTTAGACTAACACTGGTAGGTAGGTAGGGGTATGACTACAAGGTAGGTAGGTTGGTATATGATACAAGATAGGTTAGGTATGTTTATGACTACAAGTATAGGAGTAGGTAGGTATATGGCTACAAGGTAGGTAGGTTAGGTGTATGACTACAGGTAGGTAGGTTAAGGGTGTAATGATACAAGGTAGGTAGGTAGGTATATTGACTACAAGGTAGGTAGGGTAAGGGTATATGACTACAAGGTAGGTAGGTAGGTATATGACTACAAGGTAGGTAGGTAGGTATATGGCTACAAGGTAGGTAGGTAGGTGTATGACTACAAGGTAGGTAGGTAGGTATATGACTACAAGGTAGGTAGGTAGGTATATGACTACAAGGTAGGTAGGTAGGTATATGACTACAAGGTAGGTAGGTAGGTATATGGCTACAAGGTAGGTAGGTTGGTGTATGACTACAAGGTAGGTAGGTAGGTAGTATGACTACAAGGAGGTAGGTAGGTGTATGACTACAAGGTAGCGTAGGTTGCGTAGTGGTATGACTACAAGGTAGGTATGTAGGTGTATGGACTTACAAGGTAGGTAGGTCGGTGTATGACTACAAGGTAAAGCTAGGTAGGTATATGACTACAAGGTAGGTAGGTAGGTATATGACTACAAGGTAGGTAGGTAGGTATATGGCTACAAGGTAGGTAGGTAGGTGTATGACTACAAGGTAGGTAGGTAGGTGTATGACTACAAGGTAGGTAGGTAGGTTATATGACTACAAGGTTGGTATGTAGGTAATATGACTTCAAGGTAGGTAGGTTCGGTATTGACTACAAGGTAGGTAGGTTGGTATATGGGCTTACAAGGTAGGTAGGTAGGTGTCTGACTACAAGGTTGTAGGTATATGACTACAAGGTAGGTAGGTTCGGTTATGACTACAAGGTACGGTAGGTTAGGTATTGACTCCAAGGTAGGTAGGGTATATGGCTACAAGGTTAGTAGGTAGGGGTTATGTCTACAAGTAGGTAGGTAGGTGTATAAACTACAAGGTAGGTAGGTTGGTTATGGCTACAAGGTAGGTAGGTTGTATGACTACAGGTAGAGTAGGTAGGTGATATGACTTCAAGGTAGGTAGGTAGGTATATGACACAAGGTAGGTAAGGTCAGGGTATGATACAAGGTTAGGTAGGTAGGTGTATACTACAAGGGTAGGTAGGTATATGGCTACAAGGTAGGTAGGTAGGTGTATGAATACAAGGTAGGTAGGTAGGTGTATGACTACAAGGTAGGTAGGTAGGTATATGACTACAAGGTAGGTAGGTAGGTATATGACTACAAGGTAGGTAGGTAGGTGTATGACTACAAAGTAGGTAGGTAGGTATATGACTACAAGGTAGGTAGGTAGGTGTATGAATACAAGGTAGGTAGGTAGGTGTATGACTACAAGGTAGGTAGGTAGGTATATGACTACAAGGTAGGTAGGTAGGTAGGTATATGACTACAAGGTAGGTAGGTAGGTATATGACTACAAGGTAGGTAGGTAGGTAGGTATATGACTACAAGGTAGGTAGGTAGGTAGGTAGGTATATGACTACAAGGTAGGTAGGTAGGTAGGTATATGACTACAAGGTAGGTAGGTAGGTAGGTATATGACTACAAGGTAGGTTAGGTAGGTATCATGACTACAAGGTAGGTAGGTATATGGAACTTCAAGGTAGGTAGGTAGGTAGGGCATATGGGACTACAAGGTAAGGTAGGTAGGTTGGTAGGTATATGACTACAGGGTAGGTAGGTAGGTAGGCCGTCTTTGACTACAAGGTAAGGTAGGTAGGTAGGGTATAGAATACAAGGTCGGGAGGTAGGTATTGATTACAAGGTAGGTAGGTAAGGTATATGACTACAAGGTAGGTAGGTAGGTAGGCATATGACTACAAGGTAGGTAGGTAGGTATATGACTACAAGGTAGGGAGATGTTGACTACAAGGTAGGTCAGGTAGGTAGGTATATGATACAGGTAGGTAGGGTTAGTATATGACTACAAGGTAGGTAGGTATATGACTACAAGGTAGGTAGGTAGGTAGGTATATGACTACAAGGTAGGTAGGTAGGTAGGTATATGACTACAGGTAGGTAGGTATGGTAATTGACTACAAGGTAGGGAGATGTAAGATACAAGGCTAGGTAGGTAGGTAGGTATATGAACTAAAGGTAGGTAGGTAGTATATGACTACAAGGTAGGTAGGTAGGTATATGGCTACAAGGTAGGTAGGTAGGTGTATGACTACAAGGTAGGTAGGTATATGACTACAAGGTAGGTAGGTAGGTATATGACTACAAGGTAGGTAGGTAGGTATATGACTACAAGGTAGGTAGGTAGGTATATGGCTACAAGGTAGGTAGGTAGGTGTATGACTACAAGGTAGGTACGTAGGTGTATGACTACAAGGTAGGTAGGTAGGTGTATGACTACAAGGTAGGTAGGTAGGTGTATGACTACAAGGTAGGTAGGTAGGTGTATGACTACAAGGTAGGTAGTGGTGTTTGATACAAGGTAGGTAGGTAGGGATATGACTACAAGCGTAGAGTAGGTAATGTATTATGACTACAAGGTAGGTAGGTAGGTATATGACTACAAGGTAGGTAGGTAGGTATATGACTACAAGGTAGGTAGGTAGGTATATGGCTACAAGGTAGGTAGGTAGGTGTATGACTACAAGGTAGGTAGGTAGGTGTATGACTACAAGGTAGGTAGGTAGGTATATGACTACAAGGTAGGTAGGTAGGTATATGACTACAAGGTAGGTAGGTAGGTATATGACTATCACAGGTAGGTCGGTAGGTATCATGGCTACAAGGTAGTAGGTAGGTGTTATGACTACAAGGTAGGTAGGTATATGATAAAGTAGGTAGGTAGGGTTTTATGACTACAAGGAGTAGGTTAGGTTAGGTATATGACTACAAGGTAGGTAGGTAGGTAGGTATATGGCTACAAGGTAGGTAGGTAGGTGTATGACTACAAGGTAGGTAGGTAGGTGTATAACTACAAGGTAGGTAGGTAGGTATATGGCTACAAGGTAGGTAGGTGTATGACTACAAGGTTGGTGGTAGGTGTTATGACTACAGGTAGGTAGGTAGGTATATGACTACAAGGTAGGTGGTAGGGTGTATGATACAATGGTAGGTAGGTAGGGTATGACTACAAGGTAGGTTTAGGTATATGGCTACAAGGTAGTTGGTGGGTGTATGAATACAAGTAGGTAGGTAGGTATATGACTACAAAGGTTAGGTAGGTTAGGTATATGACTACAAGGTAGGTAGGTAGGTATATGACTACAAGGTTGGTAGGATAGCGTGTATGACTACAAAGTAGGTGGTAGGTATATGACTACAAGGTAGGTAAGTAGTGTATGAATAAAGGTAGGTAGGTAAGGTGTATGACTACAAGGTAGGTAGGTAGGTATATGACTACAAGGTAGGTAGGTAGGTATATGACTACAAGGTAGGTAGGTAGGTAGGTATATGACTACAAGGTAGGTAGGTAGGTAGGTATATGACTACAAGGTAGGTAGGTAGGTAGGTAGGTATATGACTACAAGGTAGGTAGGTAGGTAGTATATGACTAAGGTAGGTTAGGTAGGTAGTATATGGACTCAGGTAGGTAGGTAGGTATAATGACTACAGGTAGGTAGGTAAATAATATGAGTACAAGGTAGGTAGGTAGGTAGGATTATGACTACAAGGTAGGTAGGTTAATGGGGAAAAGGGGGTAATATGATAACAGGTAGGTAGGTAGGTAAGGTAATATGATCTACAAGGTAGGTAGGTAGGTAGGTATATGACTACAAGGTAGGTAGGTAGGTATATGATTACAAGGTAGGTAGGTAGGTAGGTATATGACTACAAGGTAGGTAGGTAGGTAGGTTTATGACTACAAGGTAGGGTAGGTGGTATATGATACAAGGTAGGGAGATGTATGACTACGAGTAACGGTAGGTAGGTAGGTATATGACTACAAGGTAGGTAGGTAGGTATATGACTACAAGGTAGGTAGGTATATGACTACAAGGTAGGTAGGTAGGTAGGTATATGACTACAAGGTAGGTAGGTAGGTAGGTATATGACTACAAGGTAGGTAGGTAGGTATATGACTACAAGGTAGGGAGATGTATGACTACAAGGTAGGTAGGTAGGTAGGTATATGACTACAAGGTAGGTAGGTAGGTAGGTATATGACTACAAGGTAGGTAGGTAGGTATATGACTACAAGGTAGGTAGGTAGGTAGGTATATGACTACAAGGTAGGTAGGTAGGTATATGACTACAAGGTAGGTAGGTAGGTAGGTAGGTATATGACTACAAGGTAGGTAGGTAGGTATATGATTACAAGGTAGGTAGGTAGGTATATGACTACAAGGTAGGTAGGTAGGTATATGACTACAAGGTTGGGAGATGTATGACTACAAGGTAGGTAGGTAGGTAGGTATATGACTACAAGGTAGGTAGGTAGGTAGGTATATGATTACAAGGTAGGTAGGTAGGTATATGACTACAAGGTAGGTAGGTAGGTAGGTATATGACTACAAGGTAGGTAGGTAGGTATATGACTACAAGGTAGGGAGATGTATGACTACAAGGTAGGTAGGTAGGTAGGTATATGACTACAAGGTAGGGAGATGTATGACTACAAGGTAGGTAGTTAGGTATATGACTACAAGGTAGGTAGGTAGGTAGGTATATGACTACAAGGTAGGTAGGTAGGTAGGTATATGACTACAAGGTAGGTAGGTAGGTATATGACTACAAGGTAGGTAGGTAGGTAGGTATATGACTACAAGGTAGGTAGGTAGGTAGGTATATGACTACATGGTAGGTAGGTAGGTATATGACTACAAGGTAGGTAGGTAGGTAGGTATATGACTACAAGGTAGGTAGGTATATGACTACAAGGTAGGTAGGTAGGTAGGTCAGGTTCAGGTATATGACTACAAGGTAGGTAGGTAGGTAGGTAGGTATATGACTACAAGGTAGGTAGGTAGGTAGGTAGGTATATGACTACAAGGTAGGTAGGTAGGTAGGTATATGATACAAGGTAGGAGGATAGGGAGGTATATGTCTACAATGGTAGCGTAGGTAGGTAGGTATATGACTACAAGGTAGGTGGTAGGTAGGTAGGTAGGTATATGACTACAAGGTAGGTAGGTAGGTAGGTATATGACTACAAGGTAGGTAGGTAGGTATATGACTACAAGGTAGGTAGGCAGGTATATGACTACAAGGTAGGTAGGTAGGTTTTATAGGACTACAAGGTTAGGTAGTGGTAGGGATATGATAAAAGGTAGGTAGGTGGGTATATGACTACAAGGTAGTGGTAGGTAGGTATATGGGACTACAAGGTAGGTAGGTAGGTATATGACTACAAGGTAGGTAGGTAGGTATATGACTACAAGGTAGGTAGGTAGGTAGGTATATGACTACAAGGTAGGTAGGTAGGTATATGGTTACAAGGTAGGTAGGTAGGTATATGTATACAAGTAGTAGGCTAGGTAGTATCTTGGTTATGTGGTAGGTAGGTAGGTTATATGAATTACAAGGTTAGGGAGATGTATGACTACAACGTAGGTAGTTGTATAACTATGGCTCGGTTATATATACCTCATTTCACCTCTACACTAACATCAAGAATACTTTAATGTTTAAAATAGGGCATCATATGTAAGATGACCACCCAAAACTTACTCGCAGTTGTCTCCTCTTGCACTTGTCAACGCCAGGTCACCAGGTTGACGCTCGTCATTCACTTTTACATTCATTGTATATTTTCTTTGTCGTCAGCACTCTTCATCTCTCCAGTACCTCTTACTGCACTTTTTCATCATTCATCTCATTTTTCATACATCATTTGTCAACACATAAACTCGAAAATAAAAATATGCAGTATGGACAGGCACCTAAAGATGGTACCTGACCAGCCGGGTTGTGGTTCGTACATCTGTTTACGCGCGGCCAACAGTAACAGCCTGGTTGACCAGACCCTGATCCACCACGAGGCCTGGTCACAAACAGGGCGGCGGGGGAGTTGATCCCCGAAACCCTCTTCAGGTATACTGCAGGTATACTCCAGGTATATGTATATACCTTCAGTTACTCCCTAATCCTTACTTCCAATTTGACATCCAATTTTTCTCTTCCTAATCTTTCTCTTGTTCTCATCACTGTGTTCTGTGTTTCCTTCCATGTCAATTTTCACACGTCTTTCCAAAGTCCTCCATCAATATTTTCAACTTATCTTCTGAATCTCCAAAGAGAACTGTATCACCTGAGTCAGTATCCCTGATGTTGGTGGGGAATTCTGCTCCTGCTACCTGATTGCTTCCTATTCCGCAGGCAATGTGACCCCTATGGGTTTATCGTTTTTCATTGAATATTACAATAATAATGAGCCTCAGTCTTTCAAAAGCATTCCTCGCAGATTTTAAGAATCTAACACATATTTCATACATGTGCAATACATGCTACATTGCTTTCCAATCCACCCTCTCATATGTCTTTTCCAAACCCACATATGCAGCAGTGTTTCTTACCCTGATGTAGATATTATCGACTTATCTGGCTCAAAGGTAACATTCTCATACCTTCCCAAATCTACAGTGTTCCTCTACAATCCTGTTTTCTCTCTTCTTTATCTGTCAGTAATAATTCTACCTTACGTATCCGATATATTCTTGTTCTCTTCCAGTGAAGTCGAGTGCAGACAAGATGGAATAAATTAAAGGTATTAAATGTTGTAACCACTGGAAACTAATATATTAATATATTATATTTTATAATAATAATATATATATATATATATATTATATTATATATATATATATATATATATATATATATATATATATATACACACATACACACGTAGTGGAGGCAAGGAACCATACATAGTTTTAAGAAGAGGTATGACAAAGCTCAGGAAGCAGAGAGAGAGAGAGGACCCAGTAGCGATCAGTGAAGAGGCGGGGCCAGGAGCTGAGTTTCGACCCTGCAACCACAATTAGGTGAGTACAATTAGGTGAGTACTACACACACACACACACACACACACACACAACACACACACACACACACACATACACAACTATACATATATACACATACATACATACATACATACATACATATGCAGATGGACTATGTATATGTTGGTTGTGAGAGGGCAGGAGAGGTAATGTTGTTATGTTACTCCTTCACAGACCTGGACTCCTATAATAGAGCCTCAAAGGATAGCTTTAACAGCGACCTTAAATTCCTGACCTTCACTCCTAGTCCTCACTTAGTGTCCCACATGTTCCTGCTGCTGACTACACATGTGCTGTAGGTGAAGTTGGTCACTCAGTCACATATTGTGGGTGAGAATGGTCACCCACACTACAGGTGTTTGTGAAACTGGCCAGACTGTAGTGTGGGTAATGCTGCTCATCCACCCACATAGTGTGGGTGAGGCTGTGAGTTACACTTGTATCTAACACACTTTTTTTTAACTTACTCAACCTGCTCTCAAATAATCTATATATAAAAATATATTAAATATGTTCAAAATATAACTTTTCAGATTATTGATTTACTGCTGGAGTAGAATACAAATATGTGGTTATATTGTGTTCATAGAAAATATTATACCTCTTAATAATTGACCATTAAAACTTAATGTGTTAATGTATCACCTGGGAAAGACAGTGGTAGTAACAGGTGTGTATCCCTAGTGTTTGGACTAGTGGTGTAACAGGTTAGTGTATCACCTAGTATATAAAATTGGTAGTAAAAGGTAAGGTATCACCTGGTATAGAACTAAGTGGTAGTAACAAAGTTAGTGTATCACCGTATAGAACTAGGGTAGTAACAGGTTAGTGTATCACCTGGTATAGAACTAGTGGTTGTAACGGTTAAATGTATCACCTGTATAGAACAGTGGTAGTAACAGTTAGTGTATCCCCTAGTATAGAACTTGTGGTAGTAACAGGTATTAATCACCTGGTATAGAACTAGTGGAGTAACAGGTTAGTGTAATCACCTGGTATAGAACTAGTGGTAAGTAAAGGTTAGTGTAATTTACCTGGGATAGAACTAGTGGTAGTAACAGGTTAGTGTATCACCGGTATAGAACTAGTGGTAGTAACAAGTTAGTGTATCACCCGGTATAAGAACTATGGTATAACAGGTTAGTGTATCACTGGTATTTGAACTAGTGGTAGTAAAGGTTATTGTATCACCTGGTATAGAACTATTTGGGAGTAACAGGTTAGTGTATCACCTGGTATAGAACTAGTGTTAAACCCGGTTAGTTTTATCACCTGGTATAAAAACTATTGGTAGTAACAGGTTAGTGATCATCACCTGGTATAGAACTAGTGGTAGTAAAAAGGTAGTGTATCACCTGTATAGAAAACTAGTGGTTAGGGAACAAAAGTATTAGTGTATCACCCGGTTTTAGAACTAGTGGTAGTAAAGGTTAGTGTATCACCTTAAAAACTAGTGGTTTGTAAACAGGTTAGTGTATCACCCGGTATAGAACTAGTGTAGTAACAGTTAAATGTATCACCTGGTTTTAAACTATTGGTAGTAACAGGTTAGTGTTTTCACCCGGTAAAGAACTAGTGGTAGTACAGTTAGTGTACACCTGGTATAGAACTAGTGGTAGTAACAGGTTTTAGTGTATCACCTGGTATAGAAATAGTGGTAGTAACAAGTTAGTGTATCACCTAGATATAACAAGTTGGTAGTTTAACAAGTTAAGTGTATCACCTGGTATAGAACTAGTGGTTTGTAACAAGTTAGTGTATTCACCTAGAATATAACAATTGGTAGTAACAATTAGTGTTAACCTATATAGAAAACTATTGGGAGTAACAAGTTAGTGTATCACCTAAATATATAACAAGTGGTAGTAACAAAAGTTAGTGTACACCTGGTATAGAACTAGTGGGTAGTAACAAGTTATGTATCACCTAGTATAGAACTAGTGGGTAGTAACAAGTTAGTGTATCACCTGGTATTAGAACTAGTGGTAGTTAACAAGTTAGTTATCACCTGGTATAAGAACTAGTGGTAGTAACAAGTTAGTGTATCAACCTAGGGATAAACTAGTGTAGTAACAAGTTAGTGAAACACCGGTATAGAACTAGTGGTAGTAACAAGTTAGTGTATCACCTGGTATAGAACTAGTGGTAGTAACAAGTTAGTGTAAACACCTGTATAGAACTAAATGGTAGTAACAAGTTAGTGTATCACCCAGTATAGAACTAGTGGTAGTAACAAGTTAGTGTATCACCTAGTATAGAACTAGTGGTAGTAACAAGTTAGTGTATCACCGGAAAAGAACTAGTGGTAGTAACAAGTTTGTGTATCACCTGTATAGAACTAGTGGTAGTAACAAGTTAGTGTATCACCTGGTAAAAGAACTAGTGGTAGTAACAAGTTAGTGTATCACCTGGTATAGAACTAGTGGTAGTAACAAGTTAGTGTATCACCTAGTATAGAACTAGTGGTAGTAACAAGTTAGTGTATCACCTGGTATAGAACTAGTGGTAGTAACAAGTTAGTGTATCACCTAGTATAGAACTAGTGGTAGTAACAAGTTAGTGTATCACCTGGTATAGAACTAGTGGTAGTAACAAGTTAGTGTATCACCTAGTATATAACAAGTGGTAGTAACAAGTTAGTGTATCACCTAGTATAAAACTAGTGGTAGTAACAAGTTAGTGTATCACCTGGTATAGAACTAGTGGTAGTAACAAGTTAGTGTATCACCTGGTATAGAACAAGTGGTAGTAACAAGTTAGTGTATCACCTAGTATAGAACTAGTGGTAGTAACAAGTTAGTGTATCACCTGGTATAGAACTAGTGGTAGTAACAAGTTAGTGTATCACCTGGTATGAACTAGGGTAGTAACAAAGTTAGTGTATCACCCGTATAGAACTAGTGGTAGTAACAAGTTAGTGTATCACCTAGTATATAACAAGTGGTAGTAACAAGTTAGTGTATCACCTGGTATAGAACTAGTGGTAGTAACAAGTTAGTGTATCACCTAGTATATAACAAGTGGTAGTAACAAGTTAGTGTATCACCTGGTATAGAACTAGTGGTAGTAACAAGTTAGTGTATCACCTGGTATAGAACTAGTGGTAGTAACAAGTTAGTGTATCACCTAGTATAGAACTAGTGGTAGTAACAAGTTAGTGTATCACCTGGTATAAACATAGTGTAGTAACAAGTTAGTGTATCACCTAGTATAGAACTAGTGTTTAAACAAGTTAGTGACACCTGGTATAGAACTAGTGGTAGTAACAAAGTTAGGTATCACCTGGTATAGAACTAGTGGTAGTAACAAGTTAGTGTATCACCTGGAAGAACAAGTGAGTAACAAAGTAGTGTAAACACCTGGTATAGAACTATGTAGTAACAAGTTAGGTATCACCTAGTATAAAACAAGTGGTAGTAACAAGTAGTGTATCACCTGGTAAGAACTAGTGGTAGTAACCCAATTAGGTATCACCTAGTATAGAAATAGTGGTAGTAACAAGTTAGTGTAACACCTGGTATAGAAACTATGGTAGTAACAAATATGTATCACCTGGTATAGAACTTTGTGTAGTAACAAGTTTGTGAACACCTAGTATAGAACTAGTGTAGTAACAAGTTAGTGATCACCTGTATAGAACCTAGTGGTAATAACAAGTTAGGTAAACACCTGGTATAGAACTATGGTAGTAAACAAGTAGTGTATCACCTAGATAGAACTAGTGGTAGTAAAAAAGTAAATGTATCACCTGGTATAGAACTAGTGGTATAACAAGTTGTGTATCACCTGTATAGAAAATAGTGGTAGTAACAAGTTATGATCAACCTAGTATAGAACTATGTAGTAACAAGTTAGTGTAAACACCTAGTATGAACTAGTCGGTAAACAAAATTAGTGTATCACCTAGTATAGAAAATAGTGTAAGTAACACGTTAGTGCATCCAACACCAAGACCCTTTCAACAACACCAACCCAAGACCAAGACCAACACCCAAGACCAAACCAAGACCAAGACCAATGCCAACACCTAGACCCCAAAACCCCAAGACCAACACCAAGAGCCAAGACCAACACCCAAAGCCAAGACCCAAAGACCCAAGACCAACACCAAGACCCAAGACCAACACCAAGACCCAAGACCAACACAACCCAAAGACCAGCACCAAGACCCAAGACCAACACCAAGACCCAAGACCAACACCAAGACCCAAGACCAACAACCAACACCCCAAAGACCCAAAACCAAGACCCAAGGACCAACACCAAGACCCAAGACCAACACCAAAACCCAAAACCAACACCAAAAACCAAAGACCAAAACCAAGACCCAAAGACCAACACCAAGACCCAAAAACCAACACCAACCAACAAAGAAACCAACACCAAGACCCAAGACCAACACCAAGACCCAAGACCAACACCAAAACCCAAGACCAACCCAACACCAAAGACCAACACCAAGACCCAAGACCAACACCAATACCAAGACCCCAAAACCAACACCAAGACCCAAGACCCAACCTAACACCAAGACCCAAGACCAACACAAGACAAAACACACCAAGACCCAAGCCCAACACCAACACCAAGACCCAAGACCAACACCAAGACCCAAACAACACCAACACCAAGACCAAGCCAACACCAAGATCCAAGACCAACACCAAGACCCCAAAACCAACACCAAGACCCAAGAAACCAACACCAAGACCAAGGACCAACACCAACACCAAGACCCAAGACCAACACCAAGACCCCAAAACCAACACCAACACCAAGACCCCAAGACCAACACCAAGACTCAAGACCAACACCAAGACCCAAGACCAACACCAAGACCCAAGACCAACAAACCCAAAACCAAGACCAAACCAAGACCCAAGACCAACACCAAACCCAAGACCAAGACCAACACCAAGAAACCCAAGACCAACACCCAAAACCCAAGACCAAGACCCCAACCCAAGACCCAAGACCAACACCAAGACCCAAAACCAACACCAAGACCCAAGACCAAAACCAAGACCCCAAGACCAACCCAAGACCCAAGACCAACACCAAGACCCAAGACCAACACCAACACCCCAAAACCCAAGACCAAAAACCAAGACCAAGACCAAGACCAACACCAAGACCAGACCAACACCAAGACCCCAAAACCAACACCAAGACCCCAAAACCAAGACAACACCAAGACCCCAAAACCAACACCAAGACCAAGACCAACACCAACACCAAACCCAAGACCAAACCAAGACCCAAGACCAAGACCAACACCAAGACCCAAGACCAACACCAAGACCCAAGACCAAGACCAACACCAAGACCCAAGACCAAGACCAACACCAAGACCCAAGACCAACACCAAGACCCAAGGACCAACACCAAGACCCAAGACCCAAGACCAACACCAAGACCAAGACCAACCAAGACCCCAAACCAAGACCAACACCCAAAACCCCAAAACTAACACCAAGACCCAAGACCAACACCAACACCAAGACCCCAAAACCAAGACCAACCAGACCAAGACCAACACCAAGACCCAAGACCAAGACCCAACACAACCCAACCCAAGACCCAGACCAGACCAACCCAAACCAAGACCAAAAAAACCAAGACCCAAGCCAAAACAAGACCAAGAACCAACACAAACCCAAGACAACACCAAGAAACCCCAAAACAACACAAGACCAAGACAAACCAAGACCAAAACCAACACCAACACCAACACCAACAACCCAAAACCATTTACCCAAAACCCAAAACCAAGACCAAACACCAACACCAAGACCAAAAAACCAACCCACACCCAAGACCAGACCAACACAAGACCCAAGACCAAAACCACACCAAACCCAAGACCAACACCAACACCAAGGACCCCAAAACCAAGACCAAACCCAAGACCAAGACCAGACCAATACCAAGACCCAAGACCCAAGGGCCAACACCAAGACCAGGACCCACCAGCCCAAGACCAAGCCAACACCAGACCCAAGAAACCAAGACCAACACCAAGACCCAGACAAACCAACACCAAAAAACCCAAGACCAGACCAACACCAAGACCCAAGACCAAGAAACACAAGACCAAACAAGACCAACACCAAACCAAGACAAGCCAAACAAAACCCAAAACCCAAACAAGACCAACACCAAGAAACCAAGACCAAGACCAAACACCAAACCCAAGACCAAGACCAACACCATGAACCAAAAAAGACCAACAAAAACCAAGACCAGGGAAAAGATGTAAAAATCCTACATCTGAATGTAAATTCGTTTGACCTTTTATTCAAAAGTAACTCTCTCTCTCTCTCCTCTCTCCTCTCTCTTCTTAATATATATATAATATTATATATTATAATACTATATATATTATAAAATATATATATATATATTTATAATATTATTATATATATAAAATATATTATATAATATATAAATATATATTAATATATATATTATTGTTTCCCACAACGAGTGTATTGATCATTAAAAACATGCGCTAGCCCAAAGGACTCGTTGGGGGGACAATTTAAATAAAATCTGCTCGTTGTACTAGTACACCAAAAAAGGGACTAGAATTTAAAAATTTCCTAGAGTCATCCACACCTCGTGTGTATTGGGGAGCGAGTACAAAATCCAGTTCCGCTTTATGCCTACCTGGGGTTTCTGGGGGTTATTCCGGGGGTCAAAAGCCCCCCCGGCCCGGTCCATTACCAGGGCCACCCGGGATAGGGCTGATCAACTAGGGTGTTACTGCTGGCCGCCCCCGCAGTCCAAGTACGAGCCACAGCCGGTGTCCGGCACGAATTTATTATTTTTGTCCAGCTCTCTCTTGAAGTATCTAAGGGTTGTATGATTTCTGGGTTAAAGGGTCATGAGTTTTCCCCCCCAGAGGAGGCAGGATTCGAAATCCCTTTGGGTAGTCGCGGTTTTTTTGATATTAATTTATATATTATAAAATATAATAATATATATATATTTTATATATATAAAATATATTAATATTTATATAAATATATAATAATTTTAAATATATTATAAATAATTTTATATAATATATAAATTTATTATATATATATATATTATATAATATATAAATATTTTCACACTTGGCCCCATTCCCCAAGCAGGGTGGCCCGAAAAAAGAAAAATTTTCACAAAAATTCCTCCATCACGTCTTTCCCAAAGGGGGTTTTTCACTACAGTTTTTAAACTGCAACATTAACACCCCTCCTTCAGAGTGCAGGCACTGTACTTCCCATCTCCAGGACTCAAGTCCGGCCTGCCGGTTTCCCTGAACCCCTTCATAAATGTTACTTTGCTCACACTCCAACAGCACGTCAAGTATTAAAAACAATTTGTCTCCATTCACTCCTATCAAACACGCTCACGCATGCCTGCTGGAAGTCCAAGCCCCTCGCACACAAAACCTCCTTTACCCCCTCCCTCCAGCCATTCGTAGGCAGACCCCTACCCTGCCTTCCTTCCACTACAGACTGATACACTCTTGAAGTCACTCTGTTTCGCTCCATTCTCTCTACATGTCCGAACTACCTCAACAAACCCTTCCTCAGCCCTCTGGACAACAGTTTTGGTAATCCCGCACCTCCTCCTAACTTCCAAACTACAAATTCTCTGCATTATATTCACACTACATATTGCCCTCAGACATGACATCTCCACTGCCTCCAGCCTTCTCCTCGCTGCAACATTCATCACCCATGCTTCACACCCATATAAGAGCGTTGGTAAAACTATACTCTCATACATTCCCCTCTTTGCCTCCAAGGACAAAGTTATTTGTCTCCACAGACTCCTAAGTGCACCACTCACCCTTTTCCCCTCATCAATTCTATGATTCACCTCATCTTTCATAGACCCATCCTCTGACACGTCCACTCCCAAATATCTGAATACATTCAACACCTCCATACTCTCTCCCTCCAATCTGATATCCAATCTTTCATCACCTAATCTTTTTGTTATCCTCATAACCTTACTCTTTCCTGTATTCACTTTTAATTTTCTTCTTTTGCACACCCTATCCAAATTCATCCACCAATCTCTGCAACTTCTCTTCAGAATCTCCCAAGAGCACAGTGTCATCAGCAAAGAGCAACTGTGACAACTCCCACTTTATGTGTGATTCTCTATCTTTTAACTCCACGCCTCTTGCCAAGACCCTCGCATTTACTTCTCTTACAACCCCATCTATAAATATATTAAACAACCACGGTGACATCACACATCCTTGTCTAAGGCCTACTTTTACTGGGAATAATTTCCTCTTTCCTACATACTCTAACTTGAGCCTCACTATCCTCGTAAAAACTCTTCACTGCTTTCAGTAACCTACCTCCTACACCATACTCCATACACCTGCAACGTCTGCCACATTGCCCCCCTATCCACCCTGTCATACGCCTTTCCTAAATCCATAAATGCCACAAAGACCTCTTTAGCCTTATCTAAATACTGTTCACTTATATGTTTCACTGTAAACACCTGGTCCACACACCCCTACCTTTCCTAAAGCCTCCTTGTTCATCTGCTATCCTATTCTCCGTCTTACTCTTAATTCTTTCAATAATAACTCTACCATACACTTTACCAGGTATACTCAACAGACTTATCCCCCTATAATTTTTGCACTCTCTTTTGTCCCCTTTGCCTTTATACAAAGGAACTATGCATGCTCTCTGCCAATCCCTAGGTACCTTACCCTCTTCCATACATTTATTAAATAATTGCACCAACCACTCCAAAACTATATCCCACCTGCTTTTAACATTTCTATCTTTATCCCATCAATCCGGCTGCCTTACCCCCTTTCATTTTACCTACTGCCTCACGAACTTCCCCACACTCACAACTGGCTCTTCCTCACTCCTACAAGATGTTATTCCTCCTTGCCCTTACTACGAAATCACAGCTTCCCTATCTTCATCAACATTTTAACAATTCCTCAAATTCCCTCCATCTTCCCAATACCTCTAACTCTCCATTTAATAACTCCCTCTCCTATTTTTAACTGACAAATCCATTTGTTCTCTAGGCTTCCTTAACTTGTTAATCTCACTCCAAAACTTTTTCTTATTTTCAACAAAATTTGTTGATAACATCTCACCACTCTCTCATTTGCTTTTTTTTTACATTGCTTCCCCACTCTCTTAACCTCTCTCTTTTTCTCCATATACTCTTCCTCCTTGCATCACTTCTACTTTGTAAAAACTTCTCATTATGCTAACTTTTTCTCCTTACTACTCTTACATCATCTTTTCCACCAATCGCTCCTTTCCCTCCCGCACCCACTTTCCTGTAACCACAAAACTTTTGCTGAACACTCTAACACTACATTTTTAAACCTACCCCATACCTCTTAGACCCCATTGCCTTATGCTCTCATTAGCCATCTATCCTCCAATAGTGTTTATATCTTAAACCCCAACTGCCTCCTCTTTTAGTTTATAAACCTTCACCTCTCTCTTCCCCGATGCTTCTATTCTCCTTGTATCCCATCAACCTTTTACTCTCAGTGTAGCTACAACTAGAAAGTGATCTGATATATCTGTGGCCCCTCTATAAAATGTAATCGTGAAGTCTGCTCAACCAGTCTTTATATATATATATATATATATATATATATATATATATATATATATATATATATATATGCAGTTATGAGGTGGTGAGTCCCTCAGGCTTGAGAAGTGTCTTGCAGAAACTATATACTTTACGACCACTCTAATTTAAAGATTTTCTGTCTCCTCGTGAGATTAACTAAACACATACACCAAAACATACATACTATATACATGCTTATAATTCGTACGTCCATACAGACATTTTTATATGTTTTATTTCAGTGAAAGTGTATGTAAAAATGTGGCATTTTATTCATGTTTGAGTGTGTGAAGGTGACATGTAGCGGAGTTCATTACTTGCAGGTAGGTAGGTAAAAAGAACCTTCATAAATATATGACGTCCGATGTTCAAACAACATTTTATATTACCATGACGTGATTACTTTTTGATGGCTCATGTAGCGAGATGATACTAGTGATGATAGTCTGTCATTATAATGTAGCGAGATGATACTAGTGATGATAGTCTGTCATTATAATGTAGCGAGATGATACTAGTGATGATAGTCTGGTCATTATAATGTAGCGAGATGATACTAGTGATGATAGTCTGTCATTATAATGTAGCGAGATGATACTAGTGATGATAGTCTGTCATTATAATGTAGCGAGATGATACTAGTGATGATAGTCTGTCATTATAATGTAGCGAGATGATACTAGTGATGATAGTCTGTCATTATAATGTAGCGAGATGATACTAGTGATGATAGTCTGTCATTATAATGTAGCGAGATGATACTAGTGATCATAGTCTGTCATTATAATGTAGCGAGATGATACTAGTGATCATGTCTGTCATTATAATGTAGCGAGATGATACTAGTGATGATAGTCTGTCATTATAATGTAGCGAGATGATACTAGTGATGATAGTCTGTCATTATAATGTAGCGAGATGATACTAGTGATGATAGTCTGTCATTATAATGTAGCGAGATGATACTAGTGATGATAGTCTGTCATTATAATGTAGCGAGATGATACTAGTGATGATAGTCTGTCATTATAATGTAGCGAGATGATACTAGTGATCATAGTCTGTCATTATAATGTAGCGAGATGATACTAGTGATCATAGTCTGTCATTATATGTAGCGAGATGATACTAGTGATCATAGTCTGTCATTATAATGTAGCGAGATGATACTAGTGATCATAGTCTGTCATTATAATGTAGCGAGATGATACTAGTGATCATAGTCTGTCATTATAATGTAGCGAGATGATACTAGTGATGATAGTCTGTCATTATAATGTAGCGAGATGATACTAGTGATGATAGTCTGTCATTATAATGTAGCGAGATGATACTAGTGATAGTCTGTCATTATAATGTAGCGAGATGATACTAGTGATCATAGTCTGTCATTATAATGTAGCGAGATGATACTAGTGATCATAGTCTGTCATTATAATGTAGCGAGATGATACTAGTGATGATAGTCTGTCATTATAATGTAGCGAGATGATACTAGTGATCATAGTCTGTCATTATAATGTAGCGAGATGATACTAGTGATCATAGTCTGTCATTATAAGTAGCGAGATGATACTAGTGATCATAGTCTGTCATTATAATGTAGCGAGATGATACTAGTGATGATTAGTCTCTCATAATGTAGCGAGATGATACTAGTGATCATAGTCTGTCATTATAATGTGCGAGATGATACTAGTGATGATAGTCTGTCATTATAATGTGCGAGATGATACTAGTGATGATAGTCTGTCATTATATGTAGCGAGATGATACTAGTGATCATAGTCTGTCATTATAATGTAGCGAGATGATACTAGTGATCATAGTCTGTCATTATAATGTAGCGAGATGATACTAGTGATGATAGTCTGTCATTATAACGTAGCGAGATGATACTAGTGATGATAGTCTGTCATTATAATGTAGCGAGATGATACTAGTGATCATAGTCTGTCATTATAATGTAGCGAGATGATACTAGTGATGATATTCTGTCATTATAATGTAGCGAGATGATACTAGTGATGATAGTCTGTCATTATAATGTAGCGAGATGATACTAGTGATGATAGTCTGTCATTATAATGTAGCGAGATGATACTAGTGATCATAGTCTGTCATTATAATGTAGCGAGATGATACTAGTAATGATAGTCTGTCATTATAATGTAGCGAGATGATACTAGTGATCATAAGTCTGTCATTATAATGTAGCGAGATGATACTAGTGGATGATAGTCTATCATTTATAATGTAGCGAGATGGTACTAGTGATGATAGTCTGTCATTATAATGTAGCGAGATGATACTAGTGATGATAGTCTGTCATTATAATGTAGCGAGATGATACTAGTGATGATAGTCTGTCATTATAATGTAGCGAGATGATACTTGTGATGATAGTCTGTCATTATATATGTAGCGAGATGATACTAGTGATCATAGTCTGTCATTATAATGTAGCGAGATGATACTAGTGATGATAGTCTGTCATTATAATGTAGCGAGATGATACTAGTGATCATAGTCTGTCATTATAATGTAGCGAGATGATACTAGTGATGATAGTCTCTCATAATGTAGCGAGATGATACTAGTGATGATAGTATGTCATTATAATGTAGCGAGATGATACTAGTGATGATAGTCTGTCATTATAATGTAGCGAGATGATACTAGTGATCATAGTCTGTCATTATAATGTAGCGAGATGATACTAGTGATGATAGTCTGTCATTATAATGTAGCGAGATGATACTAGTGATCATAGTCTGTCATTATAATGTAGCGAGATGATACTAGTGATGATAGTCTGTCATTATAATGTAGCGAGATGATACTAGTGATGATAGTCTGTCATTATAATGTAGCGAGATGATACTAGTGATGATAGTCTGTCATTATAATGTAGCGAGATGATACTAGTGATGATAGTCTGTCATTATAATGTAGCGAGATGATACTAGTGATGATAGTCTGTCATTATAATGTAGCGAGATGATACTAGTGATGATAGTCTGTCATTATAATGTAGCGAGATGATACTAGTGATGATAGTCTGTCATTATAATGTAGCGAGATGATACTAGTGATGATAGTCTGTCATATAATGTTAGCGAGATGATACTAGTGATGATAGTCTGTCATTATAATGTAGCGAGATGATACTAGTGATGATAGTCTGTCTTTATAATGTAGCGAGATGATACTAGTGATCATAGTCTGTCATTATAATGTAGCGAGATGATACTAGTGATGATAGTCTGTCATTATAATGTAGCGAGATGTACTAGTGATGATAGTCTGTCATTATAATGTAGCGAGATGATACTAGTGATGATAGTCTGTCATTATAATGTAGCGAGATGATACTAGTGATGATAGTCTGTCATTATAATGTAGCGAGATGATACTAGTGATGATAGTCTGTCATTATAATGTAGCGAGATGATACTAGTGATCATAGTCTGTCATTATAATGTAGCGAGATGATACTAGTGATCATAGTCTGTCATTATAATGTAGCGAGATGATACTAGTGATCATAGTCTGTCATTATAATGTAGCGAGATGATACTAGTGATCATAGTCTGTCATTATAATGTAGCGAGATGATACTAGTGATCATAGTCTGTCATTATAATGTAGCGAGATGATACTAGTGATCATAGTCTGTCATTATAATGTAGCGAGATGATACTAGTGATGATAGTCTGTCATTATAATGTAGCGAGATGATACTAGTGATAGTCTGTCATTATAATGTAGCGAGATGATACTAGTGATCATAGTCTGTCATTATAATGTAGCGAGATGATACTAGTGATCATAGTCTGTCATTATAATGTAGCGAGATGATACTAGTGATGATAGTCTGTCATTATAATGTAGCGAGATGATACTAGTGATCATAGTCTGTCATTATAATGTAGCGAGATGATACTAGTGATCATAGTCTGTCATTATAATGTAGCGAGATGATACTAGTGATCATAGTCTGTCATTATAATGTAGCGAGATGATACTAGTGATGATAGTCTCTCATAATGTAGCGAGATGATACTAGTGATCATAGTCTGTCATTATAATGTAGCGAGATGATACTAGTGATGATAGTCTGTCATTATAATGTAGCGAGATGATACTAGTGATGATAGTCTGTCATTATAATGTAGCGAGATGATACTAGTGATCATAGTCTGTCATTATAATGTAGCGAGATGATACTAGTGATCATAGTCTGTCATTATAATGTAGCGAGATGATACTAGTGATGATAGTCTGTCATTATAAACGTAGCGAGATGATACTAGTGATGATAGTCTGTCATTATAATGTAGCGAGATGATACTAGTGATCATAGTCTGTCATTATAATGTAGCGAGATGATACTAGTGATGATATTCTGTCATTATAATGTAGCGAGATGATACTAGTGATGATAGTCTGTCATTATAATGTAGCGAGATGATACTAGTGATGATAGTCTGTCATTATAATGTAGCGAGATGATACTAGTGATCATAGTCTGTCATTATAATGTAGCGAGATGATACTAGTAATGATAGTCTGTCATTATAATGTAGCGAGATGATACTAGTGATCATAGTCTGTCATTATAATGTAGCGAGATGATACTAGTGGTGATAGTCTATCATTATAATGTAGCGAGATGGTACTAGTGATGATAGTCTGTCATTATAATGTAGCGAGATGATACTAGTGATGATAGTCTGTCATTATAATGTAGCGAGATGATACTAGTGATGATAGTCTGTCATTATAATGTAGCGAGATGATACTAGTGATGATAGTCTGTCATTATAATGTAGCGAGATGATACTAGTGATCATAGTCTGTCATTATAATGTAGCGAGATGATACTAGTGATGATAGTCTGTCATTATAATGTAGCGAGATGATACTAGTGATCATAGTCTGTCATTATAATGTAGCGAGATGATACTAGTGATGATAGTCTCTCATAATGTAGCGAGATGATACTAGTGATGATAGTATGTCATTATAATGTAGCGAGATGATACTAGTGATGAAGTCTGTCATTATAATGTAGCGAGATGATACTAGTGATCATAGTCTGTCATTATAATGTAGCGAGATGATACTAGTGATGATAGTCTGTCATTATAATGTAGCGAGATGATACTAGTGATCATAGTCTGTCATTATAATGTAGCGAGATGATACTAGTGATGATAGTCTGTCATTATAATGTAGCGAGATGATACTAGTGATGATAGTCTGTCATTATAATGTAGCGAGATGATACTAGTGATGATAGTCTGTCATTATAATGTAGCGAGATGATACTAGTGATGATTAGTCTGTCATTATAATGTAGCGAGATGATACTAGTGATCATAGTCTGTCATTATAATGTAGCGAGATGATACTAGTGATGATAGTCTGTCATTATAATGTAGCGAGATGATACTGTGATGATAGTCTGTCATTATAATGTAGCGAGATGATACTAGTGATGATAGTCTGTCATTAAATGTAGCGAGATGATACTAGTGATGATAGTCTGTCATTATAATGTAGCGAGATGATACTAGTGATGATAGTCTGTCATTATAATGTAGCGAGATGATACTAGTGATGATAGTCTGTCATTATAATGTAGCGAGATGATACTAGTGATGATAGTCTGTCATTATAATGTAGCGAGATGATACTAGTGATGACAGTCTGTCATAATGTAGCGAGATGATACTAGTGATAATAGTCTGTCATTATAATGTAGCGAGATGATACTAGTGATGATAGTCTGTCATTATAATGTAGCGAGATGATACTAGTCATGATAGTCTGTCATTATAATGTAGCGAGATGATACTAGTGATGATAGTCTGTCATTATAATGTAGCGAGATGATACTAGTGATGATAGTCTGTCATTTATAATGTAGCGAGATGATTACTAGTGTATAGTCTCGTCATTATAATGTAGCGAGATGATACTAGTGATGATAGTCTGTCATTATAATGTAGCGAGATGATACTAGTGATCATAGTCTGTCATTATAATGTAGCGAGATGATACTAGTAATGATAGTCTGTCATTATAATGTAGCGAGATGATACTAGTGATCATAGTCTGTCATTATAATGTAGCGAGATGATACTAGTGTGATTAGTCTATCATTATAATGTAGCGAGATGGTACTAGTGATGATAGTCTGTCATTATAATGTAGCGAGATGATACTAGTGATGATAGTCTGTCATTATAATGTAGCGAGATGATACTAGTGATGATAGTCTGTCATTATAATGTAGCGAGATGATACTAGTGATGATAGTCTGTCATTATAATGTAGCGAGATGATACTAGTGATCATAGTCTGTCATTATAATGTAGCGAGATGATACTAGTGATGATAGTCTGTCATTAATGTAGCGAGATGATACTAGTGATCATAGTCTGTCATTATAATGTAGCGAGATGATACTAGTGATGATAGTCTCTCATAATGTAGCGAGATGATACTAGTGATGATAGTATGTCATTATAATGTAGCGAGATGATACTAGTGATGATAGTCTGTCATTATAATGTAGCGAGATGATACTAGTGATCATAGTCTGTCATTATAATGTAGCGAGATGATACTAGTGATGATAGTCTGTCATTATAATGTAGCGAGATGACTAGTGATCAAGTCTGTCATTATAATGTAGCGAGATGTATAGTGATGATAGTCTGTCATTATAATGTAGCGAGATGATACTAGTGATGATAGTCTGTCATTATAATGTAGCGAGATGATACTAGTGAAAGTCTGTCATTTAATGTAGCGAGATGATACTAGTGATGATATCTGTCATTATAATGTAGCGAATGATACTGGATCATAGTCTGTCTTTTTATGTAGCGAGATGATACTAGTGATGATAGTCTGTATTATAATGTAGCGAGATGATACTAGTGATGATAGCTGTCATTATAATGTAGCGAGATGATACTGTGATGATAGTCTGTCATTATAATGTAGCGAGATGATACTAGTGATGATAGTCTGTCATTATAATGTAGCGAGATGATACTAGTGATGATAGTCTGTCATTATATGTAGCGAGATGTACTAGTGATGATAGTCTGTCATTATAATGTAGCGAGATGATACTAGTGATGATAGTCTGTCATTATAATGTAGCGAGATGATACTAGTGATGACAGTCTGTCATAATGTAGCGAGATGATACTAGTGATAAAGTCTGTCATTATAATGTAGCGAGATGATACTAGTGATGATAGTCTGTCATTATAATGTGCGAGATGATACTAGTCATGATAGTTGTCATTATAATGTAGCGAGATGATACTAGTGATGATAGTCTGTCATTTATGTAGCGAGATGATACTAGTGATGATAGTCTGTCATTATAATGTAGCGAGTGATACTAGTGTCTAGTCTGTCATTATAATGTAGCGAGATGATACTAGTGATATGCTGTCATTATAATGTAGCGAGATGATACTAGTGATGATAGTCTGTCATTATAATGTAGCGAGATGATACTAGTGATGATAGTCTGTCATTATAATGTAGCGAGATGATACTAGTGATGATAGTCTGTCATTTAATGTAGCGAGATGATACTAGTGATGATAGTCTGTCATTATATGTAGCGAGATGATACTAGTGATCATAGTCTGTCATTATAATGTAGCGAGATGATACTAGTGATGATAGTCTGTCATTATAATGTAGCGAGATGATACTAGTGATCATAGTCTGTCATTATAATGTAGCGAGATGATACTAGTGATGATAGTCTGTCATTATAATGTAGCGAGATGATACTAGTGATCATAGTCTGTCATTATAATGTAGCGAGATGATACTAGTGATCATAGTCTGTCTTTATAATGTAGCGAGATGATACTAGTGATGATAGTCTGTCATTATTAATGTAGCGAGATGATACTAGTGATGATAGTCTGTCATTATAATGTATGCGAGATGATACTAGTGATGATAGTCTGTCATTATAATTAGCGAGATGATACTAGTGATGATAGTCTGTCATTATAATGTAGCGAGATGATACTAGTGATCATAGTCTGTCATTATTAATGTAGCGAGATGATACTAGTGATCTTAGTCTGTCATTATAATGTAGCGAGATGATACTAGTGATCATAGTCTGTCATTATAATGTAGCGAGATGATACTAGTGATCATAGTCTGTCATTATAATGTAGCGAGATGATACTAGTGATCATAGTCTGTCATTATAATGTAGCGAGATGATACTAGTGATGATAGTCTGTCATTATAATGTAGAGAGATGATACTAGTGATGATAGTCTGTCATTATAATGTAGCGAGATGATACTAGTGATGATAGTCTGTCATTATAATGTAGCGAGATGATACTAGTGATGATAGTCTGTCATTATAATGTAGCGAGATGATACTAGTGATGATAGTCTGTCATTATAATGTAGCGAGATGATACTAGTGATGATAATCTGTCATTATAATGTAGCGGATGATACTAGTGATATAGTCTGTCATTATAATGTAGCGAGTGTGATACTAGTGATCATAGTCTGTCATTATAATGTACGCGAGATGATACTAGTGATCATAGTCTGTCATTATAATGTAGCGAGATGATACTAGTGATGATAGTCTGTCATTATAATGTAGCGAGTGATACTAGTGATGATAGTCTGTCATTATAATGTAGCGAGATGATACTAGTGATGATAGTCTGTCATTATAATGTAGCGAGATGATACTAGTGATGATAGTCTGTCATTATAATGTAGCGAGATGGTACTAGTGATCATAGTCTGTCATTATAATGTAGCGAGATGATACTAGTGATGATAGTTTGTCATTATAATGTAGCGAGATGATACTAGTGATGATAGTCTGTCATTATAATGTAGCGAGATGATACTAGTGATCATAGTCTGTCATTATAATGTAGCGAGATGATACTAGTGATCATAGTCTGTCATTATAATGTAGCGAGATGATACTAGTGATGATAGTCTGTCATTATAATGTAGCGAGATGATACTAGTGATGATAGTCTGTCATTATAATGTAGCGAGATGATACTAGTGATCATAGTCTGTCATTATAATGTAGCGAGAATATACTGGTGATCCTAGTCTGTCATTATAATGTAGCGAGATGACTACTGTGACATAGTCTTCATTAATTTTAAAGTAGCGAGATGATACTAGTGATGATAGTCTCTCATTATAATGTAGCGAGATGATACTAGTGATCATAGTCTCTCATTATAATGTAGCGAGATGATACTAGTAATCATAGTCTCTCATTATAATGTTGCGAGATGATACTAGTGGTCATAGTCTGTCATTATAATGTAGCGAGATGATAGTAGTGATCCTAGTCTCTCATTATAATGTAGCGAGATGATACTAGGGATCCTAGTCTCTTATTATAATGTAGCGAGATGGTACTAGTGATCCTAGTCTCTCATTATAATGTAGCGAGATGATACTAGTGATCCTAGTCTCTCATTATAATGTAGCGAGATGGTACTAGTTATCCTAGTCTCTCATTATAATGTAGCGAGATGGTACTAGTGATCCTAGTCTGTCATTATAATGTAGCGAGATGATACTTGTGATCCTAGGCTCTCATTATAATGTAGCGAGATGATAGTAGTGATCCTAGTCTTTCATTATAATGTAGCGAGATGATAGTAGTGATCCTAGTCTTTCATTATAATGTAGCGAGATGATACTTGTGATCCTAGTCTCTCATTATAATGTAGCGAGATGATAGTAGTGATCCTAGTCTTTCATTATAATGTAGCGAGATGGTACTAGTGATCCTAGTCTCTCATTATAATGTAGCGAAGATGATATATTGATCCTAGTCTCTCATTATAATGTAGCGAGTAGGTAACTAGTGATCCTAGTCTCTCTTATAATGTAGCGAGATGGTACTAGTGATCCTAGTCTCTCATTATAATGTAGCGAGATGGTACTAGTGATCCTAGTCTCTCATTATAATGTAGCGAGATGGTACTAGTGATCCTAGTCTCTCATTATAGATGTAGCGAGATGTACTAGTGATCCTAGTCTCTCATTTATAATGTAGCGAGATGTACTAGTGATCCTAGTCTCTCATTATAATGTAGCGAGATGGTACTAGTGATCCTAGTCTCTCATTATAATGTAGCGAGATGGTACTAGTGATCCTAGTCTCTCATTATAATGTAGCGAGATGGTACTAGTGATCCTAGTCTCTCATTATAATGTAGCGAGATGGTACTAGTGATCCTAGTCTCTCATTATAATGTAGCGAGATGGTACTAGTGGTCGTAGTCTTCCATTATGGTGCGTGCCACAGGGGTCAGTGCTGGGACTCTTATTGTTCACAGTATACATAAACAACATTAATGGGAGAATAAATAGTGACATAAGTAAGTTTGCCGGTGACACTAAAATGAGCATCAGATAAGTTTTAATGTGGACACTGTACATGGTGACGTGTATAGGTTGATGTTGAAGTAGCAGATACAGTGCAGTGCAGACAAGTGTGAGCTTCTAATCCTTGGGAAGGAAATAATTATGACACATGAAAAGTAAACAGTGTCGCTCTTAGTCAGTAAAGCTAATGGATTTCTCGGCTTCATATCAAGAAGTATAAATAATTAAAGTCCTAAAGCTTCAACTTTATATCTTTGTTAGACCTCATTTAGATTATGCTGATCATTTCTGGTCTTCATATTATAGACTGGACGTGAATGTGCTCGAAAATGTACAGAAAACGATGAGGAAGTTGATTCCATGTATTAAAAACCTTTCCTACGAAAATAAGCATTAAACTTGCATTTTCTGGAAAGGGTTAGAATTGGGGAAGATGTGAATGAAGTGTAAACGGGAATAAATAAAGAGGATATAAACAGTATTGAAAGTATCTGACCAAGACAGGACTCGTATCAGTGGATTCAAGTTGAGAAATTTAAATATAGAAAGGATATTGGGAAGTACTGGCTTGGCAGTAGAGTTGTGGATAACTGGAAGAAACTCCCAGGTAGCGTCACTGAAGCAAGAACTTCGGGTAGCTTTAAATATTGGTTGGACAGTTACATGAGTGGGTGTGGGTGAGTGTGAGTTGGTCCTACCTACCTTGGGCCAGTAGGCCTGCTGTAGTGTTCATTCTTGTGTTCTTGTGTTAGCCATTTATCAGTTGTCAAAGACACTAGTAGATAGACACTTTTATCTTTTGTGTGTGTGTGTGTGTGTGTGTGTGTGTGTCTCATGGAGAGCGTTGCTTCAGTGATTAAATGTTTCTTTGAGTTGTCACATTTTTTGTCACTTTGATGAATTACCGGAGATGAAGTTCAGTGTTTTATGGGTAAACTAAGATGTGTTAATGTTGAATGTCGCTCTTGCTCCTCACTTGTTAACTTTCTATAACTTCGTCACTCTCACTAAATTCTATTCAAAAAAAAAAAAAGGTCTTTGGTTAGTCGTTAAATCAGTATGCGAAGCAAGAGTTACGTCAGGGATGTGAGAGTAACCTCAGGGGGAGCGAGTTACTTCAGAGGTACTCGAGTTCCACAAGGGACGCGAAAGTTAGGTCAGAAACGCGAGGGTTATGTCATTCACACTCAAGTTACATCTAGGAAGTAAAAGTTATGTCAGGCACGTCCAACTTACAGCTGAGAAGCCAAAGTTACGTCAGGCACGTTCAAGTTACATCAGGGACTGCCACAGACATAACTCTCAAACACTCTTCTGCTATTGGCAGATGTCTTACAACTGCTGTTCAGCCTCCTGGCAGATGTCTTACAACTGCTGTTCAGCCTCCTGGCAGATGTCTTACAACTGCTGTTCAGCCTCCTGGCAGATGTCTTACAACTGCTGTTCAGCCTCCTGGCAGATGTCTTACAAATGCTGTTCAGCCTCCTGGCAGATGTCTTACAACTGCTGTTCAGCCTCCTGGCAGATGTCTTACAACTGCTGTTCAGCCTCCTGGCAGATGTCTTACAACTGCTGTTCAGCCTCCTGGCAGATGTCTTACAACTGCTGTTCAGCCTCCTGGCAGATGTCTTACAAATGCTGTTCAGCCTCCTGGCAGATGTCTTACAACTGCTGTTCAGCCTCCTGGCAGATGTCTTACAACTGCTGTTCAGCCTCCTGGCAGATGTCTTACAACTGCTGTTCTGCCTCCTGGCAGATGTCTTCAACTGCCTGTTCAGCTCCTGGCAGATGTCTTACAACTGCTGTTCAGCCTCCTGGCAGATGTCTTACAACTGCTGTTCTGCCTCCTGGCAGATGTCTTACAACTGCTGTTCAGCCTCCTGGCAGATGTCTTACAACTGCTGTTCAGCCTCCTGGCAGATGTCTTACAACTGCTGTTCAGCCTCCTGGCAGATGTCTTACAACTGCTGTTCAGCCTCCTGGCAGATGTCTTACAACTGCTGTTCAGCCTCCTGGCAGATGTCTTACAACTGCTGTTCAGCCTCCTGGCAGATGTCTTACAACTGCTGTTCAGCCTCCTGGCAGATATCTTCTGCCGTTCTGCCTGGCGGGTTGCCTGAAGTAGGGGCAGAGATCTGAGAGACCTCCTAACACCTTATCTTACTGCTGCTTCCTCGCCTTCCTCGTGCTAACATACAGCGCTATAACGGCAAACTGTTCCTTCCACCTATTGCTTTTAGGAGCGGCTGACTCAGCATCTCGTATTTTTATTTGATGAAAAATGTGTCTTTATACTGATCATTTTAGTCTGAAAACGACCGGAAACATGTATAGAGCGTACAGTGAAAGGGCAGTTGATTGGTTGGTTAATGGAGTTTAAAGTGTGTCGGCTACACGTAGATTATTAAGACTGTAACCTGTTTACTACCAGTCAAGAATATTGTTTACTACCAGTCAAGAATATTGTTTACTACCAGTCAAGAATATTGTTTACTACCAGTCAAGAATATTGTTTACTACCAGTCAAGAATATTGTTTACTACCAGTCAAGAATATTGTTTACTACCAGTCAAGAATATTGTTTACTACCAGTCAAGAATACTGTTTACTACCAGTCAAGAATACTGTTTACTACCAGTCAAGAATACTGTTTACTACCAGTCAAGAATACTTTAATTCGTGGTATAAACCGACAAGTTGGTTTAGAAAGACACGTAAGCAAACACTATAACATATTTATTAGAAAACGTTTCGGTCCTGGGACCTTGATCACTTCTAACATACAGAGGTAGAAAGACAAGGAGCTTATAAATCGTTGGCAGGAGAGGTGAAGCAGTCAGAGGCAGTGTAACACTTGTTCAATGTTGAAGTAGGTCGTGCCCAAGAATTAGGCAAGCGAAGAATTCCCAAGTATTAAGATCCCAAGAAGATGCAGTGTCTGATGAAGCCACTGTGTGGCGAAACGTTTCCTCAATAAAGATACCCAAGAGTTACACATGTGTCTAATTTATCAACATGTCGGTTCTCTGAACCATTCATCTACAAACCTGTCAGACACTGCATCTTCTTGGGATCTTAATACTTGGGAATTCTTCGCTTGCCTAATTCTTGGGCACGACCTACTTCAACATTGAACAAGTGTTCCCCTGCCTCTGACTGCTTCACCTCTCCTGCCAACGGTTTATAAGCTCCTTCTCAGCACGTATGCCGTATTCTATTCAAGATTGATGGACTGACCACATCGACTCAAGGTTGAGGGACTGATTACCTCATTCTCCTCCTATTCTTCAAGATTCTCCTTTGTATGGACTGATGAAGCCACTGTGTGGCGAAACGTTTCCTCAATAAAGATACCCAAGAGTTGCACATGTGTCTAATTTATCAACATGTCGGTTCTCTGAACCATTCATCTACAAACCTCTACCTATGATGAGGACGGGTAGACGATGAAATCATGTGACTCCTGTGTTGTTGGGTTGGTGCTGCTTAAGTATCATGTATGCCAATGTTTTTGAAATTTTGTAGTTTCCAGTGTTGCGTTCTATAGTGTCAGTGACGGCGATTAGTGAGGCTTCTAGGCACCGTCGGCGTCTGAGGTCTGGTTCGGTGAGAACGAGTTGTGCCTCATTCCAGTTCATCAAATGCCCCGTGGAGTCTCTGTGGAGGACACATGCGTACCTTACATCGTCTCTGTTAGAGGCATTTCGATGCTCATTCAGGCGGACTGCAAGATCTCTGCCTGTCTCGCCTACATATTTCTTGGGACAGAACCCACAAGGGATAGTGTAGACGCCTGCTGTAGAAGTTAGAGGTGTGGGGCTGCGTTTCGTAGTGAGGTCTTTGATAGATGATGTGTTTATGGTGGAAACGTTGATGTTACTCATAGCAAGTGCCCGGCGAGTATTCTGAAGAAGAAGCCAATGATTTACGTAAACTCGCAGTAAATATACACTGTGTGAAATACACCTTACGGTGTATATATCCTTTGTGCGGGTGTTATAGTGTATTGTTGAGCCCCGGACAGCCAGTGTATACTTACTGAGGCTGGCTGGTGTGTGTGTGTGTGTGTGTGTGTGAGGGGGTGTTTTCACGACCACTACGCTACTTGCCATCACACATATCTCTGCAGAGTAGCGACGCCACTCAGCTTGACCATACTCTTATCTCACATTATGGTTACTGTCCTCATCTACCTTTCACCAGACCCACGCAAGCGCACACACACACACACACACACACACACACACACACACACACACACACACACACACACACACACACACACACACACACACACACAATATCGCTGCTTCACTCACATAAAACCTGGTACAGCCAGACTCACGCTCATTTTATATTTTCTTTCCTCCTTCAAGGAGTGTACTTTAATGCTGCGGAAGAGTTTCTGGTCCACGGGATAGGGTTACACTCTTCTTCCTCAGATTAAATCTGATTACTTACCTCCCATTCTCGAATCCCTATGGGTTAAGACCTCCCCTACTTATACTCACCAAGCTTCCTTAGACCTCCTGCTACTCTTACAATCCTACTCTACATATAAAGTAGGCTAAGGCTACTACATCCAACTAGATGCATATCAGTCGCTGCGTGATCCGAGAAAGGCATCCCCGTATTGCATAACCTCAGTGCCCTGTACCTCAGTACTTGCGATAGGAACAGTGCAGAGTGCGGCATGAGTCTGTAAAGCAGTTACATATTACTGACTCAGAAGAGGCATTTACGAGTTATCTCATGAAAACTAATATTTCGATTTCAATAAAAATGGGAAATTAGGATATACACAGATGAATCTAATTTAAACCTTCCACTAAGAAATATCATCTTTGAAGCCAAACTGAAGAAGCATTTCTAGTTTTCTCAGAGAGAGATCAATATCCTAAAATACACCAGCACGTTAAGTTTGAAGCCGATCAAAAATATCATTATCAAGTTATTAGCGTTGAAGAATTGAAGGTAATCATCCGAGGCATTCAGAAGTTATCCCATAAAAACTAGTATCTCAACTTTCACAATTTCTTCCATTAAAAGGTTAAAGTCAGTCCAGTCTCTTCTCTAAGGTTGAAGAATGTTTAAGTTGGTAAGTTAGCAAATAAGTTTTATTTATGTTTTGGGTAAATAACATTCACTTTTTATAGATGGCGCATAAATGTTAGTAGCACTTGTAGATACATTATATTAGTTTAACCTGCTGTAGCCTAACTCAGTCAAGTTTAACCTGCTGTAGCCTAACTCAGTCAAGTTTAACCTGCTGTAGCCTAACTCAGTCAAGTTTAAACCCTGCTGTAGCCTAACTCAGTCAAGTTTAACCTGCTGTAGCCAAAACTCAGTCAAGTTTAACCTGCTGTAGCCTAACTCAGTCAAGTTTAACCTGCTGTAGCCTAACTCAGTCAAGTTTAACCTGCTGTAGCCTAACTCAGTCAAGTTTAACCTGCTGTAGCCTAACTCAGTCAAGTTTAACCTTCTGTAGCCTAACTCAGTCAAGTTTAACCTACTGTAGCCTAGCTCAGTCAAGTTTAACCTGCTGTAGCCTAACTCAGTCAAGTTTAACCTACTGTAGCCTAACTCAGTCAAGTTTAACCTGCTGTAGCCTAACTCAGTCAAGTTTAACCTGCTGTAGCCTAACTCAGTCAAGTTTAGCCTACTGTAGCCTAACTCAGTCAAGTTTAAACCTGCTGTAGCCTAACTCAGTCAAGTTTAACCTGCTGTAGCCTAACTCAGTCAAGTTTAACCTGCTGTAGCCTAACTCAGTCAAGTTTAACCTGCTGTAGCCTAACTCAGTCAAGTTTAACCTACTGTAGCCTAACTCAGTCAAGTTTAACCTACTGTAGCCTAACTCAGTCAAGTTTAACCTGCTGTAGCCTAACTCAGTCAAGTTTAACCTACTGTAGCCTAATCAGTCAAGTTTAACCTACTGTAGCCTAACTCAGTCAAGTTTAACCTGTTGTAGCCTAACTCAGTCAAGTTTAACCTACTGTAGCTAACTCAGTCAAGTTTAACCTGCTGTAGCCTAACTCAGTCAAGTTTAACCTGCTGTAGACCTAACTCAGTCAAGTTTAACCTGCTGTAGCCTAACTCAGTCAAGTTTAACCTACTGTAGCCTAACTCAGTCAAGTTTAACCTGCTGTAGCCTAACTCAGTCAAGTTTAACCTGCTGTAGCCTAACTCAGTCAAGTTTAACCTGCTGTAGCCTAACTCAGTCAAGTTTAACCTGCTGTAGCCTAACTCAGTCAAGTTTAACCTGCTGTAGCCTAACTCAGTCAAGTTTAACCTGCTGTAGCCTAACTCAGTCAAGTTTAACCTGCTGTAGCCTAACTCAGTCAAGTTTAACCTACTGTAGCCTAACTCAGTCAAGTTTAACCTACTGTAGCCTAACTCAGTCAAGTTTAACCTACTGTAGCTTAACTCAGTCAAGTTTAACCTACTGTAGCCTAACTCAGTCAAGTTTAACCTGCTGTAGCTTAACTCAGTCAAGTTTAACCTACTGTAGCCTAACTCAGTTAAGTCCAACACTGTGACTTATACTTCTCATCACAAGAGACATTATTTACTTATTTCACAGAAACCTGTTTGTTAAATAAAAGTGTAAAATTAACACATTCACAAATAAAAATCGCTGATTGAAGCTTCTCTGAAGAAAACATTACAACAGTGTTAGTTTAAAGCTGAGCTGAAGAGGCATTCTTCAGTTATTTTACAGAATCCAACAAAATTTGCGCCTGAGCAGCCTAAACCACATAGAAAGTTTCATCCATTTCAGAGTATACAAATAACCCGCACATAGGAGAAGCTTATAACGACGTTTCGGTCCAACTTGTACCATTAACTTGGTCATAAGTTTATCTCTGCTGTGTACAAGGTTATTTACATATTGTTCCAGTCAGGGTATTGTGACTGTTTATTCTGTATCCATTTCATAAGATGCATCAGCCATCAAAGATTAATGCCGTTCAAAATTGTTTTGTATTAATTAGTGGGGAAGCACTAAACCCGTGGAGGTCATATAGTACCTGGGGATGGAAAACATACAGATTCAGTGGCAGGAATTAAGAGCCTGTCAATAACATCATACTTCAGGCGCACTTGACTTATTTAATACACAATAATACTGTAACATTTCGAGATTAAAAGAAGCAAAATGGTATCTATACACTTATTTAACCGTAACAATCTTCCTCTGAAGTTATTGCCTGGAAACCAATTTGGAAAATGGTGTATATAAAATTGAGCAGAGGGCGTCTGCCCTTATTACATTGTTTTAGTTATAGTCCGCCAGGGTTGAAAATTTGAACCTCGTTGAATAAGGTATTTGGAAGTTATAAACGGAAGTCTGAGAGGAAGTTAATGGAAGCCACGAACACAGTAACTAACAACATAACTGACTCGGGCATTTAAAATACCATATTTAAGTGCTCGGTAAACTGGTGAAAATTTAAAACACCACGAAAATGCGAATTTTCAGTATTTCTCAGTTTTTTCCATATATTTGTAAATTCTCTGCAATGTTATAAGAAGAAATATTAGATTTTCTGTCTTGTTGTAAGAATGTCTAAGTTGATGTAATTTTAACTATAATATTGATAAAGTGTCGTATACACAGTCCAGTTAAGATGTTCCAACCATGATAACATGTGAAAATACTCACACTTTATTGACAACGTTTCGCCCACACTGTGAACTTTATCATGTCACAAACACATCTACCTGGGTAAAGAGTATATGAGTATATGTAGTGTGGAGAGTCAGGTGGAGAATGTTCGGTGTTCTCCACCTGACTCTCCACCCAACATTCTCCACCTGACTCTCCACCCAACTTTCTCCACCTGACTCTCCACCCAACATTCTCCACCTGACTCTCCACCTAACATTCTCCACCTGACTCTCCACCTGACTCTCCACCTAACATTCTCCACCTGACTCTCCACCAACATTCTCCACCTGACTCTCCACCCAACATTCTCCACCTGACTCTCCACCCAACATTCTCCACCTGACTCTCCACCCAACATTCTCCACCTGACTCTCCACCCAACATTCTCCACCTGACCTCTCCACCCAACATTCTCCACCTGACTCTCCACCTAACATTCTCCACCTGACTCTCCACCAACATTCTCCACCTGACTCTCCACCCAACATTCTCCACCTGACTCTCCACCCAACATTCTCCACCTGACTCTCCACCCAACATTCTCCACCTGACTCTCCACCCAACATTCTCCACCTGACTCTCCACCCAACATTCTCCACCTGACTCTCCACCCAACATTCTCCACCTGACTCTCCACCCAACATTCTCCACCTGACTCTCCACCCAACATTCTCCACCTGACTCTCCACCTAACATTCTCCACCTGACTCTCCACCCAACATTCTCCACCCAACATTCTCCACCTGACTCTCCACCCAACATTCTCCACCTGACTCTCCACCCAACATTCTCCACCTGACTCTCCACCTAACATTCTCCACCTGACTCTCCACCTAACATTCTCCACCTGACTCTCCACCAACATTCTCCACCTGACTCTCCACCCAACATTCTCCACCTGACTCTCCACCAACATTCTCCACCTGACTCTCCACCCAACATTCTCCACCTGACTCTCCACCCAACATTCTCCACCTGACTCTCCACCCAACATTCTCCACCTGACTCTCCACCCAACATTCTCCACCCAACATTCTCCACCTGACTCTCCACCTAACATTCTCCACCTGACTCTCCACCCAACATTCTCCACCTGACTCTCCACCCAACATTCTCCACCTGACTCTCCACCTAACATTCTCCACCTGACTCTCCACCCAACATTCTCCACCTGACTCTCCACCCAACATTCTCCACCTGACTCTCCACCCAACATTCTCCACCTGACTCTCCACCCAACATTCTCCACCTGACTCTCCACCTAACATTCTCCACCTGACTCTCCACCCAACATTCTCCACCTGACTCTCCACCCAACATTCTCCACCTGACTCTCCACCCAACATTCTCCACCTGACTCTCCACCCAACATTCTCCACCTTACTCTCCACCTAACATTCTCCACCTGACTCTCCACCTAACATTCTCCACCTAGCATTCTCCACCTGACTCTCCACCTAACATTCTCCACCTGACTCTCCACCCAACATTCTCCACCTGACTCTCGACCCATTCTCCACCTGACTCTCCACCCAACATTCTCCACCTGACTCTCCACCCAACATTCTCCACCTGACTCTCCACCTAACATTCTCCACCTGACTCTCCACCCAACATTCTCCTCCTGACTCTCCACCCAACATTCTCCACCTGACTCTCCACCCAACATTCTCCACCTAACATTCTCCACCTGACTCTCCACCCAACATTCTCCACCTGACTCTCCACCCAACATTCTCCACCTGACTCTCCACCCAACATTCTCCACCTGACTCTCCACCTAATATTCTCCACCTGACTCTCCACCCAACATTCTCCACCTGACTCTCCACCTAACATTCTCCACCTGACTCTCCACCCAACATTCTCCACCTGACTCTCCACCTAACATTCTCCACCTGACTCTCCACCCAACATTCTCCACCTGACTCTCCACCCAACATTCTCCACCTGACTCTCCACCCAACATTCTCCACCTGACTCTCCACCTAACATTCTCCACCTGACTCTCCACCCAACATTCTCCACCTGACTCTCCACCTGACTCTCCACCTAACATTCTCCACCTGACTCTCCACCCAACATTCTCCACCTGACTCTCCACCTAGCATTCTCCACCTGACTCTCCACCCAACATTCTCCACCTGACTCTCCACCCAACATTCTCCACCTGACTCTCCACCTAACATTCTTCACCTGACTCTCCACCCAACATTCTCCACCTGACTCTCCACCTAACATTCTCCACCTGACTCTCCACCCAACATTCTCCACCTGACTCTCCACCTGACTCTCCACCTAACATTCTCCACCTGACTCTCCACCCAACATTCTCCACCTGACTCTCCACCCAACATTCTCCACCTGACTCTCCACCTAACATTCTCCACCTGACTCTACACCCAACATTCTCCACCTGACTCTCCACCCAACATTCTCCACCTGACTCTCCACACTACACGTACTCAGGTACTCAGGTACTCAGGTACACAGGTAGAACTCTCCACCTAACATTCTCCACCTGACTCTCCACCCAACATTCTCCACCTGACTCTCCACCTAACATTCTCCACCTGACTCTCCACCCAACATTCTCCACCTGACTCTCCACCTGACTCTCCACCTAACATTCTCCACCTGACTCTCCACCTAACATTCTCCACCTGACTCTCCACCAACATTCTCCACCTGACTCTCCACCCAACATTCTCCACGTGACTCTCCACCTAACATTCTCCACCTGACTCTCCACCCAACATTCTCCACCTGACTCTCCACACTACACGTACTCAGGTACTCAGGTACTCAGGTACTCAGGTACTCAGGTACTCAGGTAGAACTCTCCACGTAACATCATCAATAAAGTCTGGCATCATATTACATTTGTGTTCAATTTTTCCTATGATTCCTGATCACTATCAGAAGAAATATTATCTATTTAGAACACAGAAACCAATGTATTTAATAAAATTGGCAAATTAACTACCCAGTTCAAAGTGAAATTTAATAAATCTCACCAACACTGAACGTTTGAAGCCTATCCGAAAAGCCGTTCTCCAGTAATTGATCCAGATAGAACGATTTCAAGTTTTTCATAATGCCAGTAAAATTTGCGCCTGAACATTGTAAATCAGGGGGTTCTTAACCGGGGGTATCCATACCCCCTTGCGGGTATGGGAATCAAATAATGGGGGTATGGGAACCAAATAATGGAGTATGGGAATCAAATAATGGAGGTATGGGAATCAAATAATGGAGTATGGGAATCAAATAATGGAGGTATGGAATCAAATAATGGAGTATGGGAATCAAATAATGGAGGTATGGGAATCAAATAATGGAGTATGGGAATCAAATAATGGAGGTATGGGAATCAAATAATGGAGTATGGGAATCAAATAATGGAGGTATGGGAATCAAATAATGGAGTATGGGAATCAAATAATGGAGGTATGGGAATCAAATAATGGAGTATGGGAATCAAATAATGGAGGTATGGGAATCAAATAATGGAGGTATGGGAATCAAATAATGGAGGTATGGGAATCAAATAATGGAGGTATGGGACTCCATCTCCATTTAAGAAGAAAAAGTTGTTGTTAGATAAGTGTAAAGTACCAGGTGTTGTGTTGCTAGCTCACCATGTGTAAAGTACCAGGTGTTGTGTTGCTAGCTCGACATGTGTAAAGTACCAGGTGTTGTGTTGCTAGCTCACCATGTGTAAAGTACCAGGTGTTGTGTTGCTAGCTCGACATGTGTAAAGTACCAGGTGTTGTGTTGCTAGCTCACCATGTGTAAAGTACCAGGTGTTGTGTTGCTAGCTCGACATGTGTAAAGTACCAGGTGTTGTGTTGCTAGCTCACCATGTGTAAAGTACCAGGTGTTGTGTTGCTAGCTCGACATGTGTAAAGTACCAGGTGTTGTGTTGCTAGCTCGACATGTGTAAAGTACCAGGTGTTGTGTTGCTAGCTCGACATGTGTAAAGTACCAGGTGTTGTGTTGCTAGCTCACCATGTGTAAAGTACCAGGTGTTGTGTTGCTAGCTCGACATGTGTAAAGTACCAGGTGTTGTGTTGCTAGCTCACCATGTGTAAAGTACCAGGTGTTGTGTTGCTAGCTCGACATGTGTAAAGTACCAGGTGTTGTGTTGCTAGCTCACCATGTGTAAAGTACCAGGTGTTGTGTTGCTAGCTCGACATGTGTAAAGTACCAGGTGTTGTGTTGCTAGCTCACCATGTGTAAAGTACCAGGTGTTGTGTTGCTAGCTCGACATGTGTAAAGTACCAGGTGTTGTGTTGCTAGCTCGACATGTGTAAAGTACCAGGTGTTGTGTTGCTAGCTCGACATGTGTAAAGTACCAGGTGTTGTGTTGCTAGCTCGACATGTGTAAAGTACCAGGTGTTGTGTTGCTAGCTCACCATGTGTAAAGTACCAGGTGTTGTGTTGCTAGCTCGACATGTGTAAAGTACCAGGTGTTGTGTTGCTAGCTCGACATGTGTAAAGTACCAGGTGTTGTGTTGCTAGCTCGCCACGTGTAAAGTACCAGGTGTTGTGTTGCTAGCTCGACATGTGTAAAGTACCAGGTGTTGTGTTGCTAGCTCGACATGTGTAAAGTACCAGGTGTTGTGTTGCTAGCTCACCATGTGTAAAGTACCAGGTGTTGTGTTGCTAGCTCGACATGTGTAAAGTACCAGGTGTTGTGTTGCTAGCTCACCATGTGTAAAGTACCAGGTGTTGTGTTGCTAGCTCACCATGTGTAAAGTACCAGGTGTTGTGTTGCTAGCTCACCATGTGTAAAGTACCAGGTGTTGTGTTGCTAGCTCACCATGTGTAAAGTACCAGGTGTTGTGTTGCTAGCTCGACATGTGTAAAGTACCAGGTGTTGTGTTGCTAGCTCGACATGTGTAAAGTACCAGGTGTTGTGTTGCTAGCTCGACATGTGTAAAGTACCAGGTGTTGTGTTGCTAGCTCGACATGTGTAAAGTACCAGGTGTTGTGTTGCTAGCTCGCCACGTGTAAAGTACCAGGTGTTGTGTTGCTAGCTCACCATGTGTAAAGTACCAGGTGTTGTGTTGCTAGCTCACCATGTGTAAAGTACCAGGTGTTGTGTTGCTAGCTCACCATGTGTAAAGTACCAGGTGTTGTGTTGCTAGCTCGCCATGTGTAAAGTACCAGGTGTTGTGTTGCTAGCTCGACATGTGTAAAGTACCAGGTGTTGTGTTGCTAGCTCACCACGTGTAAAGTACCAGGTGTTGTGTTGCTAGCTCGACATGTGTAAAGTACCAGGTGTTGTGTTGCTAGCTCGACATGTGTAAAGTACCAGGTGTTGTGTTGCTAGCTCACCACGTGTAAAGTACCAGGTGTTGTGTTGCTAGCTCGACATGTGTAAAGTACCAGGTGTTGTGTTGCTAGCTCGACATGTGTAAAGTACCAGGTGTTGTGTTGCTAGCTCACCATGTGTAAAGTACCAGGTGTTGTGTTGCTAGCTCACCATGTGTAAAGTACCAGGTGTTGTGTTGCTAGCTCGACATGTGTAAAGTACCAGGTGTTGTGTTGCTAGCTCGACATGTGTAAAGTACCAGGTGTTGTGTTGCTAGCTCGACATGTGTAAAGTACCAGGTGTTGTGTTGCTAGCTCGACATGTGTAAAGTACCAGGTGTTGTGTTGCTAGCTCGACATGTGTAAAGTACCAGGTGTTGTGTTGCTAGCTCGACATGTGTAAAGTACCAGGTGTTGTGTTGCTAGCTCACCATGTGTAAAGTACCAGGTGTTGTGTTGCTAGCTCACCATGTGTAAAGTACCAGGTGTTGTGTTGCTAGCTCGCCACGTGTAAAGTACCAGGTGTTGTGTTGCTAGCTCGACATGTGTAAAGTACCAGGTGTTGTGTTGCTAGCTCGACATGTGTAAAGTACCAGGTTTGTGTTGCTAGCTCGACATGTGTAAAGTACCAGGTGTTGTGTTGCTAGCTCGACATGTGTAAAGTACCAGGTGTTGTGTTGCTAGCTCGACATGTGTAAAGTACCAGGTGTTGTGTTGCTAGCTCACCATGTGTAAAGTACCAGGTGTTGTGTTGCTAGCTCACCATGTGTAAAGTACCAGGTGTTGTGTTGCTAGCTCGCCACGTGTAAAGTACCAGTGTTGTGTTGCTAGCTCGACATGTGTAAAGTACCAGGTGTTGTGTTGCTAGCTCGACATGTGTAAAGTACCAGGTGTTGTGTTGCTAGCTCGACATGTGTAAAGTACCAGGTGTTGTGTTGCTAGCTCACCATGTGTAAAGTACCAGGTGTTGTGTTGCTAGCTCGACATGTGTAAAGTACCAGGTGTTGTGTTGCTAGCTCACCATGTGTAAAGTACCAGGTGTTGTGTTGCTAGCTCGCCACGTGTAAAGTACCAGGTGTTGTGTTGCTAGCTCGACATGTGTAAAGTACCAGGTGTTGTGTTGCTAGCTCGACATGTGTAAAGTACCAGGTGTTGTGTTGCTAGCTCGACATGTGTAAAGTACCAGGTGTTGTGTTGCTAGCTCGACATGTGTAAAGTACCAGGTGTTGTGTTGCTAGCTCACCATGTGTAAAGTACCAGGTGTTGTGTTGCTAGCTCGACATGTGTAAAGTACCAGGTGTTGTGTTGCTAGCTCGCCACGTGTAAAGTACCAGGTGTTGTGTTGCTAGCTCACCATGTGTAAAGTACCAGGTGTTGTGTTGCTAGCTCGACATGTGTAAAGTACCAGGTGTTGTGTTGCTAGCTCGACATGTGTAAAGTACCAGGTGTTGTGTTGCTAGCTCACCATGTGTAAAGTACCAGGTGTTGTGTTGCTAGCTCGCCACGTGTAAAGTACCAGGTGTTGTGTTGCTAGCTCACCATGTGTAAAGTACCAGGTGTTGTGTTGCTAGCTCGCCACGTGTAAAGTACCAGGTGTTGTGTTGCTAGCTCACCATGTGTAAAGTACCAGGTGTTGTGTTGCTAGCTCGCCACGTGTAAAGTACCAGGTGTTGTGTTGCTAGCTCACCATGTGTAAAGTACCAGGTGTTGTGTTGCTAGCTCGCCACGTGTAAAGTACCAGGTGTTGTGTTGCTAGCTCACCATGTGTAAAGTAAAACCAAAATATTGACATCTTTTAAAGTCATACAGGTACCTAATAGGACCTGTGGTTTTGGTGATAATTTCGACAAGTCTGGCGAGGTGGGTACAGGGGGCACATGTGGGACTGCAATCGTAAGAAGGTTAAATATCTCTGGTCTAAGTTAATACGATGTTGCAGCTTCCGGGGTATTGTGTGTTGTTACAGCCTCTGGGGTATTGTGTGTTGTTGCAACATCCGGGGTATTGTGCTGTTGCAACTTCCCGGGTTAGTGTGTGCTTTTGCAGCCTCCGGGGTATTGTGTGTTGTTACAGCCTCCTGAGTATTGTGTGTTGTTACAGCCTCCGGAGTATTGTGTGTTGTTACAGCCTCCGGGGTATTGTGTGCTGTTACAGCTTCCGGGGTATTGTGTGTTGTTGCAGCCTCCCGGGTTATGTGTGCTTTTGCAGCTTCCGGGGCATTGTGTGCTGTTGCAGCCTCCGGGTTCGAGTGTGCTGTTGCAGCCTCCGGGGTATTGTGTGTGGTATTCTTGCTATATATTTCCTGACAGGTTGTTAATATGTAAAGGGGTAGTAGGAGACAAGTTTAGTGAAGGGTAGCAGGGTGCTGACGAGGCAGATTGCTACCTGTCACTCTCTCCTCCTGTCAATAAGTCTGTCGATCTGTCAACCGTGGGAAATCCTGTAGGAATTCCCATTAACAAGGAAGGATACAGTCCTAACAAACGAAGCAGAATGGGTAAAATACAGTCACTGGGATATCCACTATTTACCAGCCCAGGATGGGGTTGACTTGAAAAACAAAACCAGAGAAGCGGAATAAGTTATTGAGACAATGTTTCGCTCAGCTTTATCAACTCATGAATGAATGACTTGAGAGAAATGTTATCCAAGTACAAGCTTGATCACCATATTTTTTCTCTGTAGCCTTCACTATGGACTACACGGGGGATTAAGTCTGCATGTCACCTTTTCACCACCAGCTAAGAATAATCTTTTAAAAAGGAATTACAGCAACCTCAGCCTCTATACACCGTGAGTTACACACCTCTCCGTATATTTACTCTGAGGGATATGCACTACCCGGTGTACATACTCCGAGATATACTATACACCCTTTGGTGTAAATTTATACACAGATATGCATACTTCTCGGTGTATATTCACTGAGATATATACACTTCTGGTGTATATGCACTGAAATTATATATATATATATATATATATATATATATATATATATATATATATATATATATATATATATATATATATATTTATATATATATATATATATATATATATATTATATATATATATATATATATATATATATATATATATATATATAATATATATATATATATATATATATATATATATATATATATATTTCTACTCTGACTTCCCATCAATCCTCTCTGACATTTGTTATTCCATCTCTACCACTGTAAATCCACTAATGGCGGTGTTTGAGAGGCAAGAAGCAGGAAGGAAAGACTAAGAGGTAGCTAGGAAGACACAGGACCATCTTCAGATCAATACACTGGGAAGATTTTCTTGCCTGCACAAAACAACTTGTTGGGACGACCACAGTGGGGCAGGAAATTCTCTGCCTGCTGGACTCTCCCCGCTGTCGGCGTCTCTTGTGTGTGTATGTGTGTGTGTGTGTGTGTGTGTGTGTGTGTGTGTGTGTGTGTGTGTGTGTGTGTATTTGTGTGTGTGTGTGTGTGTGTTTATTTGTCTGAGTACTTTTGTTTATGTGCATGTATGTGTATCAGTAGGCATGTATATCTTCGTGTGTTTATATCTGTATATGTGAGTGGGTATATTTATGTGTTTCTGGAGATATATCAGTGTATGCACACGCGTATTTATTTCTGTGTATCTATATATATGTGTGTGGTGTGTGTGTGTGTGTGTGTGTGTGTGTGTGTGTGTATTATTTGTGTATACTCGTCTGTATATGTGTATTCGTGTATGTATATTTTTGCATATGCGTGTATGTACATGTTGTTTAATTTTTGCCTGTTTATGGGATAGGCCATCCTGAGAGATGGTAATTTCCGTGTAATAGTAACTCCAGGTCTGCTGAAATAAAACCTTCGAAACTGCCGTAGCTGATGAACCTTTAATGGAAATACTTGACGGTATCCTCACTGCCCTACTGAAGTCTCCCAGCTCATTGTGTGTGACCTATATGATAGAATATGACAGGGTAACATAGCTAGCTTTTGTTCCCACTATGCAGCTATCATATAGAACAGGGTAGCAACACACTGCTAGAATGGGGCAGCAACACACTGCGGATGTATCCAGTTTTGCTAATTAAACTAATCCACGTTTACCTGCAAAAAAACAGGCTAGGTATCTTATTTGACAAGAGCCTTTGACAGGGGGTAACACCTCACCCCTATCCAGTTCCCCTTTACCACCATACACCAAGCGTGGTGGATCACTAGTGGGTTGAGACACAGGTGTAGCCAGGGTCACTCGGATATTGTGTGTACGGTCCACCAGCCACACTGTTCCCTGGGCCTGTCTGTCTTCCTCGCTCTCTCTCTCTCACTCTCTCTCTATCCCTCTCTCTCTCTCCTCTCTCTCTCTCTCTCTCTCTCTCTCTCTCTCTCTCTCTCTCTCTCTCTCTCTCTCTCTCTCTCTCTCTCTCTCTCTCTCTCTGTCTTTCTCTTTTCTTTCTCAGCCCTGCTGAAGGGCTTCTAATGCAAGGAAGCAGAAGCCCAGGGGAGTCGTATCACCAAGAAGACAGCTTGTACACACCAGACAGACATCACATATAAAACTCTCTCCTGAGGCACATATAAAGACGATAGCATCAATGACACTTGTACGACTCGCAAATATAACGACATGACGAACATTGATAGGACCGCCTAGCATGGGCCACGCTTACCTGTAATATCAACTCCAGCTGCTTCACCTCACTGCTGCTTGCCAGTGCTTTAGGCTTCAGGACGACCATCTCCTACTAAGGGTGTCTTAGTGGTCACCTCGGAACTAGTTGTACTGTATCCATTGTTGTATTCTCTTGTATTCGGCCGAAGAAGCCTGTTGTGGAGGCGAAAAGTTTCGTCAGTAAAGATACTTAAGTGTTATACATATGTCTTATTCATAGTCACAGAGCCAGTAGGTTAGCAGTGCTCTTCTTATATATTTATATATATATATATATATATATATATATATATATATATATATTATATATGATATATATATATATATATATATAGACTCACGAAATCGTAATGACACGATTGCAAACAAACCATACCCCGCTGGGATTGAACCCGCGTCAGAGAGTCTCAAAACTCCAGCCCGTCGGTTAGCCACTAGACCAGCTAGCGTGGCCGTGACGAACTCTAACTAGAGTTCGTCACGGCCACGCTAGCTGGAGATTCGTCTGTAAAAAAACTTGCATTTGTGGTCACGAGGTGCCTGTGAAACTTCCTATGGTTGTAGAAATATAACCTAGTTGGATGAATCTTATTGTGGCTAAGCTGGTCCAGTGGCTAACGCACGGGCTGGAGTTTTGAGACTCTCTGACGCGGGTTTCATCCCAGCGGGGTAAGGTTTGTTTGCAATCGTGTCATTACGATTTTCGTGATCATAGTTTAATATTATATATATATATAATATATATATATATATATATATATATATACATATATATACCACACCAGGAAATGCATCTCATCAAGCACTCGGTGTGAATTATTTTGGATTTATTGAAGCGATAAACTGGCATTGATCATTCACTGCAGTACTGGTGGGGAGAGGACCTGTGTCTGCTAGTCGCTGCTCTGTTTGTACCGTCGTTGTGTAGAAAATCAAGTTTAGATGTTGATCCCAGAAATTAGAAAGCTTGGATATTAAGCTAGAGTAAGATAACTAAGTCACACATCATTAGCAGGGCAAAGAGCCAAAGGAGATATGACTATAACATACAAGATACGCAAAGTCGTCGTCAGAATAAACAGCCATTTTTTTAACGTTTCGATCTGTGTACGGTTGTTCCATGTCTACACATAACGAAACGTCCCGATAAAAGCTTTTGTTCTGCTATGTTACGTTAGTTTTTTCTTCATTATTGTGAGCTGTATGCTATTTGTGTGCAAGAAGGACATGTTGTTTGATAGATGACGACAAAGAGGACACACAAGTTGAAACTGGAAGCTACAGTGACTCACATCATTAGGAGAAGTGTTGTCACTGTGAGAGAAGTGAACAAATGGCATTGTTTAGGAGAGAGGCAGTGGAGAGTGTGTACGCCAGGCAGAGCACACACTCGACGGTCATAATGCAAAACCCACGAGCCACAGTTCAGCTCCCGTAAACACCGTAGATAAGTCTACCTACCTACCTACCTACAGGGTAGGAGTACACCTAGGTAAAATAAAAAGTCTAAACAGTAACAGGGTGTTTAGATGACTCTCATATTATTGAGATGATTGTCATATTATTTAGACAGGCTTCGTATTATTAATACCTTGGGTATTTTTATCGCCAGTAAAGATATCCAAGTGATGAACACGTACCTTATTTATCATCATCTTTAGATAACATTAACATTTCATTGTATTATCGTCGCCACTTAATAATACTCCAGGATGAACCAAATGTTATCTAATTTCACCTTCATTTCGTTGGCAAGTTGAAATTTATTGCAGCCTGGGTATTGTGAGTTGCATTCGTGTAGAGATACTCCCTGCCAATTATCACAGTCTGACCTTGATGATGCTGCTGCTGCTGCTGCTGCTGCTGCTGCTGCTGCTGCTGCACACTCTACGTTACACTCGACGCGGCCAACACACGCAACCTTACCTAAATTTATGTATCAATTTGTGTAGGTGAACACTTCAATTTCAAGTTCTCAATGCCATCATGAATTATTCAGCGCCTCTGCCAGATCCTTCTCTTCCTAAAGGCTTTTGTATGTGTACTAACCTTTGTGTGGTTGCGAGAGTAGATTCTCAGCTCCTGGACCCCTCCTCTTAAACCTCTTATGGCTAGTATCACAAGTTTCCTGCTTGAATTCTGTATCGTATATATCCTTAAAACTGTGTAAGTGGCTTGCTGCTACAACTCTTTAAGTCATTCCTCTTTCTGGCCACACTGAGGCTGAAGAAGTAATTCCTAGAAACTCTGTGATTCATATGCATTTTTAACTTCCAGCCATGCCCCGTGTTCCCGATCACAGTCTTCCAACCATTCTGTCTCGGTGTTAACTATTAAGTGCTCAGAGTATCTTTTACACTTTCATGTTCCATTGGTCCTTCTCTCCTTTACTTTAGTCTCTCCTTGAAACTCTTCTCTTTCCTTCCTTAACATTATTACTTGCCCCTTTATATGCATCCTTTGATGTGGCTACATAACTGTGTCCTGTTCTCCTTAGACTTGTCAATGACCTGGGTTTACGTGGAGGCAGTTCAACACTCAGATAGTTTTACTTGCTAGTATACTGGGTTCGTCACTACAGTGTATGTGTATACGAGGACCATGGTCGATGGTACGCGTGTGTGCTCACCTATATATACTCATCTACGTATATGTGGTTGTAGGGATCGAGTCTCAGCTCCTGGCCCAGCCTCTTTGCTAGTTGCTACTATCGTACTATCGTTGCCTTATCGTACCTCTTCTTAAAGCTGTATATGTGTTCGTTCTCACCTAGTTATACTCTCCTAGATATGAACTCTCTCCTCTACCCACCACACTCTCTCCTCCACCCACCACACACTCTCCTCCACCCACCACACACTCTCCTCCACCCACCACTCTCCGCCACCCACCACACTCTATCTTCCACCCACCACACACTCTCCTCCACCCACCACACACTCCTCCACCCACCACACACTCCTCCACCCACCACTCTCCTCCACCCACCACTCTCCTCCACCCACCACACTCTATCCTCCACTCCCATACCCCTCAGCTTCACCTTTGGATGGCGGGGAAAATTCAACGTCGTGGTAAATTACCCCATCACTTTCCCTACACAAGAAACTACTCTGAAAAATCACAGGAAATTCCCTTTCGCATATTTTCTCCCTAGTGGGTCTGGTCCCAGATCTGTCTGTACTGAAAGTGACTATCTAGTGGGTCTGGTCCCAGACCTGTCTGTACTGAAAGTGACTATCTAGTGGGTCTGGTCCCAGACCTGGCTCTACCAGAATCGACTCCATATACTCCGTGTTAAAACTCAAAAACTTAAATCATGAGAAACTAAAGAGAGGATTTTGTTAGTGTGACTTAAGTGATGATTCTTACACTGTCTTGTGACGCCGAGTGACAAGTGTAGTGAGGAAGACTGCAGCCGTGCTGAGCAGCACAAGCGCTGACATAAGCAGCAGCAACAGCAGTGAGTACTGCCCTAACTGCTGAAGCAACAGCAGTGAAAATTTTGTAACAGTAGCTTTTAGTAGCAGTTGGGAGTACAACATCAGCAGTGGGACGTGTAGTAGCAACAGTGGGACGTGTAGTGGCAGCAGTGGGACGTGTTGTGGCAGCAGTGGGACGTGGAGTAGCAGCAGTGGGACGTGTAGTAGCAACAGTGGGACGTGTAGTGGCAGCAGTGGGACGTGGAGTAGCAGCAGTGGAACGTGGAGTAGCAACAACAGCAGCATCAACAACAACAAATTAGCAGCCGCAACAGCAGTAATGCTGTGAAAGAGAAAAGGGACTATGAAGAAGAGAGCTAAGAGGAGGAAGAGTAGGAGAACCAGGAGGTCCTCCTCCTGGATTAGGAAGAGTAAGATGAGGGTAAGGTGGGTGGATGAGTGGTTGTCAGGGTAGGATGACAGAGATGTGGGGCTCCCCACAGTGATGTGTCTGGGGGAGAACATCATACATCAGTACACGTCGTGGCATTATTCATCACCCCCCTCCCATTCCCTTCTTCCCCATCATTCATACCCTGGTCGCCAGCACAACTTTCTACCCTCCATCACTACTGTTACTCCCTCTCCTCTACCTTAAAACTGAAATAGAAACAGAACATTATAGTTCTTACATTGCATTGGAAACACAGATAACAAAGAATTTTTAAGTTCACACTGATGCTGTTTGATGAGCTGAAATATCTACAACTGTGTAGATTTAGCAGCATCTATTAGCCGGGTCACCAACTGGACAAGACCCAGGTAAGGACACTGGACAAGACCCAGGTAAGGACACTGGACAAGACCCGGGTAAGGACACTGGGCAAGACCCAGGTAAGGACACTCCACAAGACCCAGGTCGGGACAGTACCGGCGAACCTCATCCAATCCAGTTGACTATTATCTAGGTCTGTCTTGTATCTAAACGGTCTATGTTGAACGTGGCAAGAACAAACATTTATTAGGAGAACGTTTCGCGCAGTTTAGAGGTCTGTAAAGTCATGTAGAGCAAAACGTTGCCTCAGTAAAAGCTTGATGAGCAACTTGTGTCTTTTCCTCACAAGAATTTTTTCGTAAATTAGCCGTAGTGTATTAACTGCTGCAGATAATGTTGTATGACACTCCAGAGTGTTGTGCATCGACTGTTACTCTACAGTAATTGTAGCAACACAACTTCGGCACCTAGGGTCCAGTCACAACCAACCTAACTACCATCCACTGGATGGATATGTGGGTGCCACAAACTAACCACTACCATCCACTGGATGGATATGGGGTGCCACATAATCTAACCACTACCATCCACTGGATGGATATGGAGGTGCCACATAAACTAACCACTACCATCCACTGGATGGATATGGAGGTGCCACATAAACTAACCACTACCATCCACTGGATGGATATGGAGGTGCCACATAAACTAACCACTACCATCCACTGGATGGATATGGAGGTGCCACATAAACTAACCACTACCAGCCACTGGATGGATATGGGGTGCCACATAATCTAACCACTACCATCCACTGGATGGATATGGAGGTGCCACATAAACTAACCACTACCATCCACTGGATGGATATGGGGGTGCCACATAAACTAACCACTACCATCCACTGGATGGATATGGAGGTGCCACATAAACTAACCACTACCATCCACTGGATGGATATGGGGGTGCCACATAAACTAACCACTACCATCCACTGGATGGATATGGGGGTGCCACATAAACTAACCACTATCATCCACTGGATGGATATGGAGGTGCCACATAAACTAACCACTACCATCCACTGGGTGGATATGGAGGTGCCACAAACTAACCACTACCATCCACTGGATGGATATTGAGGTACCACATAATCTAACCACTACCATCCACTGGATGAATATGGAGGTGCCACATAAACTAACCACTACCATCCACTGGATGGATATGGGGTGCCACATAAACTAACCACTACCATCCACTGGATGGATATGGGGGTGCCACATAAACTAGCCACTACCATCCACTGGATGGATATGGGGGTGCCACATAAACTAACCTCTACCATCCACTGGATGGATATGGGGGTGCCACATAAACTAACCTCTACCATCCACTGGATGGATATGGGGTGCCACATAAACTAGCCACTACCATCCACTGGATGGATATGGGGGTGCCACATAAACTAACCTCTACCATCCACTGGATGGATATGGGGGGTGCCACATAAACTAACCTCTACCATCCACTGGATGGATATGGGGGTGCCACATAAACTAACCTCTACCATCCACTGGATGGATATGGGGGTGCCACATAAACTAACCTCTACCATCCACTGGATGGATATGGGGTGCCACATAAACTAGCCACTACCAGGTGAAATTGTGCAAATATTATGCTTGGGGCATCTGTAAGCATGGAATATCAGGGGAAAAAAATGGGACATGCAACTTTGAGCATCCCAAAAAATGTAGCGACCTCCTGTCTAAAGGAGTGTGTCGTTCTTCTTCCTGTACTTTCTTTCACCCAAAAATGTGTCACTCCTCGGTCCTCCAGAAGCAGTGTTACAACATCGACTGTCCTGCATACCATCTAAAAGGGACCAGGAGGCACAGACCCCACAAGACAAACAGTAGTAGCTACGACAACCCAACTCCAGGTGATTTTTTAGTGGCAGGAAACGGAAAAAGAAAATGGAAGGAAATAACAAAAATAGTCCACCTTGGAGCCTTGTTGGACTGGAGGCGCAGCCAGTGGCCACCCATGGCCCTCCAGAATTACAACTACTGATGCCAATAACAAAATCTCCCCATCAAACACAGAATACAACCTCGTTCATATTTGCTAATATACAGGGCCTTAAGCCACCCACCAACAACAAAATACTTTTTGTCAGTGGACTTCTAGAGGAGTCTAATGCAATGTTTGCAGCCTTCACAGAGACTCACACAAAAGATCACTTTGACAGTGAAATATGGATAAGTGGGTACAACCTTTTTAGATCCGACAGAAACAACAGGCAACAAGCGGGTGGGGTTGGCCTATATGTCAAAGAGTCCCTCATCTGCACGGAGTTGCTGAACACCACAAATGAGGTAGTTGAAGTTCTGTCAATAAAGATCGAGAACCAAAACCTAGTCATTGTGGTTGTATACAAGCCACCAGATGCAACCGCACAACAGTTCAAGGAACAGCTACTGAAAATTTATTACTGTTTGGAAAACCTTCCAGCTCCATCCCCAAACATCTTACTGCTTGGTGATTTCAACCTAAGGCATACAAAATGGAAGAATGTAGCAAATAATGTTATAGCTGAAACAATCCCCAGAAGTAGCGCAGATGAAAGGTCACACACAAATGAGCTACTAAGTCTCTGCGAAAAGCACACCTTATCTTCACCTTAACTTGACCTTATCTTCACAAATAATGAGGACCTGATAAGAGACATAAGAATATCAAAAACAACAAATTTCCGATCAAAAACCTAATCGAAGTCCAGACGTACATCATAGGGGTCCTGATCAGCAGAATGCATGTACCTGTGAAGGTGTCTTCACAAAATATAACTTCAACAACAAGAACATCAACTGGGACCAGGTAAACCATGTCCTAAACGAAACATGTTGGGAAGATATCTTAAATGACATGGATCCAAACCAGTGCCTTGAAAGGATCAACTTCCTGGCAGCCGAAGCATGTTCTAGGCATATTCCCCTAAGAAAGAAGAAGAGCAGGAGTAAATTGGAGAGAGAAAGACGCTCCCTCTACAGAAGACGACGAAGAGCCCACTGAGGTCCTCAGAGTGCTAGAATATCGGGATCAACACGAAAAGAGGCACTGACCAGGGAAGGGGAAAACTATCGAATTTTGAGTTAAATGACTCTTTCAGGAACCAGGAGAGACAGGAGGAGCTTAAAGCTATTAGTGAAATTGAAAGAAATTCAAAATATTTTGTTCATATACCAAAAACAAGGCAAATACCACATATAGAATCGGGCCCTTACTCAGACTTACACAGATGATAACAAGGAAATGAGTGAAATATTGAAATCCCAGTACGACTCTGTGTTTAGTGAACCACTAACGGTCGAGGATCGACGACCCAAATGATTTCTTCATGAATGAGCCTCAAAACTCAATAAATGTATGCCAGATTTCCGACATTACCCTAACTCCGATAGATTTCGAAAAAGCCTCAGCCCCGGGCCCAGACTCGTGGAACTCTGTTTTCATTAAGAACTGCAAGAAACCCTCTTTGCGTGCCCTAAGTACACTATGGGGGGAGGAGCTTGGACATGGGTGAAATTCCACAGTCACTTAAAACCACGGAATAGCCCCACTCCATAAAGGTGGCAGCAAAGCATTAGCTAAGGGAAATTTAGACCAATAGCTCTGACGCCCACATCATAAAAATCTTTGAAAAGAGTGCTAAGAAGCAGGATTGCAGATCACCTGGATTCCCAAAATCTGCACAATCCAGGGCAACATGGGCTCAGGGGAGGTCGCTCCTGCCTCTCCCAAATACTGGATCACTATGATATGGCCTTGGATGCACTGGAAGAAAATCAGAATGCAGATGTAATATACACAGACTTTGCAAAAGCATTTGACAAATGCGATCAAAATGGCGTAATAGCCCATAAAAACGTGCTAAAGCTAAAGGAATAACTGGGAAAGTGGGGAGATGAATCTTCAACTTCCTAAACAAATCGAACACCCAAAAAGTTTTGGTCAACAGAGTTAAATCGGAGGACGTCATAGTGAAGAGCTCTGTTCCACAAGGCACAGTACTCACCCACATCTTATTCCTTATCCTCATTATCAGCAAAAAGAGAATACATCACAGCACCGTATCATCCTTTGCGGATGATACTAGGATTTTGCATGAGGCTGTCATCTGCTGAGGACGCGGTTTTAACCCCCAAGAAGATATAAACAAAGCTTTCCAGTGGGAACGGTTAAACAATATGATGTTCAATGAGGACAAATTCCAACTACTCCGTTATGGAAAACTGGAGGAGATAATAACTAAACATATACTACAGACTCTGGCCATACAATAGATGGAAAATAATGTAAGGGACCTGGGAGTAGTAATGTCTGAGGATCTCACTTTCAAGGATCACAACATTACCTTTATCGCCGTGCAAAGAAAATGATAGGATGGATAATGAGAACGTTCAAAACGAGAGATGCCAAGCCAATGAGATCCTTTTCAAATCACTTGTTTCCCCAGGCTGAAAACTGCTGTACATTAACATCTCCATTCAAAGAGGTGAAATCGCGACTGGAGTGTACAGAGATCCTTTACTGCAGTATAATTTCTGTCAAGACCTTAACTCTTGACTTACTCGTTGGAAGGCAGGAGGGGGGGTATATCATACTACACTTGGAAAATCTTGGAAAAGGGCCCCAAATCTTCACACAAAAATCACCCCCTACAAAAGTAAAAGATGGGCAGGGATGCAAAATCCCCCCCAATAAAAAGTAGGGGCGCCATTGGACACAAAGGGAAAAAACACCATAAGTGTCTGGGGCCCAAAACTTTTAAAACCCTCCCACAAGCATTAGGGGTTTTGCCAAAAAACCCCGGCTCCCTTCAAGAGAGAGCGGACAGATACCAAAATCATGCCGGATCAGCCGGGCTGGGGGCTCGTAGTTGGACTGCGTGGGGCCCAGCGTAAACCTAGTTGACGGGCCCCTGATCCATGGGGGGGCCTGGCGGGGGAGGGGCCCGCGGGGATTGATCCCCGGAATAACCTCCAGGTAACCATCCACTGGATGGATATGGAGGTGCCACATAAACTAACCACTTCGGTTACAAACTCTAAAATCTCGTTTAAATAAAGTATGCACACAAGTTTCTATAGGGAAAACGTTTCGCTCTGTTTAGTTTAAGAAACAAGAAAGACAACAAGAAATATTTAATCCCTAAAATAGGGCTTAAAGTAAACTCTCAGTTTATATATTGTGTGTATGTACGCCTCTAAACCCGCTGTTAAATCTATACTCGTGGTTCAGTTACCGTTACTTCGAGTCAACAAACACGTTTTCATGCTCTGAAGCCCGGGGGATTGGTTACTGGTTTTAGTTACCCCTTATTGAGTCAACAAACCTGTTTACTGCTCTGAAGCCTCGGTGGATTGGTTAACTGGTTCAGTTACCGTTACTTCGAGTCAACAAACACTGTTTCACTGCTCTGAAGCCTCGGTGGATTGGTTAACTGGTTCAGTTACCGTTACTTCGAGTCAACAAACACTGTTTCACGCTCTGAAACCCGGGGATTGGTTAACTTGTTTTTTAAAACTTCTCGACTACCAAAAGGGTTTATTAAGGGCATATAGCTTTTTTCTCCACCATCAAGGATACTTTAATCTCTAAAATAGGCATATAGACATACCCCTCAGCGTGTATATTCTTAAAGTCTCGGGCACAAAGTTGTCAGACCAAATCGAAACCCAAATTTTTAATATGAAAAATTTTTTAAAGGTTTATCATTCGATAAAAAAAGAAAACCAAAATCAAAAACTGTGTTTACAAAAAGGGGCTTGTAAACAGGGAGTGTTAAGTTTTTCACGAGCCTGGGAAACGTGTGTGTGCCAGTGTTTTGGTGCGATGCTTCGTTCAGGTCGCCTCCACGGCAACTTCACCTCGGACGCTCATTTGTGAGTCAGTGAATGTGTTGTTATGATGAATGTGTGGCGGTGATAAAAACATCGCGAGTGACAGTGATAAATACAGTGTGTGACAATGATAAACTTGGCGAATAAGTCTGATGAACATTACGAGGAAAGAATCAGTGTTATACTTGCATGGAATGAAGGAAAGAAAACAAAAAGGTAACTATACAATCTCAAGTAAGAGACTGCATTAATATACAGATATTATATGTTTAACACCATAGGTTCCTTGAATTTTAGAGACTGTTTCAGTGAATCACTCCTTGCTTGCTGCCACAGTAAACCTTTTGTTAAGTAGATGTAGTTCAGTCGCTGCGTGATCCAAGAAAGGTATGGTATAACTCCAGTGCCCTGTACCTCGGTAGCTACGATAAGAATAGTGCAGAGTGCGGCATGAGTCTGTAATGCAGTTAAATATTAGAAACGAAGTTTTGTAGCGGATCACAAGAGGCATTCACAATTTATTACTTAGGCATTATTATACTATTTTTCCAATAAAAATGACAAATTAGGACATACGCAGTCTTCCCCAACAACTGATTCAAACCTTCTGCTAAGAAGCCCAAGTTGTGAAGATAAACTGAAGGGACGTACTTTCCTTATCTCAGAGACAAATATTTTATAGTAATCAATTTGTTTAATATACTTGGTACTTAATAACTTTGTGCATATATCAGCACTGAAAGTTTAAAGCTAACCAGAAGATGCATTCTCCAGTTATTGTACAGAATCCCCAAAAATTGCACCCGCATCGACTAGACCTGAAAAAAAAAGACTTCATCCATTTCATTAAACAAATCAGCCAGGATAAAGAGGTGACTCAGTAGGGATCATGGAGCATCAGGGCAAGCTATGAAAAGTGTAAAATAACACTATAATACACCAGAAAACTTTACCATACACCACCATACACTGATAAGTATCACTATACATAAACACCGCCAAACAGAAGCAAGCATTGACATAAAGCACCACGCAACAGAAGCGCGCATTGCCATACACAGGCAAATGTGTCTGGAAGCAACAGAACTGGATGTAATAAAAAGAGACAAAGAACATTATTCTCTATTAGACTCTCTTTTTCCAGGACCTTCAAGATGCACAGATATGAAACTGGTGAGTGGGGGGGGGAGGATTGGGGGGAGGAGTGGCGAGTGGGGAGTATTAGTGTGGGGAAGGACTGGTGTGCGGAAAGATTGGCGAGACAGGACGTTACTTCACAACTAGAATAGTTGAACAAATTATTGAGATAAACACAGCATCCAGTAGGAAGTCACAGGAGTAATAAACTAGATGTCAAGATGACAGCATTATCAGCAGCAGTGATCCATCAGAGACCCAATATTTCAAAAGAACGACTGCAACCAGACGTAATTATCAAACTTGCATTTAAAATATTCATTCTAGTCCTTAAGTAGAAGGTCACCAACTGTATTCATACCAGTGCCTACCTTCTACTACTGACAACTGTTCACGATACTGCCATGCCCCGTCATACATTGTGCATAATATACTGTGTGTGTGTGTGTGTGTGTGTGTGTGTGTGTGTGTGGAATTATGCAGCTTTAAATCCGTGGCAGTCATTCATTAGTTAAACATCGACAGGTAGACCAAGCAAGACTTTTTAACAAAAATAATGTATTGCTCAGCGATGAGTTTCACTTATAAAAGGTAAGAGTCAGGTGCTATTAATGATGAGTCGGGTGGTAGGGAAGGTGCACGTGAATAAGCGAGACCAGAGTTGCTGCCTGGGTGATGGTGCTGAAAATGAAGGTGAGGCAAGACCAAATGACACTGGATCACAGGACCAGAGTATTATTATAATCATGGGGGAGCGCTTAACCCGTAGGATTTTACAGCACCTGTGGGGGATGGTTTCAGGCTTAATTCAGGGAACTGGAGCACAGATCCAATTCCCTAGATAAAGAACCCCTCACCAGCGTCGAGGAACCTCCCTCGAGGGGTCAGAGGACCATAGTATCTCTACCAGTAGAATTCCATATAACATTATGCTCAGGAATAGTGTGGGCGAGGGTTTTGCAATTGTGAATTACCTGTGATTTTATTCGATGGTGTTTGAAACTTGATGATGGCAGCCCCGAAACACTTTAGCCTGTTCCTCTCACTTTCATATGATTATCTATGCCTTACTCTGATTCACATTATGCGGACGTTCCTTACATTGTTATACATAAATATTTGTGATCCTGAGCTTGTATTGATATTATAGGTAGTTTCACCTACGTGTACATAGTTCATCACAGCCACAATACAGAATAGTGTACACACTAGATGTGAAAACCGAAGTGTTAAGGGCACGTCATTTCCCCGTTTTCTAATATATTATTTTTCCACTATAATCTACCTTGTCCATAATTACTATCGCATTTGCTTTGTCTGCTTTCATTAGGTGAGGTCCAGGATCTTTCCTTAAGGATCTTTCCTTGCGGAGGTCTGAGCTAAGTTCAGATCTCTGCAACACAATTGTCCTCAAAGATTTGTTAGGTTATACCACGAATTAGGGAAGGATCCTGGACTTTACGAAAGCAGACAAAATAAATGCGATAGCAATTATGAACAGGGTAGATTATAAGGAAAAAATAAACATATTAGGAGACAGAACTCGCGCGCCTCTTAAGGCATCAAGGGTACGTGGCGTCCTTAATAGTTTTGCAAGGCCTACTTCCATATTGACCTTTTCGGAGAATGAGTGCAACTATAAGGGCAATATTAACACTGGAGGACAATTCCTCTGTTGGCTTCTCCCTTTCCCGTGGAGGATTGAGAATGTGTCTGGTCCAATACTGGCCATACACCAAGACGCTGCGATGCAAGGAGGAAATTTCAGTAAAATAAAACTGTCCTTATTATGTGGAAGCTACCTTTCCTTTCCTCGGATCGAACCTGATTACATTCTATACCCATGCGGTGCATGATCCGTAGGGGTTTAGTATATTCCCACCATACCCCGAAAAATATAGTTCTGTGAGTACAGCCACTAGGGTATCTGGTCGGCCTGTTCTAACTCCCAATCTGCGTTTCCGTCTCCTCATCCCCCCCCCCTCTCACTTAATATAAATTATGGCAAAACATTGAAGACAGTGGAAAATCCCTCGTTGAAAGACGGGGACGGAGAAGAGAAATAAAAACGACATATACATTCATAAAGGAATGTTGAGAGTAGACAAGGAGGATTTCTTAGTAGCCGCAGTAGAGAGAAAGAGGCCGTAACTTTATATTATGAAGGCAGCAATGTAGACTGAATATTGGAAAATATATCTTCACAAATAGAATGGTCGCTGGTTGCAATGGCGGCACTGAGGAAGTAGTACCCGCTAAAACTACTATTTTTTCAAGTTTGGCCATAAACCAAATGTAGAAGACAGGATTATGTGAGCATAAATTGTATGTACGACACGTCAACTGTAAACAGAGCAACACTATACCTCACACTGGTTATAGTGTGGGATCCTGGGTGGTGATGCACCACCTCACACTGGTTATAGTGTGGGATCCTGGGTGGTGATGCACCACCTCACACTGGTTATAGTGTGGGGTCCAGGGTGTTGATGCACCACCTCACACTGGTTATAGTGTGGGATCCTGGGTGGTGATGCACCACCTCACACTGGTTATAGTGTGAGGTCCAGGGTGGTTGTGCACCACCTCACACTGGTTATAGTATGTGGTCCAGGGTGTTGATGCACCACTTCACACTGGTTATAGTGAGAGGTCCAGGGTGGTTGTGCACCACCTCACACTGGTTATAGTGTGGGATCCTGGGTGGTGATGCACCACCTCACACTGGTTATAGTGTGGGATCCTGGGTGGTGATGCACCACCTCACACTGGTTATAGTGTGGGATCCTGGGTGGTAGTGCACCACCTCACACTGGTTATAGTGTGGGGTCCAGGATGTTGATGCACCACCTCACACTGGTTATAGTGTGAGGTCCAGGGTGGTTGTGCACCACCTCACACTGGTTATAGTATGTGGTCCAGGGTGTTGATGCACCACTTCACACTGGTTATAGTGAGAGGTCCAGGGTGGTTGTGCACCACCTCACACTGGTTATAGTGTGGGATCCTGGGTGGTGATGCACCCTCACACTGGTTATAGTGTGAGGTCCAGGGTGGTTGTGCACCACCTCACACTGGTTATAGTGTGTGGTCCTGGGTGGTGATGCACCACCTCACACTGGTTATAGTGTGGGATCCTGGGTGGTGATCCACCACCTCACACTGGTTATGGTGTGAGGTCCAGGGTGGTGACGCACCACCTCACACTGGTTATAGTGTGGGGTCCAGGGTGGTGATGCACCACCTCACACTGGTTATAGTGTGGGGTCCAGGGTGGTGATGCACCACCTCTCACTGGTTATAGTGTGAGGTCCAGGGTGGTGGTGCACCACCTCACACTGGTTATAGTGTGAGGTCCAGGGTGGTGGTGCACCACCTCACACTGGTTATAGTGTGAGGTCCAGGGTGGTGGTGCACCACCTCACACTGGTTATAGTGTGAGGTCCAGGGTGGTGGTGCACCACCTCACACTGGTTATAGTGTGAGGTCCAGGGTGGTTGTGCACCACCTCACACTGGTTATAGTGTGTGGTCCTGGGTGGTGATGCACCACCTCACACTGGTTATAGTGTGAGGTCATGGGTGGTGATGCACCACCTCACACTGGTTATAGTGTGGGGTCCAGGGTGGTGGTGCACTACCTCACACTGGTTATAGTGTGGGGTCCAGGGTGGTGATGCACCACCTCACACTGGTTATAGTGTGAGGTCCTGGGTGGTGGTGCCCCACCTCACACTGCTGCTGCTATCATCACCTTCTTAACTCGTAACACACCTCTCAGATTACTCATTAACATAAGTTTGTAAAGCGTTCAAAAGTGTCACTTGACACAAGAAGTCATCCTCCGACCCGCGATCTCTTGACCTTAAGAAACGCACAGTGTGTCACCTTAACCCTCACACCCACACGGGTAGGCCCACCCTCACCCCAGGGCGCCCACCACTCACCCTGGGACGCCCACCACCCATCCCAGAAGCCCACTACCCACCCCTGGATGCCCACCACTTATAAAATCGTATGTTGGTGATTTTTAGAAAACAGAATAAAATTTAGAGATATATTACAACATAGTAGAAGGAAAAGGCAGAAAACTTTTTTTCAGTCGGCAGGACCAAGGACTGTCAACTACTAACGTGATCGAGGACTCTCACAGTCTCCAGTCGGAAGAGACATTCTCCAGTTATTGCACGCAAACCAGTTTATGTAATAAACTTGATAAATTAAAACTTACAAATCCCAAAATCAACAACCTTTCTTCAAGTAGTCCACCACTGCTGAAAGTTTGAAGCCAGTCTGAAGTTTCATTCTTCGGTTATTGCTCAGAATTCAACAATTCCAAGTTTATTTACAATAAATTGTAAAATTTGGATGTATAAAGCAAAAATTTATTGTGTTCCATCCTCTCCATAAGACGCATCAGTTATTAAACATTGACGCCGGTTACAACAGATATTTCCTTCAATATAATAGTAAACTGCTTTAAAAAATAAAACTGGCAAGGTGGCACCAGACACTCCAGTAACATTCCCAGTCGTAACCAAAATCAAAATCGTGATTGGTCTTTATTATTTTCACCAGAAGCTACCTGAACAGAACTGTTTATATATTATTAATGCACCAAACGGAAACAGAATATGCAAGAGGAGAATGAAATAGCTTGAAGCCATGCTTGAGGCACACTGGTGTGCCCTCACTGGGAAGAAACATGGTTAGTAAACAAGGCTCCCCAGCTTTTGCGGCATCTGTGGCCGAGTGATCTAGAGCGTCACTTCGGGATCCTTGCCAGCCTCCTGACGTGGCTTCGAATCCTGCCTGACTGTGATCTTTTTCTATATAACAGTGGATGTAGGAATCTTTCTCTAGTTACACGAGCACGGATGAAGCATTTTCGAGTTGAACTGAAACCTTGGGGAAAGAAAAAATATCAGAGAACCACTTAATGGTTCCACTTTCTGGTATGCCATTATAATGAACAACTTATTTGACAGCTCGGACATTTAAGAAATTTGGGACCCAGTTTAGGTTGAAAATCAGATTATTGCTAATGTTGCAAAAGAAGAGACGTTGAGGAGGAAAGAGATTTCCAGAGGAGACCTCGAACGAAAAGGTAATCAATTACAGTTAAGATTATTTCAGGCATTAAGGTTTCTATACTCTTCAGGAGTGCGCCAGTGGAAACCAGGTCAGGTGTTACAAGGCAGCCAAGGAGCAAGAGTCCTTGTGTTGTTAGAAATATCCAAGCTTGGATCAAGAAGTAAGTGAATATGCTAGACTACCTGGTAAAATGTACAATATGCTAGACTACCTGGTAAAATGTACAATATGCTGGACTACCTGGTAAATTGTACAATATGCTGGACTACCTGGTAAATTGTACAATATGCTGGACTACCTGGTAAACTGTACAATATGATGGACTACCTGGTAAATTGTACAATATGCTGGACTACCTGGTAAATTGTACAATATGCTGGACTACCTGGTAAATTGTACAATATGATGGACTACCTGGTAAATTGTACAATATGCTGGACTACCTGGTAAAATTTACAATATGCTGGACTACCTGGTAAATTGTACAATATGCTGGACTACCTGGTAAAATGTACAATATGCTGGACTACCTGGTAAAATGTACAATATGCTGGACTACCTGGTAAATTGTACAATATGCTGGACTACCTGGTAAATTGTACAATATGCTGGACTACCTGGTAAAATGTACAATATGCTGGACTACCTGGTAAAATGTACAATATGCTGGACTACCTGGTAAATTGTACAATATGCTGGACTACCTGGTAAATTGTACAATATGCTGGACTACCTGGTAAATTGTACAATATGCTGGACTACCTGGTAAATTGTACAATATGCTGGACTACCTGGTAAATTGTACACAAGTGAGGCAAGTGAACTAGGACCCTTGCACACTAGCGGCTCCATCGTGTTCAGAATCTGTAGTGTGTACACTGCCAGTCACTGTTGCCCAGAAACACTCGTCCATTTTACTGATTAACGTAAATAATGTCCTGAGATCAAGAAAAGAAACACGCAGATGAAACCTCTGTTAAAACACACTTTCGCTGTAAGCGGATCTTTATCAAATCAATACAAAGGAGTGAAGAATACACCTATATTTACAACTGGAAAGTGAGATGTTAGCATCTTCCTGGTGTGTGTGTGTGTGTGTGTATTCTCGCCTAATTGTACTCACCTGATTGTGGTTTCAGGGGTCGATTCATAGCTCCTGGTCCCGCCTCTTCACTGGTCGCTACTAGGCCACTCGTCCTGCTCCATGAGCTTTATCATACCTCTTCTTAAAGCTGTATATGGATTATGCCTCCGCTACATCACTTCCCATACTATTCCACTTCCTGATAACTCTGTGACTAAAGAGATACTTCCTAACATCCCTGCGATTCATCTGAGTCTTCAACTTGGTTCACTTGTGACCCCTTGTTGCTGTGTCCCATCTCTGGAACGTCGTCAGGAGCTGTACTCTCCTATATGAGGTTTCAGGGGTCGATTCATAGCTCCTGGCCTGTGTCTGTGTGTACTGTCATGCAGACACATCAGGATAACTCGTTGAGAGACGGATGCTTGTTGTGTAGGGGATGAAGTGAACAACTTCATTCCTTCCTTCCTCTATCCGGGACAAACACACTGCTGCGACACCGCTGCTACAATGTTTAATGGGTTTATTGGTTATGCTGCATAGCGGGTGGTTAATGACATACTTCTTCGGAGGCTGCTTACTTTATTTGTTAAGTCGTGGTGGGTTACACAGGCTTGTGTGTTGTGCCCATGGCCCGGGCAGGGCCATCCACGAGAGGAGCTAGTAGGGCCTTCTGTCTTGCTGCTTAGGCCGTTGTGTGAGTGAGTGTGGGAACCAGCTTCCCACAGACCTGGGACAGGACCAGAGGGCAGCACTTTAGTGGCGCAAAATATGAGCTAAGCTGGCAGACAGCATGGGCTGTCTGTGCAGACAACATGGGCTATCTACAGGCGTTGATCCCCCGAACCCTCTCCACGTAAACTCCAGGTAATAGGGAAAATTTTAGAAAGGACTTAATTTAAATGAGTTATTGATAATTGACCAGTTTTAACCTTCTTGGCACGACTATTAATATATATATATATATATATATATATATATATTATATATATATATATATATATATATATATATATTAGTGAAAATTTGTCTGGAAACTGCCTCCAAGTGGTCCCCTACCCGGGCAAACTCTGTTGACCCCGAGCCTGGGGTGGGGACCTCGCCTCACAAGTGGCTTAAGGACGGAATTTCCAAATGATTGAGTTGCAAGAAACTCGTGCATGCACGATAAAGGACTAAATTTTGTTGCAGCATATTCTGATCTTCAACCTTCCGCTTAGCCCCTTTGGACTTCCCTCGAAAACCACGTGCAACCGGGAGCCTTAATTCCCCGCAAATTCAAAACGATATTAGTGACCCGCCTGAAACCCAGAAATTCCTATATCCCCAAAGGGGGTGTATATCCCCAGTATAACTATGCGAAGGACATGCTTCTAGATGACAAAAAAACACTGGAATATGGAAGCACTGCCAGCTCATAAGGTCCAAAAACAACTCACCACAAAATTTTCCCCCCAAAACTGGGCCAGAAAACCTACAGAAAAGTGGGGTCTTTTTTACTGTATGGGCCCGACGGGGAGGTCATTACGGGCTTTGGGTGCCTCTACCAGATTTCCCCGGCCAATGTGAAGCACGTGGGGGGCCCGTCGTGACCGGCAAGTCTTTTCCAGGTGGTGTATGGGATTGAAGGCGCTATTTTGTCGAGACCCGCATTCGATGTTCAAACAGGGCTGCCAGTTCTCCCCAGCTAACTTAACCTATGTTTTTCCCGCATTATCGGGGCCTTTATCCTAGTTAAGGTCTTAAGTCTACATTTTATTATCTCATTGCCTTAAAATCCTAATTTAAAGTGCTAAACCATAAACTACCTACTTCTTCCTTAAAAGGGGAAATCTATAAATTAAAAAGTACCTTCCCTCCAATTCGACAATCTGGGAGAGAACGCTTTTTTATGGGTGGGTTTAAGGGCCACCCAGCTCAGCCGTTCCATAACGGCCATGCTGTAAACCCTTTGTATGCCGTATCCGTCCTGTGGAATTTTAGGGACCAAATAAATTTACACACACACACACACACACACACCAACACACACACACACACACACACACACACACACACACACACACACACACACACACACATATATATATATAATGTCATGCCGAATATGTAAAACTGGTCAATTAGCAAGAACTCATTTAAAATTAAGTCTTTTCTAAAATTTTCTCTTATACGTTTAAAGACATACTTTTTTCATTAATGTTAATGTAAAAAATTTTAATTTTGCACCAAAAGAATCTTAGAAAACTTACCTAACCTTATTATAACAAGAACAATTTATTTTAGCCTAACCCAACTGTATATATTTTAGATTTGTTTAGAGTAATTTAATACTAAACAAACACAGTGAAATATATTTTTTTCGTTAGGTTCAGAATGATTTTGGCGAAATTATTGCATACACAAATTTTCACTTGTCCTATATGGCAAGATGAGCGTTGCCAAGATCGCAAGTTCTGCCTATTCGACACGACCATATATATATAATATATATATAAATATATATAATATATATATATATATATATATAATTATATAATTATGTATATATGGGCAGCACCCATGTCTTACTAGAGGCACACGTAATAAAGACATTTGAATTTGATGTTGTTGCAAGAGTAGCATTGTGTATTGAGTGTAATGGATCCTCTATCACTTCTTTGCTCTTGAATGACCCAAACAGGTTAACTTTAAATGTTTGCCAGGTCTTTCATGTAGTAAAAAAGGTCAGTGCGAGTTACAGTTCATGAGAAGCTGTTTTCTGGGGGTCACCGCCCCCCGCTGCCCGATTCCAGACCTCAGGCCTCGTAGTGGATCCGGGCCTGAGAAATAGTAATTTCTTTCCCTCTCTAATTTTGTTTTAATATTTGTATCTTATACAGAAACTGCTGCTGGTCTTGATGCGGAGTTTTATGCAATTACTGATGAAATAAAGTGGGACCTGGACACAGACTGCCTGGTACTGCCTCCTGGGTCATCAGCGACCAGGACTGTCAGCCACCACCGTAGACTGGGAACACACTGTCAGCGAGCTAATAGCGTCAGCCTGGACCCCTGGTAGGGAAACTCGGTACTTAATTTCACCCCGCTAGCCAGTTTTTAGGGACTATATCAAAGCAGGCGTCCCTGCCTTAGAGAATTAGGTGTTTTACAGTGACTCTTTTCCTATGTTTACTCTTGTATCGGAGATGAACCTTTCTGTGTGTGTTGTATTAGCCAGACTATCTGGTTTTATTACAAGATGTAAATTTTTACATGTTAGCATTGACATGTTGGGGAAGCAGAATAAATGAGCCAAATTTTGTCGAAGCCTTCGCTGATTTGTCTGGAATACCGAATGTGTAGGAAATGCAGCAGTGTGTGTGTGGTGTGTGTGTGTGTGTGTGTGGTGTGGTTGTGTGGTGTGTGTATTGGTGTGTGTGTATGTGGTGGTGTTTGTGTGAGCGCGACGTGGGTGTATGGTGTGTGTGTGTGTGTTTCTGGTGGGTGGGGAGTGAGTGTATCGTGTACTCACACCTAGTGAGTAATCATATTAGTTGTGGTTGCAGGGGTCGAAGTCGTCAGGGTTCGATTTCCCTTTTAACCTCTCTCGTAGGACATGCAACTTTGCTCTGGGACTATGCTTGTTACAAACCTCTGCACTTTCTCTAGTTTTCCTTACATGCTTGGTAGGTGAGGGTTCCGAAACTGGCGCTTGCATATTCAATATGAGCCTAACGTACACAGTGTACTAAGTCCTGCAATGACTCATTTTAAAGTCGGAATGCTGTTCTTGGGTTTGCCAGGCGCCCGTATGATGCTGCAGTTATTTGGTTGATGTGCGCCTCTAGGAGATGTTCCCGGTGTTATCTCACACCAAAATCCTTTCTTGAGTGAGTTTGTAGGCTCTGGCTCCCTAGAATGTTACCCGTGGTGCCTTCTTTCTCCTTCCCCAAATCTTCCATGACTTTGCACTTGGAGTGAACTCCAGGAGCCAGTTTCTGCACCGGCCTGCAGTCAGGTCCAAATCCCTCGGTGTTCTGCCTGGTTTTCGTCCGATTGAATTCTTCTATCAACTTGTTCATCTGCAAACAGGGACACTTCGGGAGTCTATTCCTTCCAGAAACAGAACGGTTAGTAGGAACTGATCCCTGTGGCACCCCGCTCGTTACCGGCGCCCACTCAGACACCTCGCCACGTACCCATGACTGGATGTTGTCTCTCTGACAGGTATTTCCTGATCCACTGTAGTGCCTTCCCCTGTTATCCTGATTGGTCTCCAATATCCGCACTAATCTCTTGTGTGGAACTGTATCAAACGCCTTCTTATAGTCCAAGAAATGCAGTCTACCCAACCCTCTCTGTTTCTTATGCCGTTACCCTGTCAGAAACTCCAGTAAGTTTGTTATGCAGGATTTCCGTCCTGAAAACGGCTGGTGTCGTTGATAAGCTCATTCTTTCTAGGTTGCTCCACCACTCTTTGATAATTTTTCTCCAGTTATTGCATGAATAACAATGTTCCCCAGTTTTGTTTTTTTTTACTGCAACAAATTCGCCCTGCACGCAAACAAAAACTTAATGGGTACTATTGTAGCGGTGTAGAAAATACATCATCTGTTTAACGTTGAAGTCGCTGAGAAGAGAGCTGAAATTTAATTTAACGTTATGTAAACGGTAATAAAAAGTCCACATGTAGGTTAGATCTTCACCTACACTGTTACTGTGACTCTTCACCGTCGGTGGTGTATCAGCAGGCAGATCCTTTCGAACGTTCGAAGCTCCTCAACTGAGTGTTTTGAAAGTTATCTCAGTCATTCCCGGATAAGTAACTTTATCTAGCACAGGTTCACAAAAATGCACTTATCATACTTAGTTTAAATTACCTAGGATGCTGGGAAGGGTTTGAACAACTTAGATTATGGAACAACGTGAACATGCCAGTTGTTCCAAGAATCTGGGGTTCCTATACCCATACACGTGATAAAATTTGAAGCCGATTGTAGAGGAGACGTTCTCGAGTTACGATTGAGAAAAATCTAAAGGTTAGCGAAAGAAAAAAAGGAAAAAAGGTTGAGGCGCCTCTCCAGGTACGCCTTCGGGGATACCTAATTATTCTGGGGTAACTGGATTACTCTGGGATACCTGATTTCTCTGGGATACTCTGATTACCTGGGATACCTATTCTTCTGGGTTAACCTAATTATTCTGGATACCTGATTATTCTGGGATACCTGATATTCTGGGATACCTTAATTATATCTGGGAGATACCTGATTACTCTGGTATACCTGATTATCTGGTATACCTGATTACTCTGGGATACCTAATTATTCTGATTGCCTAATTATTTGGGATAACCTAAGTCTGGATGACTATTTTTCTGGGATACCTAATTCTGGGATACCTGATTACTCTGGTATCTGATTACTTGGGATACCTGATTACTCTGGGATACCTGAATACTCTGGGGATACCTGATTACTCTGGGATACCTAATTATTCTTGGGATACCTATGTATTCTGGGATACCTGGATTTTCTGGGATACCGGATTACTCTGGGATAACTGATTATTCTGGGATACCTAATTATTTGGGTACCTAATTATTCTGGGATACCTAATTATTCTGGGATACTAATTATCTGGGATACTTAATTATTCTGGGTAGCACTAGTTTTGTTGGAAAATGGTTATAAAATTACCGACAAAGTTGAGGATTAAACACACGTGCAACAGTTAGGTAATCTTTTTTGATAAATCGTTTCGCTCTCACAGTAGGCTTCTTCAGTCAAATAAGAGAGAAGCGTAGTTAGTGAGGTAATGATGTAATCAGTCCTTCAATCTTGTAGAGTAAATAAAGATACCTAACTGTTGTTTGTGTGTTGATCCGTGATGCTAGTTATACCGCATTATGTATATTGTGCTCAAGATTGAGGTACATGTAACCTGGCTGAGTGACTAGTATCCTCTCGGTTCCCAGTCACCAAGTCAGGGCTCCCTAACCAGGAGCCGAGCCATGCCCTCGAGGCATGGCTCGGCCCTTGGTTAGGGCCCCGACCATGGCCGCCACCATGGCCGCCATGGCGCATATCTTACGAATAAAAAACCAACACCAAACACTGATGCGTAATTGGTTTCTGGGAATAGAGAGACGTTTAAATGCACCTACACGCCACATTCCTTTTTCCCACAAAGGTATGTACATCGCGAGTAGTTGTATATCTCTCGATGAATATACACTCAGAGGTGTATGTATCTCAGTGTATATACACTGAGGTGTGTATATTTAGTGAGTTTACACTAATACCTTTCTTATTGATTCGTTGCACTTCTAACAGTCACCTTGTGAAATAGACGATGCCAGAATAGTTAACAAATTTAGGTAAGGAGGAAGTGTTGTGTAGGGTCTCTCATAGCTGTCTCAGAGGAGTTTCAACATCTTGTAAACATTACTAAGACAATTAGCAAAACTCCACAACATCCCAATTATTTAATACATTTCATTTATGCAGAACTCCACTGCTAGATCTATGTTTTACCTTTCCCAGTGCAGTTTCTTGTATCTCTTCACTACACACACACACACACACACACACACACACACACACACACACACACACACACACACATTTTTTTTCTAGCTGTTGTCACTGACTCCTGTCACAGCTCCTAACAAGCAAAACGTAGCCTTAAAGTATCAGAAAGTTGCGTTCATGTTCTGTGTGATTGTTAGTACGTATTTTTATCTTTTACTGTTTCAGTACCTTTCCCCCCTCTGCCTCTTCTGAATCTTTTTATTTTCTTCATTTACTTTTAATTTCCCTTCTAAGTTTTTCAGTTACAAGATTCAATAACTTCATTTTTCTCCCTATCTTCTCAAAAAATTTACATCACATAACTTCTGGTGATGCTTTCTTGGTTTTCTTGTTTTTCTTACTTAATCTCTTTGTCCCTTTACTCTTTTCCCCTTTTTTTCCGTTTTTTAAAATTTTTCTTCAATCTTTTTTTCGTGGTTTTGTTAGTGGGGGACCAGCTGGTTTTAAAACTTTCAAAGGCGGGGCAGGGGATGGGGGCATTGGGGGGGGAGCTTGGGGTAGGGGCATTCGGGTGGGGGCTTGGGGGGGTGGGGGCATTGGGGTGGGGGCGAAGGGGGGGGGCGGAGGGGTGGGGGGGGGGGGGGGGATCAGTGAGTGCCCAGCCCCCCGCACGCTAAAAAAGTTGGCATGAAAGTAATGCATTACCGATCATTCATCAGCTAAGTTGTGGGTTTGCCATCCACCCGTACCCCCACCCCCCCCTGAAACCACATAGGGCCCCCCCTCTTCCCTCCCCAACTAGGGTGCCCCTTTTCCCCTCCCCCCACCCTACTTCTTGGGGGAACAAATTACCCATAGTCGGATCCCTCTCTTACCTCCCTTGGGAACCAATCCCTCCTCATCCCCCCTCGAGGTTTCCCCCCCTTCCTACCCTTCTTTGCATCCACAACCCCCCATTCCCCTTTTCCTGTTACTTCCCCTTGGCCCTGCCCCCCCCAAACCAGCAGCGGCCCCCAGCCCCTCTCACCCATACCTCAGTGGACACCTTATCCTCCACCAATTATGTTTATTTATTGCAAAAACAATAACGGGTACATTTTCGAATTAACCCTTTAAAAAATTTTTCCTCGACCATTCACTGTCAAACGTATAATAACCCCCCCCCCCCCCCCCCAAAAAAAAAAAAAAAAAAATTGGAGGAGAAACTGTCTAGAAAATTAAAGTGGAATTGTTTTTGCACTGGGTTCGGGTTTCCCTTTAGCACCCAGTTTGGTCTCCATTTTAAGAAGGGACATAAAATTCTTTGAAAAATTCAGCGTAGGATGAAAAATTAAACATAGCATTAGAAATCTTCCTTTGAAGAAGATTGAAGATTTAAGTTCATTCACTTGTTGACGAAAAATGAGGGGAGACTGATCGAAGTGTATAAGTGGAAGATAGGTATTAAAAAAGGGGAGTTAAAAAGGTTTTGAGGATGTCTCTCCAAAAGGGGGGAAACCGCAGTAATGGTTTTAAATTAGAAAGTTTAGATTTGAAAGGAATAGGAAAGTTTGGTTGAAAAAGGGTAGTTGATGAGTAAAAACAGTCTCCCTGTTGGGTTATTGAGGTGGGATTTGGGGGTAGTTTCAAATTTAGGTTGGTAAATAATGAGTGGGGGGGTTTGGGTCTGATTGGGACTTGCAATGAGTGAAGTTTCAGGTTTATTTCTTGGGGAGATTAAAATTGGGTTGGGCAAAATTTTTGTTAGTGGGATGGATTGAAAAGGGACGCCTGGGGGAAAACAGGCCTGCTGCAGTGATCCCCTTTTTTTGTTCTTTGTTAAATGTTACTTAGCTTGTGAAGCCTGTTTGTGTGCTCTTGTGAATCTGAACCAGGATCCCCTCTCTGAGAAACTTTACCAGCAGCTAAAGAAGAGTTAGGGTTGCTAAGCAGGAGATTCGGCGATTAACGGAGGAGAAAAAGAGGATTGGAAGTAACCCTCTGTTGTGAGTCCCCGGTTAAGAGGGGAGCTTGGTCAGGGCCGGGAAAATGGAACCAGTGGGATCAGAGATGTTGGAGAGGCAGAAAACAACAAGGACCGAAGACTGTGGGAAAATTCCAACCCTTTTCGGTGCTACCTGACGAATGTGGGTGTTCTATGGGAATGTAGAACGAGCACCAACGAAGCATTTGGCTGACATGAGCGAACATCCCCGGAAACCCCACGAAAAAACCCTCGAGACGTCTTGACGAATTCAAAAAGTAAGGGGTAGTGTACCCAAGGAAAGTGAGTCATTTTGGGAACATCCGACGGACATCGCAAGGGGGAAAACCCTTGTTTTGGGGATAGCCCGATTAGGTTGGTTGGGCATTTGCTTGAAGGATGGAGTAGGGGCAGTGTGTTTTCTGGGGCTGGGATGAAGGAAATTTTTACCTTGGTGCATCATGGAGGTAAAGGGAGCAATCCTTTTTGTCTCAGTGTGGAGGGAAGAGTTGGCAGCGTAGGATTTTAGGACCCGATTAGGGTATGGTCAGCAAAAAAAGATAATTAGGAGGAAAGGGTGGGAACCTGTCATATGTGGTATTTTTCAAGGGAGGAGTTGGAAATGAATGGTTGTCCAGAGAATGGTGTCAATTGCTGGCTGGAAAATACTGTAAAGGAAAATGTGGTAAATTATTGACAACTGGGACCTTCTATGGCAGAAAATGACGTATGCCCGGGGTGGGTTCATTATTTAGGTCTGGGGTGGGGGGATGGCCAATGCAGTGGAGGGCTGTTGGTTTTAAAATGGGTAGTTGTGGTATGGGTTTGGCGGGGAAAAAGTGAAGTCGCAGTGTAGTAATGAGTATAGAGAAATAGTAATGGCAAAAGAGGTGGATATTGGGAAAAAAAGTGGCCTAATTGACAAGGCAGTTTAGGTTTAGTGGAATAAAAGAAAGGAGCGGGGAAAGGGAAAAAGAAAGGGGGTCTTTAAATATATATTTACAAAATAGTCGTGTGTAGGAAAAAGATGGACGGGTTGAGACTAGTTTCTAGTGCGGGGGAAAATTTATGTATTTGCCATAAATGAACGTGGTTTAATTCAAAAAGGGGACATGCTGTGGAATGTCACATTTTAGGGTTTTAAATTGTTCAAAATGATAGAAATATGGGGGGGGGGGGGGGGGTGGGATGTATGTCCGAGATCTTTGAATGTTGCATAAAAAGGGTATTAAGTCTGAAGTAAACATACAGTCTGTTTGGTGGATTTTCGAGGGGCTGAAAAATTGATTTTTTGGGTGATTTCCGTCCCCCCAAAATTTTTATAGGGACGGGGAGATATAGGGGAGGGAAAAAGTTGGGCCCAAGGCACATAAGTAGTAATTTTAGGAGACTTTTAACTTTGTCATATTGATTGGAATTTCTTGACTGGGAATTTGAATCAAACGACTTCTTAGAAGTAGTTAGGATTGTTTTTGAAGCAGTTTGTGAAAAACCTAAAGGGGGGGAAAAACCCGCTTACTTATTCTGGCAAACAATGAATCCCTGTTAAAAATTTACAAATTTTTAGAGGAATGGGGCTAGCGCCCCCAAATCAATTTCATTTTCATTGAATGGGAAATTTGATAGTAGGGTCAACTCAGTAACAGTTCCGATTTTCGCTTAGCGTTTCAAAGGGTTGGGGGGAAACTTTTTTTTTTGACGGGGTAAAGAAAAGAGCTATAATTGACGTTTTTGAAATATACATGCTGCTCAAGAAGTTTATCCCGTATAAAAAAATTAGATCAAAAAGAAAGACCCCAAAAAGGATAAATAATAGGCTGAAAATCTTTCTGGGCATAAGAAAGGAATTTTTAGGGGTATCAAAAGAGGTGAGGGTCATCTTATGAATCAGTATATTGACATTAAGAGGGACATTAATAAGGGAAAAGAAAAGCTAAAAGGGACTATGAAATTAAAGTTGCTAGGGATTCTAAAACTAACCCAAAAAGTTTTTTCCAGGTATATAGAACAAAAGTTAGAGATAAGATAGGTCCCCTTAAAAATAACTATGGGCATCTTGCTGACAAAGAGAATGAAATGTACTCGATTTTAAATAATTATTTTCTCTCGGTTTTTACACAGGAAGACACTAACAATATTCAAGTAATTAATTTTTATAGTGGGCTAGAAGATAAATTATGTAACATCACAGTCACTAGTGAAATGGTTGTGAAGCAGATACAGGCTGAAGCAAAATAAGTCACCGGGTCCTGATGAGGTTTTTTCAAAGGTTCTTAAGGAATGCAAAATGGAACTCTGTGAACCATTAACTAATATTTTTAATTTATCTCTTCAAACAGGTGTAGTGTCTGATATGTGGATGATGGCTAATGTAATTCCTATTTTTAAAACAGGGGACAAGTCGTTACCGTCAAATTACCGCCCAATAAGCCTGACCTCAATTGTAGGCAAATTACTAGTCAATTATAGATGAGATTATAAGAAGCCATCTCGATAAGCATAGCTTGATTAATGATACTCAGCATGAATTCACAAGAGGCCGGTCTTGTCTAACTAATTTATTAACTTTTTTCAGTGAAGCTTTTGAGGCTGTTGACCACGATAAAGAATTTGATATTGTTTACTTAGATTTTAGTAAGGCATTTGATAGAGTTCCGCACCATAGACTGTTAAAGAAAGTGGCAGCTCATGGCATTGGGGGAAAAGTGCTCTCGTGGATCGAGTCATGGCTCACAGACAGGAAGCAGTGTGTGTCCATAAATGGGGTTAAATCCGAGTGGGGATCAGTAACAAGTGGCGTTCCACAGGGATCAGTCTTGGGTCCGTTGTTGTTTATAATATATATCAATGATCTTGATGAAGGAATTACTAGTGATATGAGCAAATTCGCCGATGACAAAGATAGGTAGGATAATTGATTCAAACGTAGATGTTATGGAACTTCAGGAGGATTTAAACAAACTCTATTCTTGGTCAGAAAAGTGGCAGATGCAGTTCAATGTAGATAAATGCAAGGTTCTGAAGCTTGGGAGTGCCCATAACCCTAGTACTTATAAGTTAAATGTAGAACTTAGCCATACAGATTGCGAAAAGGACTTGGGGGTTATGGTGAGCAGCAACCTTAAACCAAGACAGCAATGCCTAAGTGTACGTAATAAGGCACATAGATTACTGGGATATATATCAAGAAGTGTAAGCAACAGAAGTCCAGAGGTCATACTGCAGCTTTATACATCATTAGTAAGGCCTCACCTAGATTATGCAGCTCAATTCTGGTCTCCATATTACAGAATGGACATAAATTCGTTAGGAAACATTTAGCTTAGGATGACTAAATTAATAGCATTAGAAATCCTCCTTATGAAGAAAGATTGAAGACTTAAGTTACATTCACTTGTTAGACGAAGAATGAGGGGAGACCTGATCGAAGTGTACAAGTGGAAGATAGGTATTAATAAAGGGGATATTAATGAGGTCTTGATGATGTCTCTCCAAGAGAGAACCTGCAGTAATGGATTTAAATTAGATAGTTTAGATTTAGAACGGACATAGGAAAGTATTGGTTTGGAAATAAGGTAGTTGATGAGTGGATGTGAAGGCTTACTCAGCCCTGTAACTACTTCAGACAGTATTACCAAGGCTGGCTCCTCCTCAGGAAAATTAGTGAATAGAAAAAGAAATAATAACAGACAAACATAAACACTTTATTATATAGAAAATGTAAAACACTTAAATATGAAATATTAATCCTGCATTAAAGAAAATGAAAAATGAAAAATATAAATGATAACTGAATTCAATGCTAACATGTATAGGGGTGTCTGGTGTTGGTGACACTGAGTGTTGAAATCGTAGCCGTTGCTGATGATGGGGGGGGGGTCGCAGGTGTTGGTTACAACCCACTGGCTAGTTCTTCACAGTATAGCCTTGAGTATTCTATCCCGATGACAGGAAAGCAGGTTCTTTACTGCTGCAATGATGAGGGGTTATGTCTTGCAATTTCATACAGGTGCACAGGTAATTAAATCCAAAAAGAGGAAGTCTCAGGACGTTAGTCCATCTCCATCACTTCTGCTCGCTGATTGGCAGGTGACCCTCTCTGTCATCCAAGCTGGAAAGATAGACAGGTTACCCACTGCTTCAGAAATCACTCTCTATGATAAGTACAATACGTAAAAGATGTGGTGATTATTACAACAGTCAACCTAGAGCAAGACTGAAAGGACTAAGTTTATTATTGGTCAAAAGTGAAGCTTTCAACCAATGAATCCACTAGAATACAAGGCAGGCATGTACTTACAGTAGTGCTGGGAGCTGAGAGTCTAGTGATTACTGTTTGGACCGGAGCCCCACACGTCACCTTTCCGGGGGGGGGGGAAGAAGGAGGGGAAGGGATAGCGGGAGCTAGACTGACCCTACCTTAAAAAGCAGCCGGCAGTCAAACTATCACTTTTGGGGTGGGGGAAAAAAGGCGGGAATAGCAGGAGCTTGACATACCCTACCTTAACAAGTAGCCGGCAATGAAACTATTGTTACTATATACTCCCTCTCTACTCCTATCTATTGAACTTTTCCCTCACACTCCCCCATACCAAGACTTATATAAAGTCAAGAGTTATAAGAAGAATAGGCGAGGAAAAAGTTCTATCATATGGAAGTCGCGTAAGGCAAGAAATCTTCTACTGACTGTCACGACTTAACCAGTCAGAGAAAAAAATTGGATGAACCATTGATATACAAATATGGAACTTTAAAAGCCTGGAGTGCCAAGGGGTTCTATCAAGAGGCGAACTGATTGGTTCCTTAAAGTTTCTAGGTAATCAAAGGGTTTGTGGTCCATTTCTAAAATGAATTCTTTCCCAGCAAATAAAATTTTAGTTTGGAGATACCCCACACAAGGGCCCAAACATTCCTTTTCTATGGTGGAGTATTCTCGTTTCTGCGGGGGAAGGGAGTTTCCGGCTTAGGAAGCATACAGGGAAGGGCATGTACCATCATGGTATTGTAGTAGCCACCGCACTAAGCCAGTATTCGAGCATCAGTTCTTAAACAAAATGTTTTATTAATAATCTGGAATCTTAAGTATAGGGTCTTCGAAAGATACTTTTAATCTCATTAACTTTTCCCGAGCTACGTCGGAAAGTTCAAGAGGTTCCTTCACTGGACTTTTTAAGGAAGTCTGTAAGATGCTGTAAGATCAGTAAGTTGGAATAAACGTGCATAAAAATTTACAGACCAAGAAAAGCATACGCATGTGCTTCTTGGTTTTGGGGAATTTAAATTCTAATTAAGCTTTGATTTTTGGCGGAAGGCTGCCAGAGAGTTATTAGAAGAAAAGTATCAGTCAGAATATCTAATCTTGGTAGTACCCAAGGAGCATTTCTTCGGCTTGGCAGTGAGGGCCATGTGGCGTAAAACCTATGCAAAACTGATTTATTGTTGGATATGTTCGCCCATGTGGATGTCATTACGTAAATGTTATCAAAATTTAAACTGAAAACATTGGGCTATTACCCATGACCTTTCTCATCATTCTCACGTAGTGTAGCAAGGCAGTTACCAAACCGAAGCCATAGTTCTATATTGCTTTCAGTCCTTGGTTGTGTAGGTGAAGCGGTGCTGTATGCTTAGAAGGGATCTAAACATTACCTGATGATGTGCCTGTGCATATTCAATCATGTGAAAGAAGGAAGTCATAAAATTTGTGTAGATCGCTATCTATTTAAGGGCATAGGCTCAGCATCCCACCGAGTTATAGCATTAAGGCCTCTGAAGTCAATAGGAAGTCTATATGATTATCCTCCTTCTTAACCATGGACTTACTGGTGAATATGAAGATACTGAATGTTCACATGTTCTTTTAGTTTTAATAATTTGTCTACCTCTTGGTCAAATGATCCCTAAGGTGAACTGGAACTGGGATATAATTTCGTTTGATAGGATTGTCCGTCACTAAGTCCTCTTATGGACTTTCAGTGGAGGTAAAACACCTGGAATGTCAGTAAGACGTCTGAAAAGTTACACATTGTAAGTATTCATGGTCTCTATGGTCATCCAAAGATTCATTAATTATTAATGTGGTTGCGTCCGGAGTGGTCAAGAGTCACCAAGTCATGTCAGTTCTTCATCATAGTCTAAGTTAGAGGTGTCAGTTACGCCACCTTACATTCTTCAGTTTCTATCAAGTTCGTGAGGAAATAACTAAGTCAAATTTATTAAGGGCAGTTAACCGAATGTCTTCGGTAATATTTCTAAGGGATGTTGATATGAAAAGCTTAGGTTTCCCCTTGGACTTCTATGATACGGTAGTTCAACTTTCCACAAATTTTTAATTCTTTATATGGACTTTCCATGCTACTAATAATTTTATTTGACTTTGATAGGCAAAAAGTACCAGAACTTCATCCTTACTTTAAAACTTCTCCTAATGACTTTTGGAATCCAATAATAGGTTTTGTACTGGTCCATTGACAAGCTTAGGTTTTTGAAACTTTGTCAGAGGTCACCTCAAGTTTGGATCTAAGGTCAAGGAAAACTGGTAAAGACTGAACCTCAGCATTTACTCCTCATTAGTCCTTAAGTCTTCATATGAAGGGCATGGACAGTGGACCTCTGGCCCTGTCTACCATAGAGAAGTTCAAAAGGTGAAAACCCCAATAGCTCATGGGGTACTTCCCTTCATGGCAAACAAAGCACAGGGTAGGTAACGAATGCCACTCCTTAGGTTTAAGGGGAGCAAAGTTTCCTAAATTGACTTGTGAATCGAATGCTGCGCTCAATCCCTCCCATTACAGCTGGGATGAATGGGTGTGGTGAAGAGACGGCTTCACTCCCAGAAGTGGTATAGATGTTGCATATTAAGTCAGATGTGAATTGTGTCCCACGCAGACAAATTTTCTCTAGGGATGCCCACTCTGGAGAAGATGGACAAAAGGGCTTCAGCCACCTCTTAGTGGTTATGGTCTTTAGGGTATGGCTTTCTGGGAAGCCCCTCACCTAATCAACTATGTCACCCAGAATGAAGTGGTGATAAAGGACCAACGATGTAATAGCTACTCTTTCAAAGGGTACAGTAAAGACTGGCATTTTGAACCATAGGTACTCGCATGGTACCTCGGGAGGATGACAGGTTGTGCAAACTTTACACGATCTCAATAGGTAGTGAACTGAGGATCATTTTTGGCAAAAATAAAGGTTTCCTAATTTTATTTAAGGTTTTACGATGCGAGAAATGTCCGGCCACTGCTGGTCATGAGCTTATTAAGAACAGTCTCTGCTTGACTTGGAACAATACAGATGGAATAGTCTATCTCATCTGAAGTAATTTGAAATACTGGAACTTGTACAAGATTACCTTTTTATATTCATATTTATATGAAAGTTTTTTCCTGTGGATAACTTGATTTTGTTTGTGGCATTATGGCAATTCTGAAGAGAAGGCAATTACGTTGGAAATTGACAATGGAACAGTCCTTCGATATATCCTAAAGCTTATAAGTCAGGGAAAATCCAAGGATGGACAGTAGGAGAAACCTGCGGCTTTGGTCTGAGCCCTAGTCAAGACATTTATGGTATCGGAGGTGATGTCTTCATTTTCATCTAACAAAGGTGAACCGGTGATTCCTACTACTCGCTTTCGAGAGTATGTAGGCAATCACTTGTTTTTAATCCCACATGAATCTCACGAGACATTGTCTCATTGAAACTTTCAGGGCTTTCTCAGACTCTACAGGAAGGGGATCTGAAAAAGCTTATGTCCACCTTTGGTGATGAAAAGGTCAACCTCAGAAGGAAAATGGCACCTTTTACATTACCTATAGGACGGAGCAAGAAGTGATGGGAGGATAGTACGGCTTCAGACCAACCTGTGAAACCATTTAGACCTATGTAACAACGGATGGTAGGAAAAGTGTCCCGTACGGCCCAAGTAGTGTGAAAGTATAGCAGAGGAATGGTTTCTTTTGGTTAGGGAACAGTTATCAGAAATGACTATACATGTGCATCCCAGTGTCTCGTAAAATGGTATATACATTAAAGTCCATTAACTGTTCCTGACAGAAGGGTGCTTGGTCATAGTCTTTAAAACTTCAAAACTTTTTGGACTTCTTAGAAGGACAATCTGGACGTTTATGCTCCATTAACACCACACAAATGACAAACAGGAATAAAAGAAGTCATTTAACTTTCCACTAGAGGCTTTGATTTCTTAAAGGTCTGATGACCCTTGCCCTTAGGGTTCGATCCTTTTAGGTTTTTATAGGGAATTGTGAGCCTCAGGCATACAAGGTCAGCATGCCTTCAGCAACCTTCCTCAGCTTGAATCAGGGTTACGTTCTCTGATGAATGTTCGTATCTGATGGGAAGAGCTGCCAGGAACTGGTCAGCAACCATGAAGTCTCTAGAGATTATAACTGCGTCAATTCCTGAACTCTTATCCAAAAGTCGACCAAACGAAAGAGTGTTTACTTGTAACTGCTGGAAAGTTTGGGCAGGCTGTAAGGTGGGGGGTTTTTTTTTGTTGTTTTGTTTTTTTTCCTTGTCTTTCCCCCCCGGGGTGTGTGAGGCATACCTGAAATCTTTCCTGGTAAGAATTAGTGGATTTTTTGATATGCTATGAAGGATTGCTTTTCAGTAGGTTATAATTACATATGATATCCGGCGCAAAGTTGCAAGATATTCAAGGCTGCACCCGAAAATAACATTTCTAAACCTGTAGCCAGAGTCAGCAGGCCATTCACAGAGGGTTTTAGCGGTATTTCAAACCTGATAATGTATGAAGTTATGTCTTCCCCTCTGTGAAGGGATATCCCGTTCTAATGTCTCGCTCTACCATGTGACTATGTGGACCGAATCTCTGAAATTTCTCCATTAACCCCCCCAATAGAGATAGAGAGACGCCCTCCCCCCCCCCTGTGCCCACCCGCCCCCCCCCCCCCCCCCCTCGCCTAGTTAATTTTTATTCTCTAATTCCAAGGGGAGGATTTTTCGAGCTCGCGGGGAGCGAGTGGTCCTTTCTCTCTCTATTAACTCATGTTCTCTAGCTTTTTCCCTCAACTTCTCTATCCTTTGCTCTTTCCTCAAGTTCTCTTAATTTAACCTGTCCTCACATATTTTAGCTTGTTTCCTACGTATCCCTATCCTTTGCTCTTTCCTCAAGTTCTCTTAATTTAACTTGTTCTTCACATTTCTAGCTCTCTCCTCACGATAAAGTCTATCACGCTCTTTTTGTCTTCTCTCTATCTTTGTCTTTCTTGGTTTCTCTCTCAATTCTCTCTCTCATCCTTTTCTTCTCTTTCCCTTTCTGTCTTTCTTCTCTCTCAATTCTCTCTTTCAAGTCTTTCCTGGATATTTGCACTAATGATAAAGATTCTAAATTTTTCCCTGTTATTCCTAACTTCCAGCGTCATCAAAACTGGCATTCATCCATACTTGCAGAATAACTTAAACTATCAGGGGAAATGAAAACTGGTAAGTAATGAAGAAAATGGAGGGTTTCAATTCCTGCTCCGTAGTTGTACGCGATGCTAGGTGAGAGGATGTAACCGAGGGCTCTCGCTTCACACACTACTCGCACTCACGCGTAGATGTTGCGGGCGTGCGAGTGAGAGGATATTCTCCCCCAGACTTACAACGACCCAGGAGGTTTGCTATTATTGCCTGTGCTATTGTGTCTCGCATCTCTCATTTCAGTAGTGCTCACGCGCGCCCGTCACCTTGACCATCCAAATTATCTCCAAGGCTGCGCGCTAAAACATCAAGAGTGTCTATGACAGTTCTTTGATATAATAAAGAGCTCAATGAAACAAAATTGTCGCTGGAAATCTAGGGTCTCCCTAGAGTCTATCTCCAAAGTGTTTCATGCTCACACAAAAATAGATGGCAGAATTAACTGTATTCTGCCTTGGACTTGACTTACAATAAATTGAGACTAAACAATCACCAAATCTTTTAATTACCATGTACTGTGTCCTAACCATAGAGAATGATTACTCATGGCTGGTGGTAAACCGTTTCTTGTGGCTATGTGGCGTTGAAGTTCCAATGGTAGATTCGAGATGGAGTTGAATTTAATTCAGTTCGAGTTGATTCTGGCAAGGCGCCACTTGTGAAGGCTTACTCAAGGCCCTGTAACAAACTTCAGACAGTATTTCCAAGGCTGGCTCGCTCCTCAGGAAATTTTTTTTTTTTTTTTTTTTTTATTTTATTTAAACTACAATACATAGCTTAACATATAACCCCTTAAACTTAGGGTTGATACACATTGTATATAAACACAATTTGAAACACAATCTCTCAGAAAGTACAATAGCAAATAACAAACACCAATATTAACAAACACAAGAGGTTACACAATTTATACTAGAAAATAATCGTTGTGACAAAACATAACATAAGAAGATGGGCAATCTTAAGCCTATGTACACAAGTACAACAACAAGAACATAACATGTTGCGGTTCATATATAAATAAAACCATAATACCTTCGGGTATACACATTTACATAATATTCTGGGAATATTGCCAATGCACTATACAGTACAATAAGAAGGATTATTATGTGATAAATTTATAATATATCGGTTACTCACATCACAAACAAATATCGATACCGAAAGAACCTAATCACAATCTCATGATAAAAACAATGTAACTTACTCTTTCTCACCTAACTCCAGTACATAGTTCCCTACAGTCACACATACTCGCCTTACACAAGTCTTACGAGTCAGCCACAAAATTGAATAGCCATAAGCATCCGCACTATCTAGGCTATACACATTTATATTATAGCAATAAAATGCTCAGTACAAAACACATAAACCCCGTTTGCCAGAGCCATGCCGAAAGGTACATCAAGTACTTTCACCAAAGAAAGGAAGGCAGTTGACCTTGACTCTGTCAAGACCATCTATAACACATATAACTTCACACCACATCCACTCACACAACCACATTTTCCTCAACCACGCATTACCAGATACACACAGGTAAACCAGCTGTTGTGCATACCCAACCCCGGAGGACAAGCCGTTCCTTCCCTGAAATTTCACTTCCCCCCCCCCTTTCACAACGTTAACAATGCTCTCACACTCATACTTGCGGTACCTGTGAAAAAGCCTGGTCCAGCGACTTCCATATATTCCGATTTTAACACAACGTTCTATATATGGTCCAACGCCAATACCTTTTTGCGCACCTACCAATCCCATTCCTCTCATTGCCCAGGATACAAAACAAAATCCGCAATTATATGTGATTGCATGTTGGCACAGGACGCTCGCGCCTCCACGTCCAAACTTAACGCCCTCAATACTTATTATTCCGCCCTTCCTCACTGTCCTCAGAATCCTTACCCATCCATTCCCTGATACTCCCCATTATCCAAAAATAACTACATGAAACGCAGTCTCCTCATCCCCGCACACCCGACACGCGCCCCTCCACCATCATCCTCTTTCTTAGTGCAAGCACGACGGCAGTTACATGGAAGGAAAACGGAAAAAATACTCTCGCACATTTGGACGCACGCGCATTCAACCGTAATCTTTCCCATATATCCTTCCATTGCTTACTTAGGGAAGATACTCTCAGCCTTCGCGACTACCTTCGCCCTTCAACACGCTCTAAAACACCCACTCGAACTTTATTGGGTCCGTTATCATGCAGCAACGCCCGCCACTCGTCTTCACCCACTTTCATCTCGACCTCCCCACCCACTTCGACACCTCTTCTTGGAAGCCATTCAGCCCCTCCCTGCATGACCCCGCACTACGGAGTATCCCCCACTTCAAATAATGCCCTTGACTCTTAACCGTAAATCAATCAACCCCAAACTCCTCTGTTGAACGGTATAAAGTAACCACACTCCTACTCAACCATCACACCGGTCCCCAAAGAAAAAATGGAAAACCCTCTTTAACAGCATTGTATAACATCCCGGTACTGCTAACGGATATTACCGCAGCCACGTGCCTGACTTACTGTATAACAACACATTCACAACAATCGCACGTGATGTACTGTCAAATGTGTTGGGTCTCAACCCATCCAACTCGCCCCACCATTCGAGCCGCACAAGTCCCAGACTTAACCATCCTCGCCTCTCTCGCATACGCATATACACTATTCCACACACCTTTTTATCCTGTCACTTATTCAAGTACATTCCTTTCCCAACACTCTCTCTTTCCACCCAATTCCTAAGACAGTAATTTTGATTTTTCCACATTAACTCTTAACTGGAGAACCCCGCGAAATTATCAATAACGTCTCCACCACACGTAAACTCCTCTGCGTTCGAGAGTATAGTCGTGTCCATCCACATACCCTATTATTCCCTGCACTCCACTTCTACTCCCAAATCCACCTACATACACGCTTCCACCTTTATATAGAAAGGTGTTGTTAAACAGGCAAACAAACAATTGAGACAGGTGGACAACCCTGCCTAATTACCCGACCCATGGATACCACTCCCAACTTCCCATTTACATGTACACACCTACCACACTGTATACAATGTCGCTGCCCAAAACGCACCACCTCCTCCCAAAACCCTGCCTCCTTAATATGTACCATCAATACCTCACGTTCTACACTAATCATATGCGCCTGACAATCTAACGCTAAGACACCCCCCCCCTGCTCCCCTCCCGACCCTTCTCACAAAATTCTTTATAATACTATGCCCGTTCATACTCGTCCTCCCAGACACACCATATTGTCTTTCGCAACCACTCTATCCACACACATTCATCCTATTTCCTAAAAATTTTGCAAACATCTTTATAATCAGCACATCAGCAATGTTATTATCCGAAAGTCCCCGCACCATGTCTCTGTTCTTACCTTTTGGCCTAAATCCAACAACCGCAGTTCCTTGCAATAAACCTGTCCATCCTCCCCCCCTTGTCATCGTATTTCATTAGTTTCTACTAAGAAGGACTTCAACCATTCCAATGGCTCACATGATACTCGAAGGGCAGCCATCCAGACCTGGAGCCTTACCACGTGCCGTGCCCGCAAAGCCCTTCCACACCTCTCTTCTTCAATATCCCCCCCCAACGCTATGCGATCATGCTACTTAGCACACAAGATACATTTCCCCAACCTCCCGAAAAGCCTCCCCCATCCACCCTACACTCAGTAAATTTTTTCCAAACCACTATCAACGTAATCACTCATTGGCCTCCATTGTTCTTAACTCATGTCCCGTCCCTATATCCACCTAAAGTCCTCATGTACCACCAGCCTATCAATTTCATAGCCATACGTCGCTGCCTCTGTCCTTACAACAGGCGATGAGTCGGGTCACCCCACACCGCCTCTTCAATTCCACCTGCACTCTCACCGCATCAACTTATCATTTGCAAAATCACAAATCCTTCCTTTTAACAACTCGATTTCCTCATGGGATTAATGCCCTGCCTGCAACGCCCCTCTCGTAACAACTTTGCAAACCTACCCTCGAAATACTGCTTGCAACCCGTACGTCTCCCAACCTGGTACTTTCCCCATCGACATAAAAACTGCCGGATCTCTCTTAGCTACCCATCCCACCACCAGCAAGTCACCCAATCCCTACCCTCTCCCCACAACAAATTCTCCCACATTGTCCTAATCTTAACCCCGCCTCTCACCCCATGAAGTCTCACTTTAACTTCCAATACCCTGGATACCTCTTAGGTAAGCTGGCCCAAGTCAAGTCGTATAAACAGCTCTATGATCTGTGGTAAACAGCTTCACCGTCCGCACACACATCACTCGCAAACTCTCGTCACATATATAAACCTATCGAGCCTGGCCGTGGTATCCCTGTCTATGAAACGTATGCTACAACCATTAGGTCCTCACCTCCTATACACATCCCTTAACCCACGCCACAGCAAAAGTTCCTTAGGATACCAAAAACACCCTGCCCCCCGTGGCTCCACATCCTTTCTACGTTACTATACCAATTCCAGCCACGGTTTCTTCACGGTCTTTGTGCGGGGCAAGGACATATCGGAATCAGGGGCGTTTGCCGCCCTCTTCCGCGATCACTCTCTGCATCCATGGTCTGGTGGGGGATGCCTCACATGACACCTCCGCCGCCACCTCGACCCGGTCACCTTCCCGGTCTAAGAGGCACCTCAGTCAGCTGGCTGTCTCTCCTCTCTCCTCACTCTCCTCAGGTCCCACCAACGATTGTACATATCTCCAGTCTCTTCGTCTCCAAAAAAACTTTTCCGTCAACTGACTCCAGAGCCACATCTCTGCTCGTTCTCTCCACTCAACTTGGGTCTCCCCTTCCACCAAAGCGGAGACTGTCAGATCTACAGGCATTGATGGGTTGAACCACCGGTCGGGAACTCTCCTCTCCCCTTCCTCGCTTCCAAGACGAACTATGGCCCTTTACTAAGCGTCCCGCTGGGCAGGCCCCATCATTATCTCAGGGTCGGACGCCCGGACTTTCGCTTGACGTACACGTTCTCTGCGTGTGTTTCGTGACAAGCCTGTCGTGCTGCTGTACCTCTCACACTGTGCTGTGCCTAATACTTGTGGTCTTCATTGACGAATACACACAAGCCCGGTGACTGAGAGAGGTTTGTGTCTGCCCACTTGCGACTATTTACGCGCCCACCATAGCCCGCTTGCGTCCTATAGTTCGTTTGCGGTGTTCCAGGATGACAAACGTGGAATGGGTCCATATGTCGTGAGTATTGGCCCTCAGCGTCATCTTTAAGTTTTTGAACGTACCTCGGCCAGCCGCGTATGCCCATCCACCCAGGTACCTGCAGTTGCCAGATGCACAGACCTATTAACGTGCAAAAACGTTCCGTATATCCTTTGCCTCGGTCTGCTTCGAAAAGGCACGTTGCGTACCTTCACCAAGTGTAGTGTCGCGACACGTCAATTAACGAACTCGTATTGCCGAGTTTACGTACCACTCAGCCATCTGATACTGCTCGCACCAGGCGCTCATACACTGCCGTCGATCGTAGCTTAACGAATATTCGGTAAGCCCCATGAGCGATACTCCATTACAAATCTGATCAGCAATGCGTATGTGTCGCGATAATCAAAGGTAGAGAATCACCTGTGCGGAACTGAGGCGTAACTACACCCGCCACCTAAATCAAAGCACACAGTGTTGCGCGCCTTCTGATAGTCTGCGCCATCTTGTGTGAAAATCAATCTGGCAGGAAGGCCTCTCAACCAGGGCGTTGTGCGCCAGCACAACCTCCGGCAATAAAGGGATGAGGTCAATGCTCTTAGAGAATGATTACTATGGCTGGGTGGTAACCGTCTGTGGTATGTGGCGTTGAAGTTCCAATGGCTAGATTCGAGATGGAGTTGTTCTTGAATTCAGTAGAGTTGTATCTGGCGGGTTGCCACTTGTGAAGCTTACTCAGCCCTGTAACAACTTCAGACAGTTTTTACCAAGGCTGGCTCCTCAGGAAAATTAATTGAATAGAAAAAAGATATAACAAACATAAACTTATTATATTGAAAATTTAAAATATAAAACACTTAATTATGAAATATTAATCTACTTAAAGAAAATGAAAATGAACAAACATAAATTACTGATTTAAACGCTAATTTAAAACTTGGGTGTCTGGTGTTGGTGACACTGCTATATGAATCGTAGCCGTTGCTGATGTGGGGGGGGGGGGGTCCAGGTGTTGGTGACCCACCACTGGTAGTTCTTCACAGAGAATCGCCGTGATTATTATCCCGATGACAGGAAAGCAGGTTCTTTACCGCTGCAATGATGAGGTGGTTACGTCCTGCAGTTTCATACAGGTTCACAGGTACATAGATCCACTATGGGGAAGTCTCTGGACGTTAAGTCTTCTCCATCCGTTCTGTCGTTGTTGAAGGTGACCTCCATGTAATCCAAGCTGAAATGATAGTTACCCACTGCTTTAATAATCACTCTCCATGGCAGTGTAACAATCCGCAAAAGACGTGGTGAGTATTACAACTGTCGACTAGAGCACAAGACTGAAAGGAGACTAAGTTTTTTATTGGCAAAAGTGAAGCTGTTAACAATAAATCCACAGGATACAAGGCCAAGCATGTACTTACGTAGTGATTGGGAGCTGTGTGTCGCTGATGATTTACTGTGTTGACAGAGCCCAACACGTCACCTTCGAGGGGGGGGTGTGAAGAGGGAGGGGGAAGGGATAGCAGGAGCTAGGACTGACCCTCTGTAACAAGCAGCCGGCAATCAAAACTATCACTTTAGGGGTGGGGAAGAAAAGGCGGGAAAACGGGGGCATGACTTACCTACCTTAACTAGTTTTCCGGCATGAAACTATCACTTTCGGGGAGGGGGAAGGAAAGGCGGGAGCTTGACTTACCCCTTACCTTAACTAGTATCCGTAATTTGAAACTATCGTTACTAGATTCTCTACTCCTATCTATTGAATTTTTCCCTCACACTCTAGTTTCGAAACATACCACATCCACATCACCCACATCCACAACACCACAACCACAACACCACAACCACAACACCCACAAAACCACAAACACCCACAACCCACAACACCCACACAACAACCCACTCTTATAACATCTTTTTTCGATATCTCTAGTTCGACAACGATACCCTACAACCCTCATCACTTATACCAATTTATTCAAAATTTTTCCTCTTTCGATTACATATTATCCCCTTCTTTTTATTGAATCTTAAAATGTATTCACGTTCCTCTTTACATTACTAAAAATTCTATAAACTCCTCTCCATACCCCTCTCCTTTGTAATCACATAAATTAATATTATACTCACAACGTAATCTCACTACCCAACTACTGTGACATGTTTCTACCCACACTCCAATCTTTTCCCGTGTTATCATAACTTTTCACTTCTATAATTTCTTTATAATTTTACCACATTACCGTTATTTTCAGTTAAAATTCCCCCATATTTCATTAAATTTTTAATACAACCCTCCCATACCCTTCCATCTCATTTCTACATTTTTCACACTCACTCACCGGGGTCTCCCAAAACACCTCTTTCAGAACAAACCACAAAATACATTTCACATCCAGAAATGCATATCATCACCCATCTCAAATTCCACTAAACTCACTGTAACTAGATATTCACAAAAGTCTATGACCAACTAACACACACAGACAAACTCATTTTACTTTGAGCACCTTCAAAACGCTCTCTACATTATCATTTGAGACCACCTTTTCTCAATATATCTTAAGGAAATTTTCTCTCATCGACAACCTTTATCTCTCGCTACAGAACATCCACAGTTTACTTCCAACCCCCCCCCCCCCCCCCACTCCCTCCTAATCATTTGAATACGCTCATAAACACCTGTTGGACATTTTCCAAACAACACGGAAACATTTCCAAGTCAACATTTTGATTACTCACAACTTGATTTGGACATCTCTAATTTATCTACACTTTACATATTTCATTAAATTACAACTCATCCCCAAACTCCTCCCTCTTCTCCTGATTTTTACAACAAGTATCACAAAAAATAACTCTTTACACTTATGTCATGAGACATTACCACACTAACCACACAACACACCCACCACGCACACACACACACACACACCCCACACACACACACACACAACACAAACAACACACCAACACACACACCTCACACACACACACACTCACACACACCACACTGTACTTTGTACAACACCAAAAACTCATCATGAAATAACTTTGATTACTCAAAAACATCATTTGACCCATGCAAGAAACATCAAACTCCTTTGAATATCCAAAACACCACTGAATACTACAAAACAGCACCGAATTATGTCCAAAAACAACATAAAAATCACCCGAAACTAAGATCACACCACCAACTAAACAACCCTATTTTATAGAAAATCCCTCAAATCACTTAACCAGATGGATACCACTCACCTCAGATTATTTATAATACATGTGCTCAAAAAAAAAAAATTCTATAAATCATTTGTAATACTCACAAAAAACACCTTTGAACATTTCCAAACAACACCGAAACACTTACAGGCAGGATCACCACACTGAAAACATACATGTACACACACAAAAAAAAAAACTAAGACATCCATCAACAATCATCAATGACCACTCATTTTTATAAACTTTCGCACAAAAAATCACAATCACCAACTCCATACATATCCAAATACACTCCTCACACTACCCCATCACATACCAGCTCAGGGATCCTCCCATGATTGCATTCGTTCTCGACCTGCGGGGAGAGAGGACGCTTCTACAGGTTCTCTTGCACGCCACCTGGTGAGGAAAACATACCATTAGCACCAAGATGGCGGACCGACTGTACCGGCGCATAAATACTGTCTGCATTGAGCTGGTTAGAGGATCTTTAAGCAACGCCACGATGAAACGTTCTCCTGCAAACATTATCAGGGATGTTTGGCATCCAATGAAGAGCTGTATGGTGTTGGCACTGATTGGTAGGTTCATGGGTCTTCGTGAAGGTCATGAGGGCTGGACTTCTTTCATAACCATCGGTCGGACGTATTTCAAGAAAAGGCGATGGTATCAATACGGCAGTGGAGTATGCTTGCATGATGTGTCTAAGTATTTTACTTGGGGTGAAGGTCCGGAATGTACCTTTAGAGGCAACAGGACTACAGGTCCCTACAAGAGGTGTCATTAGTTATGGGAGACTGTACACTCGAGAGCATGGGATGTGGAGGGGACGGCCTTATGTGGGGATGCTGGAAGGATCCTTCACACTGGAAAATGACCCTGAGGAGCCGTACCATCTTATGTTACATTGCTTAACCATAGGACACAGGTTTTTGTACAATATGCGGTGCAGGAGGAAGATGTGCCTTTTATTTGACTCTTATGAGCACATGGTGGCACAATGCCCCAGGAGACAGGGCCTAGGCGTCAGGAGACAGCTTCTGTGGATTACGCCATGAAGCCTGCGGACGTTATGACGGGTGAAGTGGGGAAAGCGGGGGGTACCAGGCCTTTGGAGTGAGGAGGTCGACGGGCAGAGGTGGTTTTGGGAGACGTGTGATTACACTACCAGTGGGAAACGGGGGGGGAGGGAATATCGCTGTCAGACAGACCCGTTAGATACTGCAGGTCAGATCAGGACGGGATTTTGGAGGCTGTGCTGAAGGGATTTTTTGGAAGGCGTCGGAGCATGGTGTGGAAGTGATTGTGAGGACAGGGATGACAAGGTGATTGGATGACAGAAGGCAGGGTAAGGAAGACTTGGTGAGGTTCGAAAGGAGTGCAGTGTGGAGGTGGAGGGTCCATCAAGAAGATGGGGTTGCAGAAGAAATGGTGTTAGAGGGTGCTCGCAGAGATCCGCGGGGGCATCAGGACAGGGACGAAGTTTCCTCACACCAAGCGCAGAGGACCTGGGAGAAGATGTGGGCAGCTGTGTGTGGTGGGGCTAGCAAAGGCAAGTCCGGGAGGAGGGGGGGCAATGGAAGTAGGTGGGAAGGGACAGGGAGGGGTTGGTGGGCAGGAACGAGTGATTGATAGAGAGAACCGAGGACCTAATGAAAGGAGACCAAGTAAGCTCAGCGGCACAGGGGGTAAGCCGCCTTTCTTGTAAAATTAGTGTGTAAAACTTTCAATGTAACGGTCTTAAAACCGAGGTCAAGAGGGTATGGTTAGAGTTGGTTTTGAGGAGATGTAGTATTATTGTCTATTTTTTTGCAGGACATAACCATAGGTAGGATGTGAGTTGTTGTTGAAAGGTTATAGGTTTTTTACATGTGATGCTTTGAGGTTTAAAGGAGGCTGTGGCTGTGGTGGTAAAGGAGACCAGTCCATTTGCGTATCCTGGGTTGGGAGGAGGGGGGGGTGGGAGGGTTGTCAGGGTGGATGGGTTTTGGGGGGCCAGGAGGGTTAGTTTTTGTAGGTGTGTAATGGCCAGCAACTAGTAAACACTAGAGTGAGGTGGATTTTGTACGCGGAGGTTCTGGTATATCACTTGAGAGGTTTACTGCTTTTTCGGAGAATTGGGTGGGGATTGGAATGTGTCATTAGGAAGGGTGATGTGGGTTCCGAAGGGGGGGAGGGTTGTATTTTGAGGGGGTTTGTTTCTGCGGGTTGTTTTGCGAGTGCTTGGAGTGGTAGATTGTGGTGGGAAGTAGGGGAGGATATGGAGTGAGCAAACTTTTATTCGTTGGGGATATGAGGCCACGGTTAGATTAGGATTTATGTTTAGGCAGGGCATAGGTTTGTGGAGAGGGTGAGGGACTATCGATGTGGGGTTTTTGATCATCGTGCTGTTTAGCAGATTGAGGTAGATGGCATAGTGGAGAAGTTTATACAGGATACTGGAAATTAAATGTATAAGACCTACTTAGGGACGAGGGGTGTGACCCTACGGGGGGTTTTGAAGATTGGTGGAAATCCTTTTGGGAGACTAGGAATATGAAATGGATTATTTGCTGGATTGGTGGGAGAAATGAGGGCTAAAGTTGGAAATTTGCGAAATTTTTTAAAGTACGGGGTAAGGAGATGGCTAGGTGGAGCTATGGCCTACAAAATTATCTTGGGGTCATTTAATGACTGTTATGCAGAGGAACGGGGTGGGGCGGAGTGAGTGAGGACATGGAACGTTGGCGAAATAGGTGGCGGAAATTCCAATGACAAATTTGAGGCAAATTCGAGTTAGGGCAGGGTCTGGGAGGATGTCTTAAGGGAGAGATAGGCCATCGGGTTGTGTATTAAGGAGTTTAAGGAACGGCCAGGCGAAGACCCCTTGGCCCGTCCGTTCGCGTATACGCTCCCGTTCCGTATATATTGAGGCAGGTACAGGGGGGGGTGGCTTTGAGGAGGGTTCAAGGCCTATCCACCACGGAAAATATTAGTTTGCTATGCAGATTTTTGGATTAGGAGAAGTGGAGGAGGGTTGGCGGGGGAGTGGTGTGAGGGTCAGGTTTGCGGGGTAATGAAGGGTTAATAGGGTCTTAAGTGAGCAGGACAGTGACAGAATCGAGGGTTGTATTAATGTAGAGGAGGTGGAGGAGGCAGTTTTTGGGATGTGCCAGGGTAAATCCCCAGGCATAGGACGGAAATACCAAACCGATTTTTATAGGTACCATTGGGGGAGTGTACGGAATTGTCTGGTGGGGGTTTTGAGTTGTATGTTAAGTAGTGGGGGAGGAAGGATGGGGAAGGAAATCACAAAGAAAGGGGTGTCACGGTTTTTAGTGCCCTACAAAGAAGGAATGCCGAGTTTTGAATGATTACCGTGCTGCGATTACGTTAATGTGCTCGGGATTACAAGATTTTTGCTAAGGTTTTGGATATAGAATGAGGAAAGTGTTGGGTTTAGTGTTACATAGGGGCAGTTGGGAAATTCCAGGCGAAGGATGAGGGGTGGACATTGCTTGATTTAGGGATTTTCTTGAGAGTGAGGTTGTACAGGAGGGGGAATACTAGGTTTAGATTGGGTGAATGCTTATGATTGCGTGGACAGAGATTTCTTAGGGTGTTTTGCATTAGAGAGGTTGGGGTTCGGGAGTGAGGGGGTAGTGAGGTGGACGTGAACACCTGTATGATGGGGCAGAGGTGAGGGTACAGGTCAATGGGAGGTTGGGTGATGAAAGTTCCCAATGGAGCGAGGTTTGGGCAGGGCTTGTCCGATAGTCACAGCTGCTCTTTGCGTGTGTGCAGAATCCTTTTTTTGAGTCTGTTGAGAGGGGTAATGAACTTCTCAGGAGGTGGAAGGGGGGTGCAAGGGGGAATCGTTGGGTATGTGGATGATATACTGTTTTGCTAAGGGGTAAGGAGGAGTTAAAGGAGGGTGGGTTGGTAGAGTGATTCAGATGTTTGGTATGAATACGGGAATGAAGTTAATACGGTGAAACAAGGTTACTCAGAGGTCGGTAATTGGATAGGGGGGGGCTTGGGGATGGGGTTGGATGGACAGTGGTTGACAGAATCAAGGTATGTGGGATATGGTATTTGCGGAAGTGCAGGCATGCAGAAGGCGTTAAATTCGGAGTCTGTCACGGGTAACGGTTTTAAGGAGACTAGGAGGTTAAGTGCGGAGGGACCTTTAGCTTTACAATCAGAGGGTTTGTGGTGGTATTCACTTGTCTATAGCAAGGTATGGGGGGGGTGCAGAGGTTTTTTTCCCTAAGAGGTTCGAGATATTGTGGAAATCGCAGAGGAGGGTGTGAGTTTGTGTGGGGATTTTGGTTGAGGGCATGGTTAAATAAGGAGGTAGTTATGGAGGACTATAGGAACCCTTTGTGCAACATCTGGGTAATCTTTATTGTAGACGTTTCGCCATCCAGTGGCTTTATTCAATACAAAATCTGGACATAAATTGAAGACAGTTAGAACTATGTACAGGAAGATGAAGGTAATCAGTCCTCAACCTAGGAGTAAGTCCGAAGAGCACATAGTCTGGGATATGAAGCAGAAGAAGATGTTGCACAGGTGTCTTGGTCTCATCTTGTCGGTATTATATACCCATCGTAACAACAACTTGTCAGACACTTGCAACATCTTGGAATTTAATTTGAGGGGACATGTTAATAAACTTACGTCTACAAATACTACTAAACTAACCATCTCTTGCGGAAGGACCTTCTTCCACTGGGGATCCCGCCCCTACCAGTGAAAGAATGCCCCTCGTCTGCTACACCTGAACGTTACTATATACGCCAGGATCCTTTCTTCTGCTTCGAATCTCCACGACTATGGTGCTCTCTGCACTTACTCTAGTTGTGGGACTGATTACCTATCTTCTGTACATAGTTCTACTGTCATTCAAGTTATGTCTAGAATTTGTATTGATAAAGCCACTGGATGGCCTCGAAACGTCTACAATATAAGATACCAGATGTTGCAACATGTGTCTAAGTCTCATCTTGTCGGTATTATATACCATTGTACACGAGGTAGTTATGACGGATGATGTTCGAGAGAGGGGGGTTTAGGTTTGTGGCCTTTAGGATGAGAGTAATGGCTGTATGATATCAAGTGGAGGTTTTTTAGTGGGAAGGGGGTGTGAGGGCGCTAAAGTAGGAAGTGTTATGGAGGAGGCAGTACATGGTGGAGAGTGGGAGGATTGAGGGTTGTGAAGATATGTTTGAGGGATTTTTATTGACAGTCTTCCAACAGGTGGATTAAAATCAAAGTGAAACGGTTGGTGAGGGTTAGTGAATGGTAAGGAATTATGCAAGGGGTTAGCCGTGTATCCAACGTATGCTTGGGGGGGGTTTATTTGGAAAGATTTTAGTAAGCTTGGGATACCGGCTAGAGTAAGAGAATAGTATAGTTGGTTTATCATGGGGATTCTGGCTTCAAGAGAGGTGTTACGTAGTATGGGTGTTTTGGGGAAGAGGCTTTTTGTCAGTTTTGTGGTGATGTTGAAACGGCGTTCATGTGGTCTTCTTTAGTACCTCCTTGGAGGGGGTGAGATCATGGTGGGTGGGGTTATCAGACTGTTGGGGGGGGGGGTCGTTGCCGCTTTTAAGGCTTTACTACTAGATGTAAAGGGGAGTGCCTAGGGATGTTGGAAGGGCTATAATGTTTTCATAGTTGGATTATCTGGACCATTTCATGGGGGACATGAGGGGAGATTAAGGGTGTGATATGAGGATAAAGCGTTGGCGGCTGATTCTATAGGACGATGTGTAGGATTAAGTTGGTTTTTTATGGGGCGTTCTTGGGAATAAAGTTTCCCGGAAGGTTATAGGAACCTACTGTGGTTCCTTAGGCGGGGTCCCTGAGGAGGGAAATAGGAGTGGTTCTCTTATGGGGGATGTATGGGGGGGGTTGTTTTTGGTTTGATCTGGAAACTGATGTACTGTGTAAGAGGAAAGGTTAGTGAGAATTAGGTATATGGATGGTATATAGGCCTTGTTTCACGAGAATGTTTGCATAGTGGATGTAAAGTGTGGTTTCCTGGGTTATATTTCTAGCTGATGGTTATGATCACTGGGTTTAAATTTCCTTGAAAGCCCAGGATACGAGCCCCTTAGGATCTCGGTTTTAAGTAATTTGATTGGCACGTTGGGTAATCAACACAATATTTTTCTGAGATACGTGTCCAGTTCTTATGGGGACTGGGCACATTACAGCTGCCGTTCCTTATTTACCTACTCGAGTCTTACGTTTAACTTTTATTGTCAGATGAAGGTTCTATGTGAAAAAATTTAAGTGTATGTATAGGTTTTGGGTCTATACCATGTTTTTATGGGGTTAAACCAACAAAGTCTTGTGGACAAGATTTTCGGTTTATATACATATGTGGGAGGTATAATTATGTATAGGGTTTGGTTATAAACCCTTTAATGTGCCGAGGTTTGTTATAAATACTTGTTTTGGATTCTTTTATTATTGTATTTTACATGCATGTTCTGTTTTCTGTATCAACATTATTGTATTAGAGGGTTAACATATTAATAATAGTAAAATACTGTTTCTCTATGGTTATTGTGTAAGGAATCATATGTTCCTTCCGGTTTCCTATTGGTTAGGATCTAATGTACCATAACTTAACCAATAATCTGTACCCTGTCATAGAGGGTATGTTAGGGTTTTGTTTTGTTTTATAGAGGTTATGGTAGTTTTGGTTAATCTTGTGATGTTGTACATTTGTATGATGTTTTTGTTGTAATAGGACATGTCAGGTTTTCATTTTATATTGTTAAACTATGTAAAGTTTCTTTTTGGTGTGTTTTCTTTGGGTACAATGGCTTGGCGGCAACTATTAATGACTGATAAACTTTAGTAGGTTTGTCTTAGCGTGTATTGTTTTTGCTATAACAAGATGTTATAATACTTGTTCCCACAAGGAATAACCTGGTACTAGTAGAACAAAAGAATGTTTTGTATTCCTGTACTTTATTATGCATCCTTTGTACTTTTGTAAGGTTTCTAATAAAAATATAAAAAAAAAAAAAAAAAAAAACTCCCATGACATCACACTCTATCCTGTGTTTACTTGACGACGTCACACCCCACTTTTACTTCATTTAACTTACTGAGAGGAAGCTACTTGTTTCAACCTGTTACATCTCCAATATCTAAAATCACCACAATCAAGGCGTTTACCAAATTCTATAACCCCACCACTAAGATCACACATTTTTTGTACACATTCTCTTAAAACATCATCATAACGAAGTTCACTAAAACTATCTATACTTTTAATAAGATCACATAACATTTTGTCTTCTCTAACTCACTCACCAATTTACATTCACAATTACACATTTCATTAACCGAAATTACATCTCATCCACCAAACTCCTCCCTCATTCTCCAGACTTTACAACATTAACACAAAAAAAACTAACTCATACACATATGACATGAGACATTACCACAACTAACACACTGACTAACTTTGAACCAACTCTTAACATCACCAAAACACAACTGAACATCTTCAAAAAATACTCTGCACATCATTTGAACACCTTCAAAAACACCATCAAACACCTCTGAATACTCCCAAAACACTACTGATTACTACCAAATCAGCACTGAATACTACCAAAACACCGTCAAAATCACCAGAAACTAAGTTTAGCATCACCAGCTAACACCCATTTTATAGAAATTCCCTCAAAATCACTATAACCAAGAACTCCTCCCATGGGCCAAAAAAAAAAAAAAAAAAAAGTTTCCTTTAAAAAAACCCCCTTTTTATAAACCCTTTCTTTTTTTTAAAAAAATTCCCCCTGGGGAAAAAAAAAAAAAAAAAAATTTTAAAAAAACCCAAATAAAAAAATTTAAAATGTTCCCAAAGAAAACCTTCTTGAACAAAAAAATTGAAACCCCCAACAAAAATCACCTTTTATTTAAAATTTCAAAAAATAAAAAAAATTTTTTTTTAAAAAATTTTCATACCCCAAAAAAATTTTTACTACCTAACCCTCCCCTACTACCCAAACAGGGGAGGACACCTAAAACCCCGGGGTCACCTCCATACTAACCCCATCGGTTTTTCCCTTTCTTAAAATCACAAACCCCCCTTTTTAAACCTTTTTACCACAATATTTCCTAAAAAAAACATTTTTAACCCAGCCCCATAAAATTTTTTAACTCCAAAAATTTCAAAAAAACCTCATTTTAAATCATTCCACAAAAACCCCTCCCTTTTCCTTTTATCATTTTACACAAAAAACCCTCATCACAAAGATCAAAACTAAACTGACCTAAAAATACTTACACTAAAACACTTTTTTTTAAACATTCCCAAAAAAAAAATAAAAAAAAAATCCCCAACACTTCCCAAAATTTTTAAATTCTGGCAAAAAAAACCCAATAAAATCCCAAAAAAAAAAAAAAAATAATACTACCAAAAACAAAAATTTTTCAAAAAAAAAATTTTAAAGACAGCAACCCCAAAAATTAAAATTTTACCCCCAAACCCAAAAATTTTCCTTCATCCAAAAAAAAAAAAAAAATTGACAAAAAACAAAAATAAAGACTTAACAAAAAAAAAATTCCTTCTTTCCCAAAAAATAAGCCCACCCAACATAAACCCATCACAAAACATCAATCAAAATAAGACTTTTTAAAAAACTTATTACAAAAATAATTAAACAGGCAAAAAAATTTTTCCACAAGGGCTCCAAACCCTAAGCCCCCCAAAACTAAGTCCACCCTCCATGTACCTCTAACAAACACCCAAACTTTTAATTTAAACAAAAATTAAACATAGACAAAAAAATTCCTTTTTATGAAAAAAAACCAGAAAAACCCATAAAATTTAATACAAAAATCTTTTTACAATTCTTTTTATTTTCATCAAAAAAAAATTTTAAATACAAACCCCCAAAAAGTTAAATCATCAAAAAATAAAAAAATGACACTTTTTTTTAAACTTTTTCCACCCAAATTTTCACCCCACCAACCTTTCAACCATCAAAAAACCCCTAAATACTTCCATCCCAAAAAAAAAATTTTTTTAAACCCCACACCATTATACCCAAAAAAATTGATGGGGTTTTATTTTGGTTCCCCTTCCCTAGGAAAAAATTTGGGGGGGAAAAAACTTTTTTGGTTTTAACAAATTAATAGGAAAAATTATGTTGAGAAAAAATAGTACAATAAAAGAAATTTAAAAAATTTTTATTTAAAAAAATTTTAAAAAACTTTTTTTTTTGGAATTTAAAAATTTTGGGGGGTTTAAAGAAAATTTTTAATGAAAATAACAAAAATTTAGTAAATTTTTTTATTTAAATTTTACTTAGCTCCCCCATAAACCCCCCCAAATTCTGACTTTTAAATTTTTTTTCTTAGCAAATTTTTTTTAAATTATGCAATTAAGGGTTTTGGTTAGTTTTATTATATTTAGCAGTTAGGTAATTTTTTAATTTTTTATTTCTACAAATTTGTTTTTAAAATTAAAAAATTTTTTTGTTTTTATTTTTTTTTTTTTTTTTTATTTTTATATTTTCTTTATGTTATAATTTTAATTTTTTTTTTAACTATTTTTTGGAATTTTAAAAAAATAAGGGGGCAGGTTAGTGTTTTTGGATGTGTTTTGTTTTTGGGTCTTGGTGGGGGGTTAAAATTTGGAAAACGTGAATTGGGGACTGTTTTGGTAAGGGGTTTTAAAAATAGGTTTTTTTGGTTTAGGGGGGGCAAAAAATTGGGAAAATTTTGGTTTGGGGTTTTTAAATTTTTTTAAAAGTTAAAAACGGGGGGGGGGTTGTATTTTTAGAGAATAAAAAATGGATTTAAAGTATGGATATGGGTTGTGATTGTTTTTGGGTTGGTTTTGTGGGAAGTGGCTTTTTTTGTTATGTTTTTTTTGTTAAAAATTTTAAAAAAATGGTGTTTCTTATTTATAAATTTTATTTATTAAAAAGGGGTGTTTTTTGTGGGGTTGTCTTAAAAAATTGTGTAAAAGATAGTTTTGTTGATGGTGTTGATTTTTTTTTTTTTGGTTTGGAATTTTTTTTTTTTTTTGCCCCCTTTTGGGGGGGGAGTTCTGGTTTTTTTTTTTTTTTGGGGAATTTTTAAAAAATGGGTTTTTGGGGGTATGAAAATTAGCGGTGATTTGATGTTTGGTAGATTATGTTTTGGTAAACATTTGGGGTTTTGGGGATTCGGGGTTTTTGTGGTTTTTTTAAAGGTTTTTTTGTTAGAGTTTTTTAAAAAGGAAGGGTGTTTTGGTGTTTTTAGTTTTTGGTTTAAAAATTTTAGGGGTGTTTGGTTTTTATGTCATTGAATTTTTAATTTTTTGGTAAGGGAAAAAGTCGGGAGGAGGGAATTTTGGGTGGGGGGAGTTTTTGGGTTAAAAAAGGTTTTAAATATTTTTTTTTAGGGGGGGGGGGGGGGGGGGGGGGGGGGGGGGGTAAAAATTTTAATGATTTTTTTTGAAATGTGAAAAAATTGGGTGACTTATGGGGGGTTAAAAATTTGGGTGAAAAGTTGTTTTTGATTTTGATAGGGGGTTTAAGGTTGAAAATTTGTTTCAATTTTGGGAAATGGGGGGTTTCTGTAGTAAAAAAAGGTTTTTTATGGGGGTCCCCTTTGTGCTTATTTTTGGGTGTTAAAGGGGTGTTTGATTTTGTGGATGGTGATGTATTTTTTTGGGAATTAAAAAAAAGGGTTTGGTTTTGAGTTTTTATGGTGAAAGTTTTTTTGGTGTTGGTGTGTATTTTTTTCTTTGGTGGTATTTTGTGTAGGTTTTGGTTTTTTTGGGTGTTAAAGTTTTTTTTTTGTGATTTAAAAAATTTTTAGAGATTTTTTTTTTTGGGTTTGTTATTAAATTGAGGGGGGGGTTTTTTTTTGTGTTTTTGAGGGGAAAAAATGGGTGTTTTTGGGGTTTGAAGTTTTGGTGATTTTTAGGTTGTTTAAGAGGGTTTTTGGTAAAAGGGTGTTTTGGGGGGTTTAAAAAATTTGTATTTTTCTTAAATGTTTTAAATAGTTTTTGGGGAATAAAGGTTTAAAGATTTTTTGTTTAAAAGAAAGTGGGGTTTTGTGTGGGGGGTGTTCAAAGTACCACCTTTTGTGGTTCGGGGTTTGAGAAGTATGTTTATGTAATGGGTTTTTTTGTCAGTTTTAAAAAATTTCTTAAAATTGTTGGTTCTTATTTTTGGGTAGGTTTTTTTCCCATTGTGAAATCTTGCAAAGGGTTTCCCCGTTTTTGGATTCAGTTTTTTTTTTTTTCCCCTTCCCCCTTTTCTCTGAAAATTTTTCCTTGCCCCTTGTTATCCCGCGTTTTTTATGTCTTAATTTCTTCCCCTTTGTCCTTTTGTGTGTGATTCCCCAAAATTTTCCTGTAAAATTTTTTTTGGGTTGGGGATCCTTGTTGAAACCTTTTATTTCTCAAACCTTTTGAGTGTTGGGGGGTTTTCCCGGGACGGTTATTCCAGAGGGGCCAAAAATCACATGAAGTTTTTAAAAAAAAATTTATTAAGTTGGGGAAGTATTTGGTTTGGGGCCCCCCTATGCTCACTTATTTGGTTGAGGTGGCCCCCCGGTTTGGGTCTTTAGGGTACCCGGTTTTTCTCCCTTTTGGGGTTTAGTTTTGTCACTACCTTTAACCTGTTGGGTTTTTTTTGCCCCCCCAAATTTCTCGCTTTCTTTTTGAATTCATGGGGGGGTTTTTTATCTTATTTTAAGCTCTGCTTAAGTTTTTATTTTTTTTTGGGGTTTTGAAAATCTAAAGGGGGGAAAGGGTTTGGGGAAGATTGTTTTTTTAATGTTTAAAAATTTGGGTTTAAGGTAAAATTTATTTATAACTTTTGACGGAAAATTTTGGTTTGGAAAAGCCGTGATTTGGGTTTTTCAAAATTTTTTAAAGGTGTTCGAAAAATTTTGGGTTTTCGAGGGAGAAAAAGGTTGCAATAAGGGAAATTTTTCTTGAAAATTAAAAGATGGCCAAAAATTTGGTTGGAGGGGAAAGGGGGCTAAAAGAAAATTTGGTTGTTTTTTGGTGTTTGTGGTTGTTTTTTTTATTTTGCGTTTTTTGGTTTGAGATGGGTTTTGATGTTTAAATTGTTGGGTTTTGGGGTTTTTTTAAAAGGGTTGGGGGAAACGGGTGGTGTGTGGTGTGGTTGTGGGGGGTAATGGGGGGGGGTTTTATTAAAAATTTTAAAAATTGGGGGATTTTCTGAAAAAAAAAGGAAGGGGTTGATTTTTTTAAAAGAAATTTGAAGTGAAAAAATTTTTAATAAAAAAATTTGGAGTTAAAATGTTATTGGAGTAGTTTTGTTTGGAAAATAAAAATTTTGGGAAAAATGGGTTTGGAGGGGTTTTTTAAAAAAATTTGTTTTGGGAAAAGGGGTTTTTTTTTTTTAAAGTTTTAAATAAAAAAAAATTTAAAAAATTTTTGAAAAAAATGTTTAAAATTAATAAAGAGGTTGTGGTGTGGAAAGGTCAAAAAATTTAAAAATTTTTTTTATATTTTTTTATTTTTCTTTTTAAATTTTTTTTTTTAATTTTTTTTCATAAAAAAAATTTAAAAAAATTTTTTTTTTTTTTTTTTTTTTTTTTTTTTAAAAATTTATAAATTTCCCCCAAAAATTTTTATATTTTTTTAATTTTTCTTTTTAAAAAAAATTTTTAAAAATTTTTTTAAAATTTTTCAAAAAAAACAAAAAAAAATTTTTTTACTTTTTATTTTTTCTATTAAAATTTAAAAATTATTTTTTTTTTTTTTTTTTTGGGAAAATTTTTTAACAAAAACCAAAAAAATTTTAATAATTTTTTTTTGGGGGGGGGGGTTTTTTTTTTTTTTGGGGGGTTTTTTTCAAATAAAAATAAAAAAATTTATTTTTTTATTTTTTTTTTTTTTTATTTGTTTTTAAAAATTTTATTTTTTTTTTGGGGGGGGGTTTTTTTTTTTTTTTTTTTTTATTTTTCCCTTAAATACAAAAAATTGATTTTTTTGTTTTTTATTTTTGTTTTTTTTTGATTATATTTTTAAACCCCTTTTTTTAAAAAATTTAAAATTTTGCTTGGGGTTTTTGGGGGGGGTTTTAAAAAATTTGTTTTTTTTTTGTCAAAAAAGTGTTGTTTTTTAAAATTTTTATTTTGGGGCCAAATATAATTTTTGGGTGTTTAATTTTTTTTATTTAGGGTTCCCCTAGGGCCCCTATTGGGTCGCATTTTCCCTCCCTTTTTCCCTTTTTCCCCGGGTTTTCCCCCCCCGCTTTTAAAACTTTTATGTTAAATTTCCCCTCTAAGAAATTTCCCACCTCCCTTTTTTCAATAAACCCCCTTTTTTTTTTTTCTTATTTCCCCCCGTTTCCGCCCCCCCCAAACCCTTCCCTTTGTTAATTTTTTCTTTGGGCCCTCCCCCCCCCTAGCGTCCCCGACCCCCCTTTCTTTTTAGGAATTTTAATTTTGGCCCCCCTGTTGCCCCTTTTTATTTTCCAGTTTTTGACGTGTTTTTATCAAGTGGGGGTTTCCCAAACGGGTGTGCATCTCCGTAGGGCCCTAAATACAGGGTTACAGTGTTTTTGAATGATTCCTTACAAAGGTGTGGGAAATCTGTTCTAGGTTTGCCAGGTCCCCATATGCTGCGCAGTTATCTGATTGATGTGTGTTTCCCGGGAGACATGCTCGGTGTAATACCCCCCCAAGATTTTTCCTTGAGTGAGGTTTGCAGTTTTGGCCCTAGCCTTAACTTGTCGTGGTTTCTTTTCCCCTTTCCCTATCTTCATGACTTTGCTTTTGCGGTTAAATTCGAGGGGAACCATTTTGCGGCCATTAGTCTCCCCGGTTTTTTTTTTAAATTCCTCCTTCCTCACAATTTAACCCCTTTAAATTCCCCCTTCTGGGGTTTTTGGTCAATTCTGGTTTGTTTTGGGGTTGTGATTTTTTCGAAATTTTTAAAATTTGGGTGTTTAAATTTTCGAAAATGGTTAAAGGGAAAATGTTGTGGTGATTTTTTGAGAAATTTTTTTAAAAAAAAAAATTTTAAAATTATGGGTAATTTTTTAAAAAAAAATTGGGGGTTTTTGGGGGGGTTTTTAAAAAAAAAATGGGAATTAATTTGGGTACCGGGGGAAAAAAGGAATTTTTTTCCAGTTGATTTGAAAGGAAAACAAATGGTCGCGGAAGATAAACCCTGAAAATTTTTTTAAAGGAAAATATTTTGATTTATAAATAAATTTGTACCTTTTTTTTCAATGAATTTTTTTGGGTTTTGAATGTGTGGTTTCATAATAATAAATTAAAAAAAATTTGTGTTTGGGTTTTTTGGGGTTTTATTTTTGTCGAAAATAGTTGTGTTTTGGGGTTACCCGGGAATATGCGGGGGTCGCAAATTCACCTGTGTGTGTGGGTCACACGGGACTCACTGACATGGGGGAAAAGTCGCCGTTGTGTGTGGTAGGTCTCCTGCTTGGGACGCCGAAAACGGGTGGGGTGAGTCACATGTTTAGAGAGTAAAAAATTTTACTCCCCTGGGGGGTTAGAATTTTTCCCCCCGGGGGGGGGGAAAACCCATGGAGTCCATTTTGAATCTACCCCCCCCCCCAGGGGGGGGAAACCCAAAAACCTTGATTACCAACAGCCCCGGGCAGTCTTCAAGCTGGCACTGGACAAACCCTAAAGTCGGTTCCTACCAGCCGGGCTGTGGCTCGACGTTGGTTTGCGTGCAGCCCGCAGCAACAGCCGGGTTGATCAGGGTCTGTCCACCAGGAGGCGGTCACAGCCGGGCCGCGGGGGCGTTGCCCCCGGAACTCTCTCCAGTAAATCCCGGTAAACTCCAGGAGTGGAGTTAGAAAAAGAAATTCAAAAAAAATTTGAAAAGAATTTTGGGGGATGGGGGTGAAAAATGGGAAGGGACCCCCAAAAAAATTAAAATCGAGAAAAACTTTATCAAGGAGACATAAGAAATTCGAAAACCCCCCTAGGGGGGAACCAAAAAAAAAAAAATTGATCCAAGGAAAAAGGGGAGCCAAAAAAATGAAAAAAAAATTGAAAAAAATCGGGAAAAAATTCGGTGAGCGGGGGGGGGGGATGGACGAGCTGCAGGTGGGGGTGGGGGGAAAAAGGGGGGGGGGGGGGGGGGGACCGGCAGTGGTGCGTGGGTGGGGGTCGGGGTGGGGAGGGGGGGGAGGGGTGGGGCGTTGGTGGGGGGGCGTGGGGGGGGGGTCGTGGGGGGGGTCGTTTTGGTGGGGGTCGTGGGGGGGGGTCGTGGGGGGGGGTCAAGGTCATTGCATGAAGGGGTGAAAAGGGCCATGCCCGAAAGGGCCCTTTTTTCATAAGGTCAAATTATTAGCTAAAGGTGTGAAAAGGCGCACCCTTTTTTAGACGTACAGAGAAACCCACACCGGAAGTAAACACTAGGTGTGAAAGGCGGCGTCCTTTGATACGGGCGCTACCCCCCTTCAGTATACTAAAAAATTTTCCCTATAACAGAAATCTTCCCATGGGGATAGACTGAGGGCCCTGAATCTGACTCTCTCGAAAAGGATAATTAGGGGGGAAATGAAACGAGGTGTATAAAAAGGGAAAAAAGGAATAAATAAAGGGATGTAAATAGCGTGCTGAAAATTTCCCGCCATGACGGATCGCAGCAATGGGTTCCAAATTGGGAAAAATTTTAGATTCAGGAGGATATAGGAAAGCAGGTTTGGTAAGAAGTTTTTGAGTGGAACAAAACCGAACGTTATTTAGGCTAAAAAATTGTGTATTTAAAAAATAGGTTTGTTAAAAAACATGAGTGATGTGGGGGGTTGATTTTTACCTGACGCTTTGCGCTGTGTCAGGTGCAGTGCTCCATCCTTAGTTGAGGACCAGGCTGGGTGGGTCATTGGGATAATTGGGGGGTTGGGTCATTGGCAAAACCGGGGGAGGGGGGAAACATGGACCTGCTCCACTTGGGTCGTGGCCTGTTGCAGTGTTCCCTTTTTTCTTATGTTCTTAGTTTTATAAATATTACTTACATAACAAAAGATGCCAAGGCAAGAAAGCTTCAAGTCATTTATTCATCCCCTCCTGGAATACTATGGAATAGCGCCTCCTAGGCGGAGAGACTGCAGGACGAAAAATTTAAACAGAAAAGTCACGCCTTGGACATGAAAAATTAACCCCTTTTAATTTTTCTCCTCGAAATATAGGCGGAAAGATTTTATAATAATATAGAAAAAATCCTGGTCCCAAACATACCCAAAATCACTCCCATAAGAAACAACAGTTTGGCAGGTGCAAAAAACTGTGATAAAAAATCAAAGGGGGTATGGTACCAGCAAACCTCTTACACAATAAATGGGGCGAAAACGTCGACTTTCAGGAACCAAATTTTTTACAAAAAGGAACTTATTAACAAACCTTTTATAGTTTTAGGGGGAATTGATAAGTTCCCCAAAGCACTTCTTGATCACCCTACATAAATTGGACTGTGGCAGAGCACCAACAACCGTCGTCAGGCCATACAGGGAAAGGCCAGGGGGGGGACGTGGCCCCTGGGACCTGGACCCAGATTGGTGTAAGGGGAAAGTAAAATAAAATAATTTATTACTAAGAAAACTACATGTACACCACTGCTTGTGTTTTAAAGATTAAGACGGAGGATCAAATTTTCACCCCTTTGTTTTAAAGACATACAACGGAGGGATCAAGTCTTCACCCACTGCTTGTGTTGAATTTTACACACAGACGGAGGATAAGCCTTCACCCCTGCTTTTCCTGAACGTACACCGGGTAGTGCTTGATATCTATTACGAAAAAATTAAAAATTTGGGTGTTTGTAACTGGAAAGTCGCAAATTTTCGTGAGAAACCCTGCAGTCTCAGAAAAAATTTTTATATATTTGAGAACTTTTCTTTTACAGGTTTTTTGGGGGCTGCTCTCATTTTGGTACAGTCTTATGAGCTAGGGTACTGTAACTTTTACTGTCAGACCTGTAATTTTTTTTTTCCCTCAAAAGTTCTTTCTGTTTTTTTTTTTCTTAATTGGTTTTTTTTTTTCTTCCTTCCCTTTTTTCTCGGGAAAATTCTTAACTTACTTTTTTTGTTTTTTCTATTTTTTTTCATGGTTTTTCTGCACGCCCTCTTTTGGAACTTTCAACTTCAAAAAGTCTCTTTAACTCTTTTCCGCCTGCTGGTTTTGGTTTTTGGGTCTTTTCTTTGCTTTTCCCCCTTTCTTCCCCAAAACCCCTTCCCTTTTCCCTTTTTTTTTCCCCTCCTCAAGCCTCCAACGCCCCTTTCCCCCCATTCTGGCCTGCTCTAAACCCCCCCATTTTCCAACTTCCCCCCTTTTCTTATCGTATTTCAGCTTCCCCCTCTGCAAAGTAGCCTTCAAATTATTTTCCTCCCCAAAAAAACCCGCACTCGGCTTCCACTTTTCGTCCGCTTCCCATTTCCCTTCCCCTTCGGAAGGGGGGCCCTTTTGGCGGGGGTGGATAAGTTGGTTTTTAGGGGGTATGATTGTTGTCAAAAAAGGGGTTAATCCGCGGGTTTTACCTTTTCCAACCCCCTCCCCCTGCTTTCCCTCCGCCCCTGGTCCGTCCCAAAAAAACCCCGCGCCCGACTGTGCCCCTTTTTTCTAAATTTAAAAAAGGGGGGGGTTTATTTTGGTTTTTGGGCCTCTTTTGGGAAAACCCCCCTAAAAAACCCCGAAGGGGGGGCCCCCGGGTCTTGGGGGGGGGTTTTTTCCCCCCCCCCGGGGGGGGGGGGGGGGGAAAAAAAATTTTCTTGTCCGGGGGTTTCTTTTCTTTTCTTTTTCTCCCCGGGGGGGTTCAAGGGGTTTTTTTAAAAATTTTCCCCCCTTTCTTTCTTTTGCTAGCCTCCCTTTTACTTCTCGCTCTTCTCTCCGTCCCTTCTAAACTCCCTTCCCCCTCCTCTTCGCCTTTCTGTTCCCCCCTTCCCCCTTCGTGTTCCCCTTTTGTCTCTCCCTTTTTCTTTTTTTCTCTTCCCTTTTTTGGGTTTTTTTTCTTCTACCTTCCCTTTTACCTCCTCCTAATTGTTTTTTTCTGCCTAAATCTCCTCCTTTGCTGGTTTCTGCTAAAAAAATTCTTCCCTTTTCCCTCAAAAGTGCCTTTTTGAAAATTTTTTAACAATTTTTTTATGAATTACCCCTTTTTCTCTTTAAGTTTCCCACTAATTTAAAATCCCAAACTTCGAACACCCCTGAAATTAACCCGTTCCTTTTTTTTTTTTTTTTTTTTTTTTTCTTCCTTCTTTTTCTTCTTTCCCCCTTTCCCCCCTTTTTCCCCGGGTGTTTTTTTTTGCCCTGCGTTTCCTTCTTTTTTTTTACACCCCTTCCCCCTTTACGCACCTCGGGGTTTTCCCCCCGTGGGCAAATCTCCAGTCTCCCTTTCCAGACGGCTCTCCCCTTTTTCCCCTTTACCCCTCCACTACTACTATTTCTTTTTATAATCTACTATGAAATTAGGACAGTGCGGGGTTGGTTTTCCCTTTTTTTGTGGAGTTTCGCCACCGTGGCGGCTGGATGGGCAAAGTCCTACGGGGGAGCCCGGTTTTGCATGTGTATTTTATTGTGGTATTTTAATAAATTTTTACTTTATAATACCACAATAAATACCACACACACCTCCCCCCCCCGTAATTTGCCTTTGCCCCCTGAGGGCGTCAAAAACCCAAACGGCCCAAAAGGGTTTTAAATTCTTCTTTTATGGCGGGGTTATTTGTGGGGCGTTTCCAGCAAGGTATTTTGGCCTTTTTTTAAATTTGCCAAAGGGCCAGGCAGGTAATTCACGCCAACCCACCAACCCATTTCCTCACTCACACCCACCCCTTACTCATGCCCACTCCCCCAACACCACCCCTTTCCTACAAAGTAAGTAAATCCCATGACTCGTACACTCTCATTTCAAATGTTAGCTGCACCAAAGTTCAGTTTTTAGGTTTAAAGATGGTTAAAAAATTTAATACATGTCTTTCACTGGTTCTTCCCCACTACTGTAACTGAATGATTAGACAGATTATAATGAATTTTTGAGGGCCAGAGGGCGCCCCGCAAGGAATGGATTTGGGTTTACCTGGGTAGCAAACAAACCGGTAAAAGGCCTGGTAACAACATGGGGGATGAGGACCCGGGGGGTGAGGATCCGAGAGCCTGGGAAATTAAACCCCGCCACACAGTTAACTGCCTAAATAAAAACAGAGAAGTTTTTTTCTTTTATCGTAATTTGCTGAGATTTGTTTGCCAAAAAGATTTATAAATTTTTAGATAAAATATCATACAAAAAATTAACACAAATTGATAAATAAGACATAAATGAAAACTTGGACATCTTTGTTGCAGAAAGAGTGTCTAATTTTTAAATCTTAAAAAGGGGCATTTTGAGGTGTTCGGTGATGACTTTATTCCCTCAAATATGAAGAAAAGGGAAAGGGCCCAAAATGATAGCTCTTTTGGGGAACACTTAGGACACCACCAGTATATCTTCTCCAGCTATTGCAAAAAACTACAGATGGGACACCCTCGCATATTTTACTCCTGCAGCTTTTTGAAATGTGATGGACATCATTTTTATAACTCTGCTATTGTAACTATAATGATTAGATGCATTTCAGTCGTTTATACTGTCGAGAAGGTATTCCTGTATTTTTAAAACCCCAATCCTTTCAATGCATGTGTTGGAAATAGTGCGAGTGCAACATAAATTAAAAAAGCAATGAAAATTTTAAAGCAGAAATTTTGAAGGAATTAGAAAAAGCATTCCAAGTATCAATGAAATTTGTATCCAAATTTTTTCAATAGCACGTAAATTAGGACATCCAAACCCCCCTCTAACTAAAACCCTTTTAGAGAGACTAAGATATCAATATCCTAAAATACTAAAGCCCTTTAAGCTTTCAGTAACCAGACGTGAACTCAGAATTTTTCTCATGACTGCCCCTTTTAAATCTTTCCCTTTTTTTCTAGTAACGAAGACTTGACTTACCAGGGCCCAAAAACATTACAAACTTGCCCCTTATTTAAAATGTCAGCTTTTTAAATCAAGTACAGAAGTTAAGGTCTGTAAGTATGTAATAAGAAAGTAAGTTTTTATAAGTATTTTACGTAGATAAATTTTAGCAATGATCTTTAGAGAAAAATATTATAGGGGTGTAAAAAAATATTGTTTATTTAATTTGGGAAAAGCAAATAAAATTGTAACTCTTCAGAAAAGACAGTATCCAATAGTTTACAGAAGAATTTTATTAATAAAATTGAAAACTGATGCCCTTCACAATTTATTTTTTAAACGGATGATATTTAATCGATGAAAAAGGAAAAATCATGGTAAAGCAATGTAAAATGTAAAAGTACTATAAAATTCCTTGATTAAAAATGGTTTAAAATTTTTGTGATGAATGGTTTTTAAAACGACAAAATTTAAGTTTAGACACTTTTGCGCTATGGGAATCTTTTTGAGGAAAAAGTTTTGCCACACGTGGCTTCTGACTCCAGGTTGAGGGAGTGATTACCTCCAACTCCTCCTCTCCTTAACTTTTTGCTTTGTATTGGACTGAGAAGCCCCTGTGGGACAAAGTTTCTAAAAAGTTCCCCTATTTGCTAGTGTCTAAATCTTCAACTTGTCGGTTTTCAAAAAAATTATCACAAGTTAGAACTGCAATTTGGGTCTTGATACAAAGAATTTTAAATTATTCCCCCACCCTATTATATTTAACTTCCTTCTGGTAGGATCACCAGTTTTTCAGTTTTTTAAATTTATCGAGGGCCAGTTATCACACCGTAGCAAAAAACTGGATGATGAACGTAACAGCAGGAGTGCAATAGTGCCAGGAATCTTGCTGGGTATGTTCACCCGCGTTGAAAATTAAAACCTGCCAAATAAGGGTTTATGAGTAATAAACGAAAATCTGTGAGAAAAAAGTGAAGATGTTGCTGAGAAAAGGTAGAAAAAATAAGAAAGTTTACCTCTTTACTTTCTTCATTTACATTCAAAAGTTTTTTCATTTGTAAAATATATATAATATTTGATTTTGATTTTTTTATATATCCGTGGTTTAATACAAAGTATCACTTAAGTGAACATGATAAGAATATGGGCATATTAACACTATTTTTCTGTAAAATATTTTACATTTTTTTGTAAAATAAAAAGATAACTTGAGTAGTTTAAATTTAAATTCAATAAAACATTTGACCTTGACCAGTAAAACAGCTATCACTTGAAAAGGCCTTAACTGTTTAATGCAAATTGAAAATCTAAAGGGATAAAAACCCCCCTTTAGTACTGATCGGGGGGTTTCATGTATTGTATAAAACTTTTAAAGGGGGGTGATCCTGACAATCCTACAGGGTGGCATTTCTGAGATATTCATAAGAATGTTTCCTAAGCAACAAAAAAGCAAAACCACTTTTCCAATAGTCTCATGGAGGTTGGGGTGTTACCCTGTATCTTCTGGGGAACAGCTCCTATGGCATAATAATTCAATCTACAAATATAAATTGAAGTAGTCAAAGGTTTTGTACAATAGGGGTGAGGGGAGTAGCCACTTTTAGATCTGCAAGAGTAAGTCACGTGTGTCTAACATGATTTAACCCAAAAAAAAAAATACCACGGGCGGGAATAAACCCCTGATCAGAGAATCATAAAAAACCCGGGTTTTATCCCGCCCGTGGAAGGTGGAATGGTTTTTGAATGTGTCATTACGATTTCGGGTCAAGATAACTTAACTTTACTAAAAACTCAATGAGAGGTGTGCTAACTTAGAAAAAGTAGAGCAAAATTTACAGTGTTATCCGCCATTTTTGGGAAAATACTAAACTTTTTTTCATAACCCCAGGAATGAAAAATGCAAAGAGACTCTATTTAGCTTCTGCAGTGCTTCCTTACTTTTTTTCCCTTATTAACCCCAAGATGTTTTTATCCCAGCATACCCCAGTAGGGCCACATATATGCTTCTAATCTTGTGGAAGCTACCAAAGTTCTTGTGCTTTGGGAATAACTTGTAGAAAAGAAAATAAAGTGATTCCCATAAATTAGATGTGAATTGTATCTCTAATTGAATGGTTTTTTTGGAAGTCCAACTTGTGGAGGAATCGAATTAACACGGATTAATTTTAATTAATAAGGGTTTTAAAGTTTCTCATGAGGATTGCTTCAGAATAAATGGTTGTAAGGTAAAAATGGAAAAGGGGTCAACAGTCAGTATAAATCGAGAAATTATTTTCAAATGTAGGATTGGGGACAAGTAGTGCCAGTTTTTGGAGATGGTTTTGGGTTGTCAGTCAAAAGCAAATGTGGCAATTCTTTTCTGTGAAGTCACCTTCTCTTTATCCCAAACTTTTTTTCACACGAAAAAGTCCCTAAAGTACTTTACGAGCAAACTTCAAAACTTGTTCTGGAAAGACTCAACAATCAAAACAAAACACTACTTTTAAAATAACTAGAATCTTGTCCTCTCATTGATCCTCAGCCCCCAAATATTTCTGATTTTTTCAGTGACAGATCAATTTCCCGAACGTGGGCAATTTCTGATACATTAGAATTTCAAACTTATTAAATCCCTACATTGGACAGGTATCTCAATATAAATTGAATGAGGCCATATAAAAGGAATCGATGGTTTGTTTTCGAGCAAAAGCTTTAATTGCGAAAGGCAGATTTTCGCCCATGCCCGAAAAAGGGAGTATAAATTTGAATGTTGCAAAATTTCAATTGTTAATAAAACTCCCAATAACTATTTTTTTAAATTTAAAATACAAACATACAAAATAAAAACTCAATGGAACTTTACAAAACATTTTGCAAGAATTTGAAAAAATAAAAATGAAACCCAAAAAAGAACAGGACACAATGCAAAAAGGATAAAAGTTTCAATCCCATATTCTGAGATTCTTGAGGAGAGCAACATTCTATATTACTAATTGCTAGAATGGAAATCTAGAAGCAATTTCTAAAACCCACTTTATGCATAGATTTACTCTGCATACAGAGCCTTTAAGAGCAAGATCTTCATAAAAATCTTTTCCCCACGGGTACTCCTCGATCGAATGCCTTTCTTTTTTTGACAATTTTTGCTTTTTGAATGGCCTTTTCTTCCTTTCCCCATGACTTTAAAACCCCTTTATTGGTGGCAAGTATTTCTCACTACTACCAGCAATTCTGGGTCATCTACCTCTGGTTCTGAGTCCCTGTCATTCAAAAAACGAATATTTTGATCTGGTGTTTGGGGGGCTCCCCATAAAACAATTCTCAGATCTGGAAGGAAATAAAAAACATTTGTATACATCCAGCCCCTACAGAATTCATATATGCAGTAGAATTTTTTTTTTAAATATTTATTTTACTGAAAGTGGGTTTTGTCCCCACAAAGGGCAGAGCACCTGCTGCCCTTCTTTGTTGCACTTTTTTCAACTGCATGCACACCACATTATGCTTCACACGGACTTTATGTATATATCAAAAATCCTAACTTTCATGTACACATTAAAACAACAATCAGTACTTACCCACACGTAGAGGATAAAATCCAGGGTATTTAGTGACATAATGGAAAAAAACCACTCTGGCCCACGCCCAAACCCGAGTGTTTCATTTTGTTCTCTCGGCCAAAGGAAAGCCGGGAAACCCCCATCACCATTAGTGAAGCGACTCAAGGAAGGGGTGCTCCATCCTTGAGTTGAGATGACCAGGCTGGGTGGGTCATTGGGATAATCTGGGGGGTGGGTCATTGGTCAAAACCGGGGGAGGGGGAAACATGGACCTGCTCCACTTGGGTCAGTAGGCCTGTTGCAGTGTTCCTTCTTTCTTATGTTCTTATGTTCTTATAACTATTACTTACATAACAAAAGATGCCAAGGCAATGATAAGCTTCAAGTCATTTATTCACTCCATCCTGGAATACTACTGTGAACTAGCGGCCTCCTAGGCAGGAGAGACTGCAGAGACAGAAAACATAAACAGAACCGTCACTGCCTTGGTACACTGAACACTTGAAGTCCTTTGAATTTTGCTCCTCGAAATATAGGCGAGAAAGATACATTATAATCAATATAGAAAAAATCCTGGTCCCAAACTACACACCAAAATCACTCCATAAGAAATCAACAGATTTGGCAGGTGCAAAATAACTGTGATAAAAATCAAGGGTATAATGTGTACACAGCAGAACCTCTTACACAATAAGTGGACGAAAACGTCGACTTTTCAGGAACCTCATTTTATACAAAAAGGAACTTATTAACAAACCTTTGATAGTCTTTAGGAGGGAATTTGATAAGTTCTTAAAGTCACTTCTTGATCACCCTACATAAATTGGACTGTGTGCAGCAGCACCAACAACCTGATCGATCAGGCCATCACAGGGAAGGCCAGGTGTGGGACGGTGCCACTGGGACCTGACCCAGCATTGGTGTAAGGGAAACGTAAGATAAAGTAATTTATTACTAAGAAAACTACACTGTACACCACTGCTTGTGTTTAATGACATACAGACGGAGGATCAAGTCTTCACCACTGCTTGTGTTTAATGACATACAGACGGAGGATCAAGTCTTCACCACTGCTTGTGTTGAATGACACACAGACGGAGGATCAAGCCTTCACCACTGCTTGTCCTGAACGATACACACGGGATAGTGCTTGATATCATACTTACGAAAGATTAAATATGGATGTATGTAACGTGGGAAGTGCTGCAAATTATCGTGATGAAAGCCACTGCAGTCTCAGAAATAATTTCAGTATATTTGATGTAATACTTTGCTTCTATACAGAGTTTTCCTGGGACTGCATCTCATTGTGGTACAGTCTTAGTGAGCTAGGGTACTGTAACATTGACTGTCAGACACTGTAATTCTGTACTGGCTTTCCCTGCAAATGTATCTTTTCATGGGATGGTGTTTGTTGGTGACTTCTGTAATATGGATTACAAATAATGTATTTCTTTCCAGGATTCCACTATTATAGTATCAAGGTGCGGTACAGTGTCTGTGGGAGACATTACTGTAAAATGAAAGTGTAGTTCAGTACTTCTTTGCATGGTTTTCCTGCAACTGCATCTTGGTGTGGAACTGTAACACGGACTGACAAATATTGTACTTCTTTACAGGCTTCTCCTGCTACTGTATCTCGGTGTGGTATGGTGTTTGTGGGCGATGGAACAGTAGCATGGGGTGCAGTATTACACAGCTGGCTTCACGCCAATACTCAAGATTCATGGTGGCAAGAATACTCCAGCCTCCTCAAAGACCTCGCCAACTGGCTCATCCCGCCATCTCTGGCCTTCGCTCTGGAACACTGCCATTTCCTACTTCCCGTCACCAAAGTTTCACTTATCAGGTATATAGAAATCAAAACATATGCAAAATAACATAGGAACGAAGTAGCACTTCAGAAGGTGTATTAGCCAGTGCCAGGCAGGCCTAACTCACGCCCATCCTCACCCACACCCATCCTCACTCACACCCACCCTTACTCATGCCCACTCACACACTCACCCTCACTCACAAGTAAGTAAAATCCCATGTACTCGTACACTCTCATTTCATGTTAGCTGTCACCAAAGTGTCAGTTTTTAGGTTTAAAGATGAGTATAAGTATACATGTCTTTCACATGGTCTTCTAGCTACTGTAACTGAATGATTAGACAGATTATAATGAACTTGAGGGCCAGAGGAGCGCCAGCAGGAATGGATTGGTTGACCTGGGTAGCACCAGACAAACCTGGTAAGAAGCCTGGTAACAAACATGGATGAGGACCAGGCTGAGAGATCCGAGAGCCTGGTAAATAACCCAGCAGCACAGTTAACTGCCTAAATAACAGAGAAGTTTTCTCTTTTATCGTAATTTGCTGAGATTTGTTGCCAATGATTTATAAGATATTTTAGATATATCATACATTATCGACAAATTGATAAATAAGACATAAATGCAACACTTGGACATCTTTGTTGCAGAAAGAGAATGTCTAATTTTGAAATCTTAAAGAAGTCATTTTGAGGTGTTCAGGTGATGACTTTATTCCGTCAAATACTGAAGATGGAAGGTCACCAACATGACTCAGCTACTTTTGATGGGAACATTTAGGACACCACCAGGATATATCTTCTCCAGCTATTGCAAACACTACAGATGGGACACCCTCAGCATATATTTACTCCTGCAGCTATGAACACTGATGATGGGACATCATTAGTATAACTCTGCTATTGTAACTATAATGATTAGATGCATTTCAGTCGTTTATACTAGTCGAGAAGGGTATTCCTGTATTTCATAACCTCAATCCTTTCAATGCATGTGATTGGAATAGTGCAGAGTGCAACATAAGTTAATAAAGCAACTGAATATTAACGCAGAAGTTTTGAAGGGAATTAGAAGAAGCATTCACAAGTCATCACATAGAAACTAGTATCCAAATTTATTCAATAGCACTGTAAATTAGGACATACACAACCCAAATATAACTAAAACCTTTCAGAGAGACTAAAGATATCAATATCCTAAAATACTAAAGCACCTTAAGCTTATCAGCTAACCAGACGTGACACTCAGAAATTATCTCATGACATGCCGGTTTTAAATCTTTCCACTTTTTTTTCTAGTAAGGAAGACTGTGACTTACACAGGCCAAAATCATTACAAACTTGCCCTTATTTAAGACTGATCAGCTTTTTAGAATCAAGTACAGTAAGTTAGCAGGTCTATAAGTATGTAATTAAGAAAGTAAGTTTTATATAAGCTATAGTGTACGTAAGATAAATTTTAACAATGATCTTGAGAGCAAACAGATATTATAGGGATGTAAAAAATATTGTTTACTTAATCTAGGAAATGCAAATAATTGTAACTCTTCAGAAGAGAAGTATCCAATTAGTTCACAGAACCAATTTGATTAATAAAATTGAAGACTGATGCCTTCACAATTATATATTTTAATCGATGATATTTAATCGAGGAAAGCAATGGAAAGTCATGGTAATGCAATGTTAAAATGTAAAGTACTATAAGATTCCTAGTTAAAGTGGTACATTTTGTGATGAATGGTTTTGAAAACGACAATTGAAGATTGAGACACTTATGCAACATATGGGAATCTTTATTGAGGAAACGTTTTGCCACACAGTGGCCTCATCGACTCCAGGTTGAGGGAGTGATTACCTCCAACTCCTCCTCTCCTTACACTTTTCTGCTTTGTATTGGACTGATGAAGCCACTGTGTGGCGAAGAAGTTTCCTCAATAAAGATTCCCATATGTTGCATAAGTGTCTAAATCTTCAACTTGTCGGTTTTCAAAACCATTCATCACAACTGTTAGACACTGCATCATCATGGGATCTTGATACAAAGAATTCTTAAATTATTCCCAGCACACCATCATATATATATTAACTTCCTTCTAGGTAGGATCACCAGTTTTGACAGTTTTAAGTTTATCAGAGGTACCAGTTATCACACCGTAGCAAAATCTGGGAATGATGAACGTAACAGCCAGGAGTGCAAGTAGTGCCAGGAATCTTGCTCGTGGTATGTTACACCAGCGTTGAAAATTAGAAACCTGCCAAATAAGGGGTTCATGAGTAATAAACGAAAATCTGTGAGAAAACAGATGAAGATGTTGCTGAGAATGGTAGAAAAAATAAGAAAGTTTACCCTCATTTACTTTCTTCATTTACATTCTAAAAGTTTTTTACATTCCTGTAAGATATATATATATATTTGATTTTGATTCTTTTATATAATCCAGTGTGATATACAAAGTATCACTTAAGTGAGACATGATAAGAATATGGTCATATTAACACTATACTTTTCTGTAAAATATTTTACATTTTGTGTAAAATACACAGATAACTTGAGTAGCCTAAGTTGCAAGACTTCAATAAATACATTATGACCTTGACACAGTATCAGCTATCACATTGAAAGGACCTTAATCATGTTTAATGCTAATATTGAAGATCTATAGGCATAAAACCCATCTCAGTATTCTAGCATTCTTGGTTTTCATGCATTGTATAAAATTAAGCAGAGGGGCTGACCACCTTCTGTTTGGCAGGGGGCGAACCCCTATCATGCAGAGGATCTGACCACCTTCCAATCATGGCAAGGGACTGACCACCTTCTGTCTTGGCAGAGCGGCTGAACACCTCCTATCATGTCAGAGGGATTGCACACCTACTCTAGAGCATGGCAGAGGGACTTACCACTTCCTATCATGGCAGAGGGACTGACCACCTTCTATCATGGCAGAGAGACTGACCACCTACTCTCATGAGAAAGGGACTGACAACATTCTGTCATGGCAGAGGAACTGACCACATACTCATGGCAGAGGGACTGACCAGCTTCTGTCATGGCAGAGGGATTGATCACCTACTCCCATGGCAGAGGTACTGACCACCTTTTATCATGGCAGAGGGACTGACCACCTTTTATCAAGGCAGAGGGACTGACCACCTACTCTCATGGCAGAGGGACTGACCACCTTCTATCATGGCAGAGGGATTTACCACCTTCTATCATGGCAGAGGGACTGACCATCTACTCTAGAGCATGGCAGAGGGACTGACCACTTCCTGTCATGGCAGAGGAATTGACCACCTTCTATCATGGCAGAGAGAATAGCCACCTTCTATCATGGTAGAGGGACTGACCACAGTCTATAATAGCAGAATGACTGACCACCTTTTATTATGGCAGTGGGACTGACCACCTATCATGGTAGAGCGACTTACCATCTTCCCTCATGACAGACGGACTGACCACTTTCTATCATGGGAGAGGGACTAACCACTTACTATAACAGTAGAGCCACTGACTACCTTCTATCATATCACAGGGACTGACCACCTTCTCTCATGGCAGAGGGACTGACCACCTTTTATCATGGCAGAGGAACTAATTACCTTCTATCATGGCAGTGGGACTGACCACCTTCTGTCATGGCAAAAAGGGGCTGACCACCTTCCATCACGGCAGAGGGACTTTACCACCTTCTGTTCTTGGAAGAGGGAATACTCACCTTCTATCAAGGAAAATTGACTGACCACCTTCTGTCATGGCAGAGGGATTGACCAACTTCTATCTTGGCAGAGGGTCTGACCACCTTCTATCACGGCAAAGGGACTGACCACTTTCCTTCTGGGCAGAGGGACTGATCACCTTCTATCATGGATGAGAGACTGACCACCTTATATCTTGGCGGAGGGAATGACCACCTTCTGTCTTGGCAGAGGGACTGATCACCTTCTACCACGGCAGATGGACTGACCACCTTGTATCTTGGCAGAGGGCTGATCACATCCTTTTATAGCAGAGGGACTGAACGCCTTCTGTCATGGCGGAGGGACTGACCACCCTCTATAATGGCCGATGGATTGACGACCTTCTTATCATGTTAGAGGGACTGACCACCGTCTATCATGGCAGAGAGAATAACCACCTTCTGTCATTGCAGAGGGACTGATCATCTTCTGTCATGAAAGAGGGACTGACGACTTTCTATCTTGGCAGAGGAACTGGCCACCTTTTATCATGTCAGAGAGACTGATCACCTGATCTCACGGCGGAGGGACTGACCACCTTCCGTCAAGGCAGAGGGACTCACCACCTACTCTCATGGCAAAGGGACTGCCCACCATCTATCATTGCAGAGAGGCTGACCACCTAATCTCCAGGCAGACAGACTGACCACCTTCTGTCATGGCAGAGGGACTGACTACCTACTCTCATGGCAGAGGGACTGACGACCTTCTATCATGCCAGAGGGACTGGCCTCCTTCTACCATGGCAGAGGGACTGACCACCTTCTATCATTGCATAGGGATTGACCACCTTCTATCATGGCAGAGTGACTGACCACCTACCCTAAAGCATGGAATAATGACTGACCACTTACTATCATGGCAGAGGGATTGGCCACCTTCTGTCATGGCAGAGGAAAGAGTCACCTTCTATCATGGTAGAGGGACTGACCACCTTCTATAATAGAAGAAGGACTGACCACCTTCTCTTATGGCAGTGGAACTGACTATCTATCATGGTAGAGCAACAAACAATCTTTTCTCATTGCAGACGGACTGACCACTTTCTATCATGGGAGAGGGACTGATCACCTACTATCATGGCAGAGAGACTGACCAGTTTCTATCATGGAACAGAAACTGACCACCTACTCTCATACCAGAGGAACTGATCACCTTCTATCATGGTAGAGAGACTGACCACCTTTTATGATGGCAGAGGGAATAGGCACCTTCTATCATGGAAGAGGGACTGACCACCTGCTATAATAGCAGAAGGATTGACCACCTTTTATAATAGCAGAGGAACTGACCACCTTATGTCATAGCATAGGGACTGACCACCTCCTATCGTTGCAGAGGGACTGGTCACTTTCTATAAAGGCAGATGGACTGACCACCTTCTATCATGGCAGAGAGACTGACCACCTACTTTAATGCAAGAGGGACTGACCACTTACTCTCATGGCAGAGGGATTGACCACCTTCCATCATGGCAGAGGGACTGACCAACTAATCTCATGGCAGAGAGGCTGACCACTTCTTATCACGGCAGAGGGACTGACAACCTTCTATCATAAACAGAAGGGCTGACCACCTTCTATCATGGCAGAGAGAATAGCCACCTTCTATCATTTGGGAGAGGGACTGACCACAGTCTATAATAGCAGAATGACTGACCACTTTTTATTATGGCAGTGGGACTGACCACCTATAATGGTAGAGCGGCTTACCATCTTCCCTCATGGCAGACAGACTGACCACTTTCTAACATGAGAGAGGGACTGACCACTTACTATAACAGTAGAGCCACTGACTACCTTCTATCATATCACAGGGACTGACCACCTTCTCTCATGGCAGAGGGACTGACCACCTTTTATCATGGCAGAGGAACTAATCACCTTCTGTCATGGCAGTGGGACTGACCACCTTCTGTCATGGCAAAGGGACTGACCACCTTCCATCACGGCAAAGGGACTGACCACCTTCCATCACGGCAAAGGGACTGACCACCTTCTGTCTTGGCAGAGGGAATACTCACCTTCTGTCAAGGAAATTGACTGACCACCTTCTGTCATGGCAGAGGGATTGACCACCTTCTATCTTGGCAGAGGGTCTGACCACCTTCTATCTTGGCAGAAGGGACAAACCACAATCTATCATGGCAGAGGGACTGACCATCTTCTATCATGGCAAAGGGACTGACCACTTTCTATCACGGCAAAGGGACTGACCACTTTCTTTCCGGGCAAAGGGACTTATCACCTTCTATCATGGATGAGAGACTGACCACCTTATATCATGGCAGAGGGAATGACCACCTTCTGTCTTGGCAGAGGGACTGATCACCTTCTATCATGGCAGAGGGAGTGACCACCTTGTATCTTGGCAGAGGGACTGATCATCTTCTTTCATAACAGAGGGACTGAACACCTTCTGTCATGGCGGAGGGACTGACCATCCTCTATCATGGCCGAGGGACTGACGACCTTCTTATCATTGTAGAAGGACTGACCACCGTCTATCATGGCAGAGAGAATAACCACCTTCTATCATGGCAGAGGGACTGATCACTTTCTATCATGAAAGAGGGACTGACGACTTTCTATCATGGCAGAGGAACTGGCCACCTTTTATCATGGCAGAGAGACTGATCACAAGATCTCACGGCAGTGGGACTGACCAACTTCCGTCAAGGCAGAGGGACTGCCCACCTTTTATCATTGCAGAGAGGGTGACCACCTAATCTCCAGGCAGACAGACTGAGCACCTTCTGTCATGCAAGGGGCTGACCACCTTTTACATGGGATAGGGACTGACAAAACCCTTTTATCATGCCCGAGGGACTCGCCCTCCTTCACCCGGCAGAGAGACTGATCCCTTTCATTCAGAGGGGTTGACCACCTTTTTATTAAAGGCAGAGGGCTGACCACCTACTCAGAGCATGGGAAAAAGACAAACCCCTTTCAACATGGCAAGGGGTTGGTCACCTTCATCATGGGACAGGAAAGAGCACCTTTTACCTGGAGGGGACGACCCCTTCATAATAGCAGACTGACCACCTTTTTCCCCTTAGGCATGGAACGGAAAACCTATCAGGTAGAGCAACAAACAACTTTTTTTTTATTTCAGACGGGCGACCACTTTTTAATGGAGGGACTGATCACCTACTATAGGCAGAGAACGACCAGTTTCTATCATGGACAGAACTACCACCTACTCTCATGCCCGAGGGACGATCACCTTCTAACATGGGGAGACATGAGCCCTTCTATATGGCAAGAATAGGCCCTTCTATATGAAAGAGGGGCTGACCACCTTCTATAAAGCAAAGGATTTTACCACCTTTTTTTTAATAGCAGGGACGACCACCTTATATCATAGCAACGGACTAACCACCTCCTACTTTCTGGGACTGACCACCACTCAAGGAAAGGGGCTGACAACTCTCTCATGGGAGAGGATTGACCCCTTCCATCATGGCAGAGGCTACCAACTAACCATGGCAAGAGGCTGACCATTCCAGCGGGAAGGACTGACAAACCTCTATCATTGCAGAAGGGGGACCCCTTCTATATGGGGAAGGGTTGACCAACTTCATTTGGGAGAGTGTCTCACCACCTTTTATCTTGGGAGAGGGCAACCAACAGATCATCTCGTTGATAAATTTAGACACATTGCAACTCTTGGGGACATTATGAGGAAACGTTTCGCCACACAGTGGCTTCATCATCCCCTACGTAGGGGAAACTTGAAGAACAGGAGAAGAATGAGGTAATCAGCCCCCAACCTAGTCGATGGTTCAATCCTCAATCTTGAATAGAATACGGGATATCACGGGGAAGCACTTATAACCGTAAAAGGGAGGAGAGGGGCACAGTCATAGTCGTGCACATTTGTTCAAAGTGGAAGTAGTCGTCCCAAAAAATTTGGCAAGCGAAGAATTCCTAATATTAAGACCCAAAAATTTTCAGAACTGACAGGGTTTGTAGATGGATGGTTCAGAAACCGAAATTTTATAAAATTTGCACATTCAACCTTGGGGATCATTACTGGGAAACGTTTCGCCACACAGTGGGTTCATCAGTCCATACGTAGGAAAACTTGAAGTTTCTCCTACGTAGGACGATGAAGCCACTGGGCGAAACTTTCCTCAAAAATGATACCCAAAGTTGCACAGTGTCAATTTATCAACATGTCGGTTCTCTGAAACCCCCCACACAAAGACATCTTCTTCATGAAAGAGGGGTTTACCATCTCTATCATGGCAAGGGACTGACCAACCCCCTATATGGCAGAGGGACTGCCACCTTCTTCAGGCAGGGGAATGCCACCTTCTGCTTCGCAGAGGGAAATGACCCCCCTTCTTTCAGGGAAGAAAATAATCACCTTTTATCATGGCATTTTAACTGACCCCCTTTTGTCATGGGAAGTACTGACACCTTTTATCATGGCGAGGGTCGACCATCTTTTTATCAGGCAGAGGGACGACCACCTTCTGTTTCGCAAGGAAATGCCACCTTCTATCAGACAAAAACTAATCACCTTCTAACATGGCAGTTTTAACTGACCCCCTCTGAATGGCAAGGGGTTTAATACCTTTTATCATGGGAAGGGGCTAACCATCTTCTATCAGGCAAGGACTGCCACATCAAATACAAAGGCTGACCATCTTCTATTAAGGCATGGGACTGAATACCATCATGGCAGAGCGATTTACCATCTTTTTTTAAAGGCAACTGACTGACCACTTTCTATCTTGGGGGATTGACTGACCATTTCTATAATGGTAGAGCCCCTGACCGAGGGGACTGACCACCTTTTTCTCAGGCAGAGGAATTAATCACCTACTTCATGGCAGTGGGAAATGATCAAACCTTTGTCATACAGAGGGACTGATCACTTTCTATCATGGGAAGGGGGCTACCACCTTTTATCATGGGAGAGGGGTTGACCACCTTCTATCTTGGCACGGGGCTCAGGGCCTTTTACTTACAAGGGTCTGACCACCTTCTACTTTAGGGGAAGGTCACAATCACATGGCAAACTACGCCACTTTTATCATGGCAAAGGGACTGACCACCTTCTATTAGCCAGAGGGACTGATCACTTCTTTCTGCAGAGGGGCTGATCACCTTTATAATGGAAGAGGGCTAACCACCTTCTACGGGGAGGGCTGACCCCCTTTTGTCTTTGGGAGGGACTGATGACCTACATGGGAGAGGCTAACCACCTTGTTTCTTGGAGAGGACTGTCACCTTCTTTTCATGCAGGGACTGACCCCCTTCTTCATGGAGAGGGACTGCCCCCCTTTTGCATGGCAAAGGGCTGACCACCTCTATCATTGCCGAGGGGCTGGGCCCCCCTTTTTACATGGTAGAGGGGCGAGCCTGTCATTATTGCAGAAAAATAACCCCCTTTTACCATGGAACGGGGCTATCACCTTCTATAAAGAAAGACGGACTGACCCTTTCTATCATGGGAACGGACTGGCCACCTCTACATGACAGAGAGACGATCACCTAATCTCATGGCAGAGGGGCGGGCCCCCTTCTATCATTAAGAGAACTGACCCCCCAATCCCTGGGAGAGGGACGACCCCTTTCTGTTATGGCAGGGGACTGAACACCTTCATCTGGCAGAGGGGCTGACCACCACCTCATGGAAAGGGGCTGACCCCTTCATCAGGAAAAGGGGGTTTACCACCTACCTAGAGCATGCAGAGGACTAACCACTTACTATCAAGGAGAGTGATTGGGCCCCCTTCGTAAAGGTAGAGGGACTGACAAACCCTTTTATAATAGCAGAAGGGCGGACCCCACCCATTATGGTTAGGGTGACCACCTATCATGGTAGACGACTTACAACTTTTTTTATTGCAAATGGGCGACCACTTTTTTATCTGGGGAGGGGCTGACCACCTTTAATCATGGGAGAGAGGCGACTACCCTTTTATCATTTAAAAACTGACAACCTATCTCAGGCAGAGGACTCACCACCTTCTATCAGGCAAAGGGGCTACCACCTTGTATATAGCAGGGAATAGGCTCCTTCTATCATGGTAAGGGGCTGTCCCCCTTTATAAAACAGAGGGACTGACCACCTTATATCATAGCAGATGGCCTACCACCTTCAAAATTGCAGAAGGGGCTGCCACTTTCTATCATGGGAGAGGGCTGACCACCTTCGTCATGGCAAGGGATTGACCCCTACCCCATGGCGAGGGGACTGACCACCTCTATCATAACAGAGGACTGGCCCCCTTTCTCATGGGAGAGGGACTGACCACCTCTCTCATTTCAGAGGGGCAGACCCCCTTTTATAATTGTAGAGGGACTACAACCTTCTATCATGAAAGAGGGAAATGACCCCCCACTCTAGAGCATGGGAGAGGACGACCACTTCCTTCATGGAGAGGGATTGAACACCTTTTATCATGGGAGAGAAAAAAGCCACCTTCATCATGGTAGAGGGGCTACCACAGTCCATAATAGGAGAATGATCCCACCTTTTTTTGAGGCAGGGACTGCCACCTATCAGGGAGAGCGACTTACCATCTTTTTCCCCTTTGGAACGGACGACCACTATCTATCATGGGGGGGGAGACCCTACTAAACGGTAGAGCCCCTGACTACCCTTTTATCATGGGTTTTGAAAGACCGTAAGCAAACACTATAACATATTTTTTTAGAAAACGTTTCGGTCCCGGGACCTTGTCACTGAGAAGTGATCAAGTCCCGGGCCGAAACGTTTTCTAAAAAAATGTTTTAGGTTTGCTTTCGTGTCCCCTTTTAAACCCAAATTTTCGGATTATTTCCAAGGTTTTTACCACCTTCTATCAATCAGAGGGACTGACCCCCTTCTCTCATGGCAGAGGACGGGCCACCTTTTTTCATGGGAGAGGAAAATAAATCACCTTCTACAGGCAGTGAGACTGACCCCTTCGTCTGGGAAGGGGACTGACCACCTTTTCCCTTTGGAGAGGGAATACTCACCTCATCTGGAAAATTGACTGCCACCTCTGTCATGGCAAGGGGTTTACCCCTTTGTCTTGGGAGAGGTCTGACCCCCCTTCTCCTTGGAGAGGACAAACCCAATCTATCATGGCAGAGGGACTGACCATCTTCATCATGACAAAGGGACTGACCACCTTTTTATCACGGGAAAAAGGGCTTTCCACTTTTTCCTTCGAGCAAGGGGCGACACCTTCTATCAGGGTAGAGACTGACCACCTTATATCATGGCAGGGGAGACCACCTTCGAAATTGGCAGAGACTGACACCTTCAATCATGGCAAGGGGCGACCACCTTTTACTTGGGGCAGTGACGATCCCTTTTTTCATAGCAAGGGGCTGACCACCTTCTGTCAGGGAGAGGGGGTGACCATCTTCTATAATGGCAAGGGGCTGACCCCCCTATCATGGCAGAGGGCGACCCCCTTCTTTTTTTGGTAGACAGACTGACCCATTATTTCATTGCAGAGGACTGACCATCTATTAAAGGGGAAAGGGGTGACTACATTTTACTTGCAGAGGGACAGACCACGTTTTGTCCCGGGAGGGACGCCACCTTTTTTCAGGCCCGGGACATCCACCCTACATGGGAGAGGGACGGGACAACCTTCATCATGAAGATGGACTAACCACCTTCTACAGGGGAGAGGGGCTGATCACCTTCTCTCAGGGAGAGGACTATCACCTCTATCAGGGGAAAGACTGGCCACCCTTTCAGGCATAGGGGCTAATGACCCTTTTATCATTGCAGAGGACGACACCTTCAACAGGCAAGGGACTGACCATCTGCTATCATGGCAGAGGGGCTGACCACCTTCATCATGGCAGAGGGACTGACCACTTTCTAACATTCTGAGTAGTGACCACCTACCGTGGCAGGGGATTGACCACCTTCTTCAGGCAGAGGACTGACAACCTATTTTGGCAGAGGGGGTGACGACCTTCCATCTTGGCAGGGACTAAAACCCCCTATCATGCAGAGGGACTTAGACCTATTTTCAGGCAGATGTACTGATCACCTATTATTATCGAGTGCCTGGGCACCTTTTATATGGGAAAGGGGCTGACCACGTTTTTGTCATGGCATAAAATGAACCCCCTTTTGTTATGGCCGAGGGACTGCCACCTTCTATCATGCAGAGGATGACCATTTTATTATTGCAATGGATCTAACCTCCCTACAGGAAAAGGGCCCAGCACCTTTTATCAGCAAAGGTTCAGACCCCTTCTACTGGCAATACTACCCCCTCTGTCATGGCAAAAACGACGACATTCTTTCATGGAAAGGAATGACCATCTTTTATCATGGGAGAGGATTGATCACCTTTAACTTTTCAGAAACTGACCACCTTCTTTCAAGGCAGAAAGAATAACCACCTCTTCGCCAAGGGACTGACCACTTCTATCATGGGAAAAGGGGCTGACCACCTACTCTCATGGCAGAGAGACGACTACTTTTTATTATGGCAATGACTGCATCTTTTATCAATAAGAGGACTGACCACCTTCTATCAGGGGGACGGGCTACCACTTTTTTACATGGCAGAGGATGACCACCTTTTTGCAGGTAGAGGAACTTACCACCTACTTCACGGGAAGGGTTAGTACCTTTGCAGGCAGAGGTACTGACCACCTTCATGGCAGAGAGCTGACCACCTTCTTCATGGCAGAGAGGCTGACAAACCTTCTATTATGGGGTCGGACGCCCCCCTCATGGCAGAGGGACTTACGACTTTTTTCATGGCAGACGGGCTGGCCACTTTCTATCATGGGGGGTACTGACCACTTACTATCATGTAGAGACACTGACACCTTCTACAGGGGGAGGGACTTTCCACCTGCTCTTTTGGGAACGGACTGACCATCTTTATCGGGCAGACAGACTACCACCTTCATCAAGGGAGAGGAACTAACCACCCTCTATCATGGCCAGGGGCTGACCACATTTTTGCATGGGAGACGGACGACCACTTTCCATCACTTCAGAGGGACTACCACCTTATGTCTGGCAGAGGGACTGATCAATTTTTTCATGGCATAGGGACTGACCACCTTTTATCAGGTAGAGGATTGCCCCTTCTATCTTTTGCAGTGGGGGCTGACCACCTTTTATCTTGAAAGGGACGACCCCTTTTTATTGGCAGAGGGACGATCACCTCTACATGGGAAGGGGCTGACCACTTCTATTTTGGGAGAGGGAAGAAAACCCCTATCATGGGAGAGGACGACCACCTTTTTTCTCGGCAACTGATTTATCACCTTCATCATGGGAAAAGGGACGACCCCTTCTATCCTGGCAAAGGCGACCACCTTCGTCTTTGCAATCACTATCACCTCTATCTTGGCAGAGGGAGACCACCTTCTATCTTCAGAGAGACTCCCCCCTTCTTCTTGGGGAGGGACTGATCACCTTCTATCATGGCAAGGGGCGACCACTTCCATCATGGAAGAGGGACTGACCACCTAAATGGCCAAGGGACTGACCACCTTCTTTTTTCGGTGACGATGATGACCTCTATCAGGCAGAGGGACAGACCACTTTCTATCATGGGAAACGTACTGACCACCTTTTTGTCATGGCAGACAGACTTACCACATTTTTTCATGGGGAAAAGGGGCTGATATCTTTTATCATGGCAAGGGGCGACCACCTTTTATCTTTTGGGAAGGGACTGACCACCTTTTATCTTGGGAGAGGGATTTTACCTTCCTCTTTTCGGGGGGCTGATCACATTTTATTAGGCAGAGGGGCTGACATCTTCCCATCATGCAGAGGACTGACCACCTTCTATCTGGGAGAGGGGCTGACCACCTTCTTTCTGGGAGAGGGACTGATCACCTCTATCAGGGAGAGGGACTGACCATCTCCCTCATGACAGAGGGACGACCCCTTCTATCTGGGAAGGGACTGACCAAAACCCTTTTTTCTCGGAGACTGATGATCCCTACATCATGGAAGAGGGACTAAAAAAATTTCCCCATGGCAGAAGGACTGACTACCTTCTGTCTTTGCAGAGTGACTGATCACTTTCTATCTTGGCAGAGGGACTGACCACCTTCTATCTCGGCAGAGGGACTGATCACCTTCTTTCGTGGCAGAGGGACTGACTACCTTCTATCTTGACACAGGGACTGACCACATTCTATCTTGGTAGAGGGACTGACCACCTTCTATCCTGGCAGAGGGACTGACCAGCTTCTATCGTGGCTGAGGGACTGTCCACCTTCTGTCATGGCAGAGGGACTGACCACGTTCTTTCATGGCAGAGTGACTAACCACCTTCTGTCATGGCAGAATGACTGACCACCTTCTATCATGGCAGAAGAAATAACCACCTTCTATCATTGCAGATGGACTGATTACCTTCTATCATTGCAGAGGGACTGACCACCTTCCATCATGGCAGAGGGACTAACCACCTCTTCTCATTGCAGAGGGACTGATGACCTATCATGGCAGACGTTCTGATCACTTTCTATCTTGGGAGAGGGCCTGAGCACCTTCTATCATGGCAGAGGGACAGACCACTTTCTATCATGGTAGACGGACTGACCACCTTCTGTCATGGCAGACAGACTTACCTCATTCTTTCATGGTAGAGGGACTGACCATCTTCTATCATGGCAGTGGAGTTGACCACCTTCTATCTTGGCAGACGGAATGACCACGTTCTATCTTGGCATTGGGTCTGATCACCTTCTATTATAGCAGAGGGACTGACCATCTTCTATCATATCAGATGGACTGACCACCTTCTATCATGGCAGAGGGACTGACCACCTTCTTTCTTGGCAGAGGGATTGATCACCTTCTTTCATGGCAGAGGGACTGACCCCCTTCTATATTGGCAGAGGGACTGACCACCTTCTATCTTGGCAGAGGGACTGACCACGTTCTGTCATGGCAGAGTGACTGACCACCTTCTATCATGGCCGAGGAACTTTCCACCTTCTATCATGGCAGAAGGACTGATCACCTATCATGACAGAGGAATTAACCACCTTCTATCATGGCAGAGGGACTGATCACCTTCTATCATGGCAGGGGGACTCACCGCCTTCTATCATGGCAGAGGGAATAACTGCCTTCTATCGTGTCAGAGAGACTGATCACCTTCTATCATGGCAGAGTGACTGACCACCTTCTATCATGGCAGAGGGACTATCCACCTCCTATCATAGCAGAGGGATTGATGACCTATCATGGAAGACGTACTGATCACCTTCTATTATGGCAGAGGGCCTGAACCACTTTTATCATTGCAGAGGGACAGACCACTTTCTATCATGGCAAACGGACTGACCACCTTCTGTCATGGCAGACAGACTGACCACATTCTTTCATGGCATAGGGACTGACCATCTTCTATCATGGCAGAGGAGTTGACCACCTTTTATCTTTGCAGAGGGACTGACCACGTTTTGTCATGGCAGAGGGACTGACCACCTTCTATCATGGCCGAGGGACTGTCCACCTTCTATCCTGGCAGAGGGACTGACCACCTTCTATCATGGAAGATCGACTAACCACCTTCTATCATGGCAGAGGGACTGATCACCTTCTATCATGGGAGAGGGACTGACCACCTTTTTCATGGGTGAAAGACTAGCCACCCCCTATCATGTCATAGGGACTAATGACGTTCTGTCATTGCAGAGGTACTGATTACCTTCTGTTATGGCAGAGAGACTGAGCAGCTTCTATCATGGCAGAGGGACTGACCACCTTCTATCATGGCAGAGGGACTGACCACTTTCTATCATTGCAGAGTGAGTGACCACCTATCGTTGCAGACGGACTGACCACCTTCTATCATGGCAGAGGCACTGACCACCTTCTGTCATGGCAGAGAAACTGATCACCTTCTATCATGGCTGGACGACTGACCACCTCCTATCGTGGCAGAGGGACTGATGACCTTTTATCATGACATAGGGACTGACCACCTTCTATCATCGCTGAAAGATTGACCACCTTCTGTCATGACAGAGTGACTCATGACCTTCTGTCATGGTTGAAAGATTGACCACCTTCTGTCATGACAGAGTGACTCACTGAAAGATTGACCACCTTCTGTCATGACAGAGTGACTCACTGAAAGATTGACCACCTTCTGTCATGACAGAGTAACTCACTGAAAGATTGACCACCTTCTGTCATGACAGAGTGACTCACTGAAAGATTGACCACCTTCTGTCATGACAGAGTGACTCACTGAAAGATTGACCACCTTCTGTCATGACAGAGTAACTCACTGAAAGATTGACCACCTTCTGTCATGACAGAGTAACTCACTGAAAGATTGACCACCTTCTGTCATGACAGAGTGACTCACTGAAAGATTGACCACCTTCTGTCATGACAGAGTGACTCACTGAAAGATTGACCACCTTCTGTCATGACAGAGTGACTCACTGAAAGATTGACCACCTTCTGTCATGACAGAGTAACTCACTGAAAGATTGACCACCACCTGTCATGGCAGAGGGAGGTATGAGTAATCCTGCTAGAGGTGTGTGGGGGGTTATGTTTACTAAAAAAGGGTTTTGGGAAATTCTTACGAGGTTATTTTACTTTATTGTGCGTTAAAAGTTTTGTATTAAGAACCAAATTACTGAAGAGGAGCATATTACTGCAACATTTCACTGTGTGTAGAGCTTCATCAAGTCATGATAGAGGTCAGCTCAGAGTTTAGTGTGGAGTTATATCAGTCATGGCAGAATAAGTCTCTACGTATACTGTTTCATGTGTTGTATTCATACTTTTTGGTAACTTTATATTTCATCAGAAAAGAGAATTATTTATGAAAGTAATCCCTCGATTTAATGGAACACTGTTTATAGAACGAACTTCAGAAATACAAGTTAAAATTCCACTTTCCCTGGAATTTCTGAAGCTTTTAGTTTCATCGCTAAACAGTATCATCTCTAGCCACCAAAATCACCATTACAGGCCACCTGCTGCCTATACCTGTCTATTATATCGAGAACGTACACTTGTCATGTCGGAAATCAATATTCAAAGTTATGATGATAGCGTAATTATCTTCAGGAGCGTGTTTCCACTGACAGCAACCCTGGTACAAGATGTGTTGCAAGACTCTAGCATCACTGTGAAGGACAGTAGCAAGGTTGGTCCCATCTGGACCACGGCAGCTTTCCTCTTCTCCCTCACCTGGTCCCTGGCTGGTGCTATCACCTCCAAATCTAAGAACATTTTCAGTGAATTCTTCAGAAGACTGGCCATGGGTGAGTCCTTAAACATATGTTATCTTTCCTTCAAAGAAAATCTTTGGAACACAAATGTAGTTTCTGAAAAAAAAATGATAATTATTTTTTTATATTATTACATAGAACATTAAACTCCTTGAAGCCTTTAATTATTATAAGTGCAATCCTGTAATTACATTTCAGTACAACCATCTAATTATTGTACTGATGGTGGGAAGTATAGTGCTACCACTGTTAATGACTGGGGAGGATGTTGCAATACTGATGGTGGGAAGTATAGTGCTACCACTGTTAATGACGGGGAGGATGTTGCAATACTGATGGTGGGAAGTATAGTGCTACCACTGTTAATGACTGGGGAGGATGTTGCAATACTGATGGTGGGAAGTATAGTGCTACCACTGTTAATGACTGGGGAGGATGTTGCAATACTGATGGTGGAAAGTATAGTGCTACAACTGTTAATGACTGGGAGGAGATGTTGCAATACTGATGGTGGAAAGTATAGTGCTAACCACTGTTAATGACTGAGGAGGATGTTGCCAATACTGATGGTGGAAAGTATAGTGTTACCACTGTTAATGACTGGGGAGGATGTTGCAATACTGATGGTGGAAAGTATAAGTGCTACACACTGTTAATGATTGGGGAGGATGTTGCAATACTGATGGTGGAAAGTATAGTGTTACCACTGTTAATGACTGGGGAGGATGTTGCAATACTGATGGTGGAAAGTATAGTGCTACCACTGTTAATGACTGAGGAGGATGTTGCAATACTGATGGTGGAAAGTATAGTGCTACCACTGTTAATGACTGGGGAGGATGTTGCAATACTGATGGTGGAAAGTATAGTGCTACCACTGTTAATGACTGGGGAGGATGTTGCAATACTGATGGTGAGAAGTATAGTGCTACCACTGTTAATGACTGGGGAGGATGTTGCAATACTGATGCTGGAAAGTATAGTGCTAACCACTGTTAATGACTGGGAGGAAGTTGCAATACTGATGGTGGAAAGTATAGGGCTAACCACTGTTAATGACTGGGGAGGATGTTGCAATACTGATGGTGGGAAGTATAGTGCTACCACTGTTAAATGACTGGGGAGGATGTTGCAATACTGATGGTGGAAGTATAGTGCTACCACTGTTAATGACTGGGGAGGATGTTGCAATACTGATGGTGGAAGTATAGTGCTACCACTGTTAATGACTGGAGGATGTTGCAATACTGATGGAGGAAAGTATAGTGCTACAACTGTTAATGACTGGGGAGGATGTTGCAATACTGATGGTGGAAAGTATAGTGCTACCACTGTTAATGACTGGGGAGGATGTTGCAATACTGATGGTGGGAAGTATAGTGCTACCACTGTGAATGACTGGGGAGGATGTTGCAATACTGATTGTGGAAAGTATAGTGCTACCACTGTTAATGACTGGGGAGGATGTTGCAATACTGATGGTGGGAAGTATAGTGCTACCACTGTGAATGACTGGGGAGGATGTTGCAATACTGATGGTGGAAAGTATAGTGCTACCAGTGTTAATGACTGGGGAGGATGTTGCAATACTGATGGTGGGAAGTATAGTGCTACCACTGTGAATGACTGGGGAGGATGTTGCAATACTGATGGAGGAAAGTATAGTGCTACAACTGTTAATGACTGGGGAGGATGTTGCAATTCTGATGGTGGGAAGTATAGTGCTACCACTGTGAATGACTGGGGAGGATGTTGCAATACTGATGGTGGAAAGTATAGTGCTACCACTGTTAATGACTGGGGAGGATGTTGCAATACTGATGGTGGGAAGTATAGTGCTACCACTGTGAATGACTGGGGAGGATGTTGCAATACTGATGGTGGAAAGTATATTGCTACAACTGTTAATGACTGGGGAGGATGTTGCAATTCTGATGGTGGGAAGTAAAGTGCTACCACTGTGAATGACTGGGGAGGATGTTGCAATACTGATGGAGGAAAGTATAGTGCTACAACTGTTAATGACTGGGGAGGATGTTGCAATTCTGATGGTGGGAAGTAAAGTGCTACCACTGTGAATGACTGGGGAGGATGTTGCAATACTGATGGTGGAAAGTATAGTGCTACCACTGTTAATGACTGGGGAGGATGTTGCAATACTGATGGTGGGAAGTATAGTGCTACCACTGTTAACGACTGGGGAGGATGTTGCAATACTGATGGAGGAAAGTATAGTGCTACCACTGTTAATGACTGGGGAGGATGTTGCAATACTGATGGTGGGAAGTATAGTGCTACCACTGTTAATGATTGGGGAGGATGTTGCAATACTGATGGTGGGAAGTATAGTGCTACCACTGTTAATGATTGGGGAGGATGTTGCAATACTGATGGTGGGAAATATAGTGCTACCACTGTTAATGACTGGGGAGGATGTTGCAATACTGATGGTGGGAAATATAGTGCTACCACTGTTAATGATTGGTGAAGATTTTACAATACTGATGGTGGGAAGTACAGTGCTACCACTGTTGATGATTCAGGAGGATGTTACAGTAATGATTGAGGAAAGTACAGTGTTAGCACTCTGAATGATTGGTGAGGATGTTGCAATACTGATGGTGGGAAGTATAGTGTTAGCACTCTATGATTGGTGAGGATCTTGCAATACTGATGTTGGGAAGTATAGTGTTAGCACTCTGTATGATTGGTGAGGATGTTGCAATACTGATGGTGGGAAGTATAGTGTTAGCACTCTGTATGATTGGTGAGGATGTTGCAATGCTGATGGTGGTAAGTATAGTGTTAGCACTCTGTATGATTGGTGAGGATGTTGCAATACTGATGGTGGGAAGTATAGTGTTAGCACTATAATGATTGGTGAGGATGTTGCAATACTGATGGGGAAGTAAAGTTGTTAGCACTATAAAGATTGGTGAGGAAGCTGCAATACTGATGGTGGGAAGTATAGTGTTAGCACTATAATGATTGGTGAGGATGTTGCAATACTGATGGTGGGAAGTATAGTGTTAGCACTATAATGATTGGTGAGGATGCTGCAATACTGATGGTGGGAAGTATAGTGTTAGCACTATAATGATTGGTGAGGATGTTGCAATACTGATGGTGGGAAGTATAGTGTTAGCACTATAATGATTGGTGAGGATGCTGCAATAGTGGAAGTGGGAAGAATAGAGCCTGCACTCTTAATGACGGTTGAGGTTACTTTAGTTCTGGAGGTGGAAGGTTAGTAGTACCAGCACTCTAAATTTATGAGTGGAGATGTTTTTATTCTGGGGAGGAACCATAGAGTCTGCACTCTGATTGACTGGTGATTTTTCAATTCTGTAGGTGGTAAGTATAGTGCCAACACTGTCAAAGATGGGTGAGGATATTGCAGTTCTTTAGGTGTGAAATATATATAGTGTCAGCTCCCTAAATTATCGGTGGGGATGTTGCAGTTCTGGCGGTGGGCAGCATTGTGCGTGGACTCTGAATGCTGGGTAAACATGTTGCAATTTGGGGCTGTGAAGAATAGGACAGGCACTGTGAATGTTGGGTGAGGATGTTGCAAATTTTGGAGGTGGGAAGTATAGTGCCAACACTCTGAATGATGCATTGGGTTATTGCAATGATGCAATTCTGGGTGTGGGAAATATACTGGATGCTTTCTGAATGATTAGTGGGGACGTTGTGATTCAGGAAGTGGAACGTACAATATCAGCACCTTGGAAAATGTTGTAGTTCTGTATGTGGGGTATACAGCGCCTGCATTCTGCAGGATGAATGGTCACAGACCAGACCTCGGGGGGTGTTGACCCCCGAAGCCTTCTCCAAGTATACTCCCGGTATGGTATAGGTCTGGAGGCGCGAAGTATATTGCCGGTGCTGTAAAGGATGGGAGGAGGGTTCTGTAGTTCTTGAGGTAGGATACACAGCGCCTGCACTTCTAAAGATAAATGGGAATGTTTTAGTTATCAAGGTGGGAAGTTTAGTGCCTTCACTCTGAAGGATGCCTGGGATGTTGCAATTGTCATGGCAGGTAGCACTTTGCACTCTAAATGGTGGATGCAGATGTTGTGGTTCTGGAAATGAGAAATACTGCGCTTGCACTGTGAAGGAGAGGTAGGGATGTTACCTTTCTGGAGGTGAGAAGTATAGTCTCTGCATTCTGACGAAAGGGTGATGTTGCAATTTGGAGGTGAGAAATACCGTGTTCTGGATGGCTGTTGATGTGAAGGATGGCTGTGAATTTTGTTGTTCTGCAAGTGGAAAATAAAGTGCTTATAATCTTAAGGGCAAGTTAAGATATTATAGTTCTAAAAGCGGGAATTATATTGAATGTTGTCATAGGTGTTGGCAAGGATGTGGCCCGGTGGTCTGGTGGCTAAAGCTCCCGCTTCACACACGGAGGGCCCGGGTTCGATTCCCGGCGGGTGGAAATTCCGACACGTTTCCTTACACCTATTGTCCTGTTCACCTAGCAGCAAATAGGTACCTGGGTGTTAGTCGACTGGTGTGGGTCGCATCCTGGGGGACAAGATTAAGGACCCCAATGGAAATAAGTTAGACAGTCCTCGATGACGCACTGACTTTCTTGGGTTATCCTGGGTGGCTAACCCTCCGGGGTTAAAAATCCGAACGAAATCTTATCTTATCTTATCTTACACTTTCAGAGGCGGGAAGCACACTGCCTACACTTTAAAAGATGGATGGTTGGATATATTGGATTCTATAGATGTGAAGCATACTGACTGCAGTCTGAAGTATTTGTCTGAATGTTTTTGTACTAGACGTGGAAAATGTAGTGCATGCACTCTGAACCATGGACGGAAGTTTGTGCACATCTTGCAAGGTACATAAGAACATAAGAAAGAAAGAACACTGCAGCGGGCCTACTGGCCCATGCGAGGCAGGCCCAAGTCTCTTATCGGCTTAAGCCAATGCCCTAACCTAGTCAGATCAGATCACATTGAATAGAAATATGCATTTTAGGTGAGAGACAGCCGGTATATTTAATAATTTTAATAATTAACTTACCTGATATTTCATTTTCTTGCAGGATATAATGCTGATTACCCAGCACCAGCCTCTATTGGGCAAATTGGTTGCCCGTATCCTGCCGAGGGCAGCGTATTTGATATCATGTTTGATGCTAAACAGCGATCTTTCTGGCGTCCTTGGACGGATGTTGTTAAACATGCTGAGGTTGCAGAAACTACTAAAATTTCAACTATTCTTGTTCCAACTATAGAGTCTGTCAGGTAAAATGTGCTTATGTAAAGAGGATGATTTTACAGTTGTTCTTGTGTTTCTCATAATAATCTTTTCTTTGCATCTGACATTTAATTTACAATATCATTCATCTACATTATTAATCAGCATTACTTATTTCGTTTAGTTTTTTCTTTTTCCTCCTTCCATCTACTACGAAAATTTATTGTCCAACAGACTGGATTACTTGTTAGATGTTTGCGGGCGAGCTACTGAAGGTGTTCTGGTGGTTGGTGAAGGACAGAGTGGACGCAGAGCAACACAAGGCACTACCTTCAAGGTCTTCCAACGTCAAAGTTTGGCACGGTCATTTTGCCCATCACCCCAGCGGCCACAGCACTAACACTCAAGGTAGGTAACAGTAGGTATCTTGACTGTAAGACAATGAAAAGATCATTATAGTAATGGTATTCAATGCCAAAAAGCTGATGAATACCACACTTGTCCATTCTGTTGGTGTTTAGAAATGAGTATTTGGAGGTGTCTTGATGTTTCTCCTACTTAATTGTTTTTTTTATTTTTGAACCTTGAATTCAAGCATCAACACCTGGGTATTTTTACTAATAAAAATTCGGATCTAACTACTGTTCTTTTGTTTCTTTTCAACCAATACAGTGATTATATACTTGAGTTAGTGGAAGAAGCAGAGGTGTATTTTTGAAGTGATCAATCTTGCTAAGTGTTCACTTCCTAACTGAACCTCTTCTATTAAGGCTGAAGGAATGAACATCTCACAATTACATTTCCACTTCCTTCGCTGTCTTCAGTTTATATTTTCTGTACTGTAAATGGTCCAAGTCGGACCGAAACGTCGTCGTAAGCTCCTCTCTCCTATTTTCTGTACTGAATTAAATGCCACTGGCTGGCTAATCGTCTTTATAAATAAAGATCCCCATGTGTTGCACATTTGTTTTATTGATTAATAATCACACTAGTTTTAATAATTAGTTGGTAGATAGAAACCATTTAGGCTGATACCACCCTCCACTCTTATATGATTCTGAATCAGAAACTTGTTTAAACTCCAGCAGCATTTCCGATCTTCTCTTACATGCCCATGCACTCTGCCCCAGGGCCAGACTCATGGAACTCTGTGTTCATCAAGAACTGCAAGAAGCCCCTATCACGAGCCTTTTCCATCCTATGGAGAGGGAGCATGGACACGGGGGTCGTCCCACAGTTACTAAAAACAACAGACATAGCCCCACTCCACAAAGGGGGCAGTAAAGCAACAGCAAAGAACTACAGACCAATAGCACTAACATCCCATATCATAAAAATCTTTGAAAGGGTCCTAAGAAGCAAGATCACCACGCATCTAGAAACCCATCAGTTACACAACCCAGGGCAACATGGGTTTAGAACAGGTCGCTCCTGTCTGTCTCAACTATTGGACCACTACGACAAGGTCCTAAATGCACTAGAAGACAAAAAGAATGCAGATGTAATATATACAGACTTTGCAAAAGCCTTCGACAAGTGTGACCATGGCGTAATAGCGCACAAAATGCGTGCTAAAGGAATAACAGGAAAAGTCGGTCGATGGATCTATAATTTCCTCACTAACAGAACACAGAGAGTAGTCGTCAACAGAGTAAAGTCCGAGGCAGCTACGGTGAAAAGCTCTGTTCCACAAGGCACAGTACTCGCTCCCATCTTGTTCCTCATCCTTATATCCGACATAGACAAGGATGTCAGCCACAGCACCGTGTCTTCCTTTGCAGATGACACCCGAATCTGCATGACAGTGTCTTCCATTGCAGACACTGCAAAGCTCCAGGCAGACATCAACCAAATCTTTCAGTGGGCTGCAGAAAACAATATGAAGTTCAACGATGAGAAATTTCAATTACTCAGATATGGTAAACATGAGGAAGTTAAATCTTCATCAGAGTACAAAACAAATTCTGGCCACAAAATAGAGCGAAACACCAACGTCAAAGACCTGGGAGTGATCATGTCGAAGGATCTCACCTTCAAGGACCATAACATTGTATCAATCGCATCTGCTAGAAAAATGACAGGATGGATAATGAGAACCTTCAAAACTAGGGAGGCCAAGCCCATGATGACACTCTTCAGGTCACTTGTTCTATCTAGGCTGGAATATTGCTGCACACTAACAGCACCTTTCAAGGCAGGTGAAATTGCCGACCTAGAAAATGTACAGAGAACTTTCACGGCGCGCATAACGGAGATAAAACACCTCAATTATTGGGAGCGCTTGAGGTTCCTAAACCTGTATTCCCTGGAACGCAGGAGGGAGAGATACATGATTATATACACCTGGAAAATCCTAGAGGGACTAGTACCGAACTTGCACACGAAAATCACTCATTACGAAAGCAAAAGACTTGGCAGACGATGCACCATCCCCCCAATGAAAAGCAGGGGTGTCACTAGCACGTTAAGAGACCATACAATAAGTGTCAGGGGCCCGAGACTGTTCAACTGCCTCCCAGCACACATAAGGGGGATTACCAACAGACCCCTGGCAGTCTTCAAGCTGGCACTGGACAAGCACCTAAAGTCAGTTCCGGATCAGCCGGGCTGTGGCTCGTATGTTGGTTTGCGTGCAGCCAGCAGCAACAGCCTGGTTGATCAGGCTCTGATCCACCAGGAGGCCTGGTCTTAGACCGGGCCGCGGGGGCGTTGACCCCTGGAACTCTCTCCAGGTAATCTCTCCAGGTAAAACACACTCATAAACATGCAAGATGACAGGTGAATCTTACATTCCTTTGATTATATTCAGTATACATATATCTTTATGTTCATGTGTATTTATTGACAGTTTTTATCCCTATTACGTTATTTTCTTTCTAAAATTAGGTGGCTGTGTGTGATACCCAACTATGGGAATGATGACTCATGTAATTATTACAAACTTAACAGAACAAATATTGATAGTCATGTCAAACAGGGAAAATACAGTAGCTGAACAATAAAGCATGGGTGAGGATGTTGCTTTTCTTAACTGTGATGTCAACCACTTTTGTCTAGACAACAACTGGGTGAATGAGGGTGAATGGGGTGTCCTGTTATTTGGGTCACCTTACCTCAGTAGGCTGAGAATTATGTTTGTGTTTCAACAGTCTGTTGTGATGAGTCACTTAACACCAAGAGAAAACGGGAAGTGGGGTGGCAAGAACGGGCGGAGGCTGGTCGTGTTTGTGGACGACTTGCACCTCGCTGCTCAAGATAGTTATCAGTCACGACCAGTTCATGAAGCACTGAGGGAGGCTATGCAGCAGAGAATTTGGTGAGGCATCAACCACACCATTATCTAACTAACCTTACCCATTGCAGTCATTTTTTTATCGCACCAGTTTTGTCCCATCGAGGCTGAGGTACCCCTAGTGTGGAGGAAAAATATTCACCGTCATTCAGTCAATTGCTGTCTTGCTCGAACACTGATGACAACACATTCTAGATACACCTCCAGGCTACAACATCCCTAAGTCTCCTTCAGAGTACAGGGAGTGTAATTCCTACCTCTATGACCATAATCTTCATAGTACAAGCAGTGTAATTTCAACCTCCAGGACTCAAGTTTCCTTCAGAGTACAGGCAGTGTAATTCCTACCTCCAGAACTCAAGTCTCCTTCAGAGTACAGGGAGTGTAATTCCTACCTCTATGACCATAATCTTCATAGTACAAGCAGTGTAATTTCAACCTCCAGGACTCAAGTCTCCTTCAGAGTACAGGCAGTGTAATTCCTACCTCCAGGACTCAAGTCTCCTTCAGAGCACAGGCAGTGTAATTCCTACCTCCAGGACTCAAGTTTCCTTCAGAGTAGAGACAGTGTAATTCCTACCTCCAGGAGTTAAGTCTCCTTCAGAGTACAGGGAGTGTAATTCCTACCTCCAGGACTCAAGTCTCCTTCAGAGTAGAGACAGTGTAATTAGTACTTCCAGGACTCAAGTCTCCTTCAGAGTAGAGACAGTGTAATTCATACTTCCAGGACTCAAGTCTCCTTCAGAGTAGATACAGTGTAATTCCTACCTCCAGGACTCAAGTTTCCTTCAGAGTAGATTATTATTATTATAATCAAGGGGGAAGCGCTAAACCCGGAGGATTATACAGCGCCTGGGGGGGGGGATGTGGAAGGCATTCAGGCTTAATTCGGGGAACTGGAGCACAGATCCAATTCCCTAAATCAAGAGCCCCTCACCAACATCAAGGAACCTTCCTTGAGGGGCCTTCAGAGTAGAGACAGTGTAATTCCTACCTCCAGGACTCAAGTTTCCTTCAGAGTAGAGACAGTGTAATTCCTACCTCCACGACTCAAGTTTCCTTCAGAGTAGAGACAGTGTAATTCCTACCTCCAGGACTCTAAGTTCGGATAACTGGTTTCCCTGAATCCATTTGTAATATAATTTTGCTTTTACTTTCTAGTGATTATAGTAGCGCTGTTTATAGTAATATTATTATTGTTAATAATTTTTATGGTTATTATTATTTTTAATTATTATTAACATTATTATTATTATTATTAGTTATTGTTCTTGTAGTAGTAGAAGACGAAATCGTATTATGATTTTCTTCTTCCACTTCTTCTTCTTATTATTATTATTATTATTATTATTATTATTATTATTATTATATTGATGTTGAAGTTGAGGATTATTTTAACAGACAGGTATTGAGTAAAATATGGTGAATGTGTTTTCTTTTCTGAGGGTTCGCACTACCTTTGTGACAGACCGTCGATGTGTTAAAAATATACATGTTTTCGAGGAATAACCATTATCAGTTTTTACCAATGTGTGGAGAAATTTTCTCCAGGAGGGGGGTATCAGCCCCCTTCAGCCCCTTTCAGCCCTCTCAGAAGGGGCAAGCATCTTGTTTACTGCTACAGTGAGTAATTGATCCCAGATGCAGTACCAGTAAGCGACGTGGCTAGACGCTCCTTGCGGCCCAGTGTTGCAAAGTGTAGTTTAATAAAAGACAGTCCATCTCTTACCTTAGCAGGAAAATTAAGGAAAATTCTGCTCCCACTTTATTACCATGGTAAAGATAGTGTACATTGTTGTCTATGCTTAAGACAGCAAGAATCAAACATTCTGCTTTGCTTCATGAAGGAAGTGGCAAGGAAGAAAAAGTACTAGGTCAGCTTTTTCTTTATGTGCTAAGGGCAGTGACAGCGTGGGGCGTTGTGAGGTCAGATTACTTTTGACTCTACTGAGAGTGACACTGACACCAGGATAACCAACAAAGAATGATCTGTGTGTTAGTTTGAACAAAGTGTCTCACAAAACACAATAAACACTTGCAGAGAAGTGTGATCAGCTTCTTCAGTGATAAGATTGTGAACAATAAAGACAAATCTTGTGGAACATAGTGTACCAGTGTGCGTATTCCTAGACTATGGAAGACGTGGACATCCAAGGACACTTCAGCTTCTATCAAGTCACCGATACCTGTCAAAGGTGTGAAGAACACCATAGCTCACTCTACAAGAGCAAGGTAGGTTGCGAATTTCTTGTAGTATGGGGAACTGCGCAGTTCTTGAGTTGCAAGGAGTTTGTAATCAACCTATAGTTGGCAGTGAGGTGCAGACTTTTGAGTCCACACAAGTACCTAATTTTGTCAGCAATCAGTGAATGAAATATGCTGACATAACACCCCCTAGGGGTAATATATAATCTTACAAATTATAACTCATTTCAGCCCGTTGAGGAATAACTTCGACAGCTTCTCAAGACCTCATCTGCAGGGGCTGCTGTGCAGGCGATGAGCTGTCTTTCTAAGTTAAGTTTTCCCTATATTTAATGTATAAGCTTAGCTGGTAATCCCATTCCTCAACCATTTTTTTTTTTTTGAAGGTCACTGGTTCATATGCGGTTCAAAGGACCAAACTGTTGAGAAATGGGATTACTAGCTAAGCTTATACATTAATACAGTAGGGCCCAGCTTTACAGCGTTTCGCTTTATGGCATTCCGCTAATACGGTCATTTCACATTATGACCAAAACTCACTATACGGCTCCCCCACCTGACTTTCTAATACGGTCACCGCACCCCACCCAGTTTGTTTACATTCTCTGTGAGATCCGTAAGCACTAAGTCTCTCCATTATGTCTGGAAACTCCAAAATTTTAAGTGTTTTTAAAAGTTATTTCATATTTTATATACACTCTGATAATTATACTTATGTATACCTGTACTTAAATGAACTTACATACTGTGCTGGCATGCAGGTACACATTAAAATCAGTAAGAGTGTTTTATGTCTCAAGACGTCATATTAGTAATGATAATAATAATCACCGAGTCTCATTTAAATGTCGTATATTACATTAATATACACATTTTCATTGATCCATCTATGATATTTTTTTCAAAATTATATAATAAACATGATGCATAACATATAAAGATGATAAATACGCACCACAGTAGAATAAATAAACATAAATATGAGATGTGGTAGCAGACGACTTGCACAAGTGACGCCATATTAGAAATAATAATAATCACCAAGTTTCATTAAATGTCGTATATTACGTTAATATACACATTTTCATTAATCCATCCATGATATTTTTTTCAAAATTATATAATAAACAGTGTGGAAATTTATTTGGTCCCTTAAGTTCCACAAGACAGATCCAGCATGGCCATAATGGGACGGCTGAGCTGGGTGGCCCTTAAAACCCTCCCAAACAAACAGCATTCTCTCTAGTTGGCGGTGGAGTGTTGGTAGGCATTTATTTAATTTATAGATTTACTCTTCAGGGAAGGAGTAGGTAGTTTTACTGTTAGTACACTAATATTAGGTTTACTAAGGCATCTGTAGATAATAATAATGTAGACCTAAGACCTTAACATAGGTAGTAATAGGCCAATAATGTAGGCAAACACTAGGATAAGTTAGTGTTACGGTTCAAATCTTAATCTTTAGCCAGGTTAGTGCATTCCGTAACAACACACTTCATAGAATGAAAGGATATGTTTCCAAACTTAGAAATGTAAGGCACAAATAATAGTTACTCAGTCTTTTCAAGTTTCTTTTTATTTAAAAGCTTAAATACTTTAGATATTCATAAATATCTATTAAATATCACTGTCAGAAACTTTCCTTCACACAAGAAAACTCTTAAATAGAATGTACATGTCAATATGGTCACTACACTTGACAATGATCAGAGGAATATTATCGCTTCCTCAATTGTAACATTACTTGTGTGCAAGTACATATATTGAGAATCAACACTTTTTCCGAGTAACTCCCTGGCATAAGGAATATATCACAAAGTTCTAAGCTTGACACTGGTCGCACATCGTAACCTGAAGATAACAGTATATGATTGTCAGCAGACTTCACAATAAACCACAAGCTGGATCAGGAGTTTCTATAAACCCAATTCTCTAATCCAAGTGAGAATAAGGCGATACTAGAGGGTAGCTCAGTCAATGCACACTGAGTCAGCAGAGAGAGTGAACTGCCATATACAGTAAATTCCTTCATGACATCAACTCGTCAAAAGGGGGAGAGGTAGAGCGGTGCAAACTACCCACCAATGGAGATACCTTGTTATAAACCTTAGCCAGGTGTACCTACTAACACATTACTCAAGATATATTATAATATATATATATATATATATATATATATAATATATAATATATATAATATATTATATATACACAATACATCATAACCGGGTATATTCCTAAATCAATAATATTATAAAACTAGTGGGAATCTTTAATTTAGCTAATATTAAAGAAACCCAGAGTATAATATTAAGTGGATAATACATATAAATTAATCACATTATGACCTTGGTCATAACACACCCCCCCCTTTCGGGGACTAAACTTCGCCGTAAAAGAGGACTTCAAAAACAGAATATAAGCCAGAATACAAGTCATTCCTCTGACAAAGACCCTGATGACAACTGTTGCTTCTCCAACAAAATTAAAAGTCTGGTGTCTCCAAACCACGTATGTGTAGACACCACGTAATTTACCTTACTCAGCTTCTTAATCACCTCCATTGGACCCTCATACTTGGGTTGCAAGGTATGGCCTGGCACCGGCTTTAAAGCTAAAACTTTGTCTCCCACATTTAATGAACGCTCAACAGCAGTCTTGTCATAATGTTGTTTCATACGGTTTTGAGCTTGTCGGAGGTTGTCAGCGGCCAATTGCCGAGTAAAAACCAAGTGTTTTTGCATTGCCAAGGGGGATAAACATAAAGAAGGCTCCATTTTCCCAGACCATACGTCCTTTAACATTACTAACGGCCCTCGGACCGCATGACCATAAATGAGTTCAAAAGGACTAAATCCTAAACTCTCCTGTTCACTCTCTCTTAAGGCAAGGAGGAGGAAAGGAATACCTTCATCCCAGTCCGTTGAGAACTGCTCACAGTATGGCCCTCATCAGACTTCAGGTTTGGTGAAACCTCTCTATGACACCCTGGGTTTGGGGTCTATATGCTGTTGAAACAATGGGTTTAACTCCAACCCTGGACATAGCTTCACGGAAAATTTTTGATGTGAAATTCTTCCCTCTGTCAGATTGAATCTCCTTAGGGAATCCGAACTGTGCGAAGAATCTAAATAGGACTCTCACAATAGCCTTGGCACTAATCTTGCGAAGGGCACAGCCTCTGGATACCGAGTAGTCCGTATCCATTATCGTAAGAAGATATTGATTGCCAAGCCTAGTTTTTGGGAGAGGTCCCACACAGTCTATTACGAGCCGAGAGAAGGGTTCGCCTTCTACGGCAATAGGCAAGAGGGGTGCAGGAGGAGGTTTATGCACAGGCTTCCCAATGAGCTGGCAAATAGCACAGTTTCTCAAGTACTCAGTCACGGTATCCTTCATCTTGGGCCAGAAGAAATATCGGGCTAATTTTCCTAAAGTCTTTCTTATTCCCAAGTGTCCGCCCATGGGGCTAGAATGTGCCACTTCCAATGCTAACTCCCGGACAGGCCCCCACTTGTTACGGTTCAAATCTTAATCTTTAGCCAGGTTAGTGCATTCCGTAACAACACACTTCATAGAATGAAAGGATATGTTTCCAAACTTAGAAATGTAAGGCACAAATAATAGTTACTCAGTCTTTTCAAGTTTCTTTTTTTTAAAAGCTTAAATACTTTAGATATTCATAAATATCTATTAAATATCACTGTCAGAAACTTTCCTTCACACAAGAAAACTCTTAAATAGAATGTACATGTCAATATGGTCACTACACTTGACAATGATCAGAGGAATATTATCGCTTCCTCAATAGTAACATTACTTGTGTGCAAGTACATATATTGAGATTAACACTTTTTCTGAGTAACTCCCTGGCAAAAGGGAATATATCACAAAGTTTCTAAGCTTGACACTGGTCGTCACATCGTAACCTGAAATAAACAGTATAATGATTGTCAGCAGACTTCACAATAAACCACAAGCTGGATCAGGAGTTTTATAACCCAATTCTCTATCCAAGTGAGAATAAGGCGGAGTACTAGAGGGTAGCTCAGTCAATGCACACTGAGTCAGCAGAGAGAGTGAACTGCCATATACAGTAAATTCCTTCATGAAAATCAATTTCGTCAAAAGGGGAGAGGGTAGAGCGTGCAAACTACCCACCAATGGAGATACCTTGTTATAAACCTTAGCCAGGTGAAACCACCTAACACATTACTCAAGATAAAATATATATATATATATACATCATACCCGTATATTCCTAAATCAGATAATATTATAAACTAGTGGAATCTTTAATTTAGCTAATATTAAAGAAACCCAAGTATAAATTAAGTGGATAATACATAAAAATTTAATCACATTATGACCTTGGTCATAACAGTTAGCTGGGGAAACTGGCAGCCCTAGCTTGAATGAACGAGGCGTGGTTCTCAAAGACACAATACGTCCTTCTTAAGACAGACACCAACGGGACTAGATGTGTCATGATCAGCAGAACGGCGCCCCCCACTGCCCTTCACATCTGAGACCGGGGGAAAATCGGGTAGAGGCACCTCGATGTACCGTAGATGACCTCCGTCAGGCCCAAAACCAGTAAGAAAAACCCTCCACTATATCTCGTAGATTTCTGGCCAGTGTCTGGGGGAGATTGTGAGTGAGTTGATCTTGGGGCCCGGGTGCAACAGGCAGTGCATGCCCATAAGTACCAGTGTCTCAGGGCAGTCTGGAAAGCTAGTGTCCGTGTCTGCATAGTTATATGTACTAGGGATACATACCCTCTTGGATATAGGAATTTCTGAGGTGAAAGGCAGGACACAAAACGATTGAATATTGCAGGAATTAAGGCTCCCTGGTTGCACAGGGTTTTCTGAGGGGAAGTCCAAAGGGGCTAAGGCTAAGCTGGGAAGTTGAAGATCAGGAATATGCTGCAACACCAAGTAAGTTGCTCTTTATACGTGCAATGCAGGCGAGTTTCTTGCAACATCAATCATTTGTGAAAATCTGTCCTAAAAAACCCACTTGTGAGCTGAGGTACCCACCTCAGAGCTCGGTGTCAACAGAGTTTGCCAGGGTAGGCACTCACTTGGAGGCAGTCCACACAAATTTCACAAAAGTGGTCCTTCGAAAACCGGATGGGAATAGCTAGGTTAAGCTATCATAGCTAGGCCACAGTTAGGAACCAGTTTAACAAAGTTAGGTTAAGTTAGCACACCTAGGCCCAGAGTTACACAGAGCTAGGCCAAGCTGACTATACACAGAAGTTGTTATTTGGAGTAATTTACAGGCAGGCCAGGTAGGCTAGAGAGCCTTGTGAATTTAATTATTTACAGTGATTACAAGTAATCCAGAGTAGGAGACTTGTGTGTTAATTATTTTCAGTGGATTTGCAAGGTAGCCACAGTTAGGCTAGGCTTGGCAAAATTTACAACAGCTTAGTAGCTAGGACAGATTTTAAACCCAGTTAAATTTTTTACAGGGAGTTATAAAGCCAGGTTTTAAGCTCTAGCACACTAGCTAGGTTAGGATTTACCTTTTCCAACCATCCACGCTAGACAGAGTAAGCTGGGCACAGTTAGGCCAAGCTGTTTACATGCATTATTTAATTTTCTGTTTCACAAGTTGAATTGTTGAATTTATTTGGTTAACCGAGTGATTTTAAAATTTTTATACTGCACTTTTATTGTGTGATTTTCATTGTCTTTGGGTCATGTTAAAAGTGGGGTTTTTTAATTGTACCCGAGACTAGGTTAAGTCCTGTAATTATTTGCTGGCATTTGTACAGGAAAGTGCTAGGTTAAGCTTTCCCCCATCGATACACATTTTGATTGGGATTGAAGCTAACAGTGTACATTTTTCATAGTAAGTCAATATAACAAAGGGAATTGTTAAGCTTGTTGAGAAGCCTTGAGACTCGTTCAATTTTTACCTAACACTGTGACTGCGTGGGGTGGACTGGGGAAAGTACAGTTAGTGTCACACCCTCATTAAACTTCAACAATTTGGGAGATGGGAGTTCAGGAAGTCTGGTTCAGTGTTAACAAAATTAAAACGATCAGTAGTGGCATACAAAGGGCATCTGAACAGAATGCATAACAGGTGCAAGGCTACTTGCCAATGCAGTAACGTAGACTGCGATGATTTGCAAGACTGCTTGAAGAGTTTGGGGGAAAAATGGGAAGCCTATGAACAAGCATTCTCAGCATATGAGCTACAGGCTATTGAGGATAATGAATCACAGGGTAGTCTTCAGCAGGCTCTGGACGAATTCACTAAGGATGATGTAGATTGTCATCAGGAGATGAATATGTACAAAGATAAGTTAAGTACATTAAAGGCTAGTACAGTGGACCCCCGCATAACGATGGCATCACATAGCGATTATTTCGCATACCGCTTACTTTAATCGCAAAAATTTTGCCTCACATACCGCTTAAAAACCCGCTTACCGATTTTCGTCCGAGACGCGTCCAATGTGCAGCCTGAGCCACGCTCACATGTTCCGCCGGTGGCATTGTTTACCAGCCAGCCTCCGCGGTAACATCCAAGCATACAATCGGAATATTTCGTATTATTACAGTGTTTTCGGTGCTTTTTCTGGAAAATAAGTGACCATGGGCCCCAAGAAAGCTTCTAGTGCCAACCCTACAGCAATAAGGGTGAGAATTACAATAGAGATGAAGAAAAAGATCATTAATAAGTATGAAAGTGGAGTGCATGTCTCCGAGCTGGCCAGGTTGTATAATAAACCCCAATCAACCATCGCTACTATTGGTGGTACAGCTGCTGCTGCTGCTGCACTGTCAGCTGCTGCTGCTGCTGCACTGTCAGCTGCTGCTGCTGCTGTAGCACCGTTGTTGGTGTGGCTTATTGAGAATACCAAGAAACAATTAACCCCAGAGATTTGCCACCCAGGATAACCCAAAAATGTCAGTGTCATCGAAGACTGTCTAACTTATTTCCATTGGGGTCCTTAATCTTGTCTCCCAGGATGCAACCCACACAAGTCGACTAACACCCAGGTGAACAGGGAAAAATGCCTGGAACTAGTGCTCATATTGGTGAATTTAAAGCCAGCAAAGGTTGGTTTGAGAGATTTAAGAATCGTAGTGGCATACACAGTGTGATAAGGCCTGTTCTGGAAGAAAATGCCAAACAGGACCTACAGTACTCAGGAGGAAAAGGCACTCCCAGGACACAGTGTCTCATCAGTCATTGCTGCATCTTCAATAAAGGTAAGTGTCATTTATTCTTCATTTAGTAGACTAGTACATGCACAATATATACTGTGCATGTACTACTCTACTATTGTGCATGTATCCTTCTCTTTGTGTGTGGGAAAATGTATATTTCATGTAGTAAAATTTTTTTTTTTCATACTTTTGGGTGTCTTGCACGGATTAATTTTATTTCCATTATTTCTTATGGGGAAAATTCATTCACATAACGATTATTTCGCATAACAATTACCCCTCTTGCACGGATTAAAATCGTTAACCGGGGGTCCACTGTATTCCAAGGGTGGTGTCGAATACCGCAGGTATCCCAAACAGCCACACACCTGTCAATATGTTGCCCAGGTTGCCCCAGTTGAATTTATCACATTTGACTGAACCCTAACTGAGTACATTGCTTTCTGGGATCAGTTTAAAGCCCAGATAGATGACAGGAACGATTTGTCAGATGCTGTCAAATTGCATTTATTTGCAGTTGCAAGCTCAAGGGTAAAGCCTTAGACCTGGTCCGGCACTACCAGATTACTGACACTAATTACCAACATGCCAAAGACCAACTAGAAGACATGTTGGCAACACTGAAGAGATAAAGGTAATTTTAATTTATCGGTTGTGTGGATCTAGAGGCTTGCCGACATGACCGTCAAAACCTAGAGAAGTTCCGTATTGAAATTATGAGCTTGACAAATAGTTTTCACAGATTTGCATGATGAGGATGATTCAGAATGGGTCCTTAGCCAGGTGATTCAGAGGAAAACTGGCTAGCACTACAGTGCATGATTTAAACACTTAAAATGTCAGACGAATAGGTTCACTATATGACAAATCGTTGAGGGGTTGGGAGATCTCGTTTCTCTTTTGGGAGTATAGGTGAGAGAAGAGTCACCACCATCTAAAACATAAAAACCCAGAAAGTTTGCTAAAAGATCTCGAGAGATCAGTCTAAAGCTCGTACGACTAACGGAGTGTACAAACCATACCCCCAGCCGGGATTGAACCCACGGTCATAGAGTCTCAAAACTCCAGCCTGTCACGTCGTTGGAGTGTACTATGGAAAGAAGTGTCTAAGGTAAGAACCCTAAGCAGAACCTCAGAGGCACTCATGCCAGAATATGCGTGTTCTGCGAAGGCGAACATGCTAGCACGAGTTGCTCAGGTATAAACACTGGCAGTAGGTAACAGAGACTAAGGGAGTTGAGACTCTGCTTCAAGTGTTGTTGGGGGAACACTTTGCGAGAGACTGTGGCACCCAGCTCAGTGAGTGTCGAGTCTGTTGCAAGGTAAGCACCATACTGCACTATGTCCCAATAATTTAAGGGAACTCCCCGGCTAGTAGGGATATCTCTCAGGGAGGATAGAAAGTTTAGTCTAGCCTGAAATGGTAGCCAGCGTGATTAGTGGGAGGGGAAGTCTCTAATCTGAGTGAGAATCACGGAGGTGCTGCCCACCTACAGTTATGGCAAAGGTTGTTAGTGGCACAGGTCCGAAACAACCCCATTATTCTTTGACCAGGAGCACAAGTATCCCTTGATAACAAAGAAGTTGGTGGCTAAATTAAAGTTGAAGGCCACAAAGAAAGTCATATGATGTTGGGAGGGCTATAAGTCAGGACCCACCCAAATCTTATGATGTGGTGGATGTCACAGTCAAATTAGGTGGACATCGCAGAGATATTACAGCCTTGGGGGTAGAGATATTACCCAGGGCAATTACCCGCGAGAGGGCTTGCTGCAGCAGCTAAGCGATTGGAAGACCTTGCGTGAAGCTGGCAGACCAGGGAATTACCACTGACACAGTCAGAAAATGTAGGTATCCTGGGGGAGCCAATCATATAGATGACTTCCTGTCTACACGCGGAGTTTAAGGAAGGAATTGGGTTTTTACAGATCCCCAGTAGGATACATCATAGGCGGCAGGATTCCACCTTGAATTCCCTGCCACGCCAGATAGAGGAGAAGCTGTCCCCATGATAGCTGGGGGAGTAGTGATAATGAATACAGTATACACGATGAACCACCAGAGAAAGCTGAACCAGGTAGGTAGTGACGAACACTCGGCCACCTTGGGAAAACACTTTTACAGGGTATGTAAAGAGGGAGATAGATTGCCTTTAAATCCAGGGAACCTCAAACAGGGGGAGGGAAAAAACTACGGGGCAGGGGGGGCCCATGGGTGGGAAAGTACGGAGCCACCAAGTAAAAGGCTAGACATACGAAAGACGTTAAAATTTTAAAGAAAAGGGGTGCAAGCCCACCGGGAAAAACAACAAGTTTACCCCCCCAGAGGCCCACACAGGGGAAAACGGAGGGTTTTAAAGTTAGACCGGGGAGTCGCTCGACAAAGGGGGCCCCCGGGATGAAAAGGGCCAGGGTCCGCCGGGGGGGCTCGCGGAAGGTGAACTTTTTTAACTTAGTACCTACCTCGCTGGGGAGGATGTGGAAATTTTTTTTGGCCCCCTAAAGTTCCAAAAACAGACCCCAGCGGCCAAAATGAGAGGGCTGAGCGGGGTGGCCTTAAAAACCCTCCCAAACAAACAGCTTCTCTCAGTTGGCGGGGGATTTTGGGAGGGCATTTTTTTAATTTATAGATTTACTCTTTAGGGAAGGATAGGTAGTTTTACTGTTAACACTAATATTAGGTTTACTAAGCACTGGGAGATAATAATAAGTAGACCTAAGACCCAACAAGGTATAAAGGCCCCCTAAGTAGGGAAACACTAAGGTAAAATTAGCTAGGGAGAACTGGGAGCCCTAGTTGAAGCGAGGTGGGGGGTCCAAAGACACCTACGTCCTTCTTAAAAAAGACACCAAAAGGGGCAGATTGCCGTGATCAGCAGACGGCGCCCCCCAGTGTCTTTTTCATCTGAACCTGGGGAAATCGGTAAAGGGACCTCGTTTTACCCTAGATGACCTCCCCTCAGGCCCATACAGTAAGACAAGACCTACTAATCTCGTAGATTTCTGGCCAGTGCTGGGGGGATTTTTGGGGTGGTTGATCTGTGGGCCTGGGGTGAACAGGGATGCATGCCCAGTAAGTACCAGTGTCTCAGGGCGTCTGGGAATAGTGTCCGTGTCTCATAGTTTACAGGGGATACTACCCTCTTGGATTAGGAATTTCGAGGTGCAGGCAACACTAATAAAATTTAAATTGCAGGAATTAAGGCTCCTGGGTTCACTGGGTTTTTGAGGGAAGTCGACAGGGGGTAAGGCAAGCTTAGGGAATTGAAGATCAGGATATTGCTGCAAACACCCCGTAAGTTTGTCCTTTATACGTGCTCGGCGAGTTTTTTTGCAACATCAAAAAATTTTGAAAATTGTCCATAAGCCATTGTAGGGCTGAGGTACCCACCTCAGAGCTCGGTGTCTATAAGGATTACAATGCTGAGTTTACAGAAATTTGGTTATTGTGTGGTTTACATGTAGTAAAATAATGATTACAGAGTGTACCACTAGAACGCCTAGCATGGCTAGGCATTGTTGTGATAGAAACACAGGCCTTATCTCTAGGCTTTATTGAACATAGAATCTTCATAGTACTTCTGCAACAACAAAATATAATGACTAGTACATCTAATAATGGCTTCTACAGGGATGGTGATGTCTTGCATATGTCAAGAGAAAAGTTATAACTACAGGCCACATATTTAAACTCACCATGTAATCTGCATCGCTGATAAATGGATAAAGTAGGAGAGAATCACACACTATGTGTTAGTGTCCATGACACACACCAAACTGTTGTTGTTGTTAAGGGCCCCTAGAGGTGGTGCAGTATTATCCTGCTGCTGCTCCCACAGGACCAGTATCACTACAATCTCCCCCCTTCTAAAATATCAGAGACAGAAATCTCCCAAACTGTTAGGTGGGCGACGTACACGTCCCGACTTCGAAGCCCTTGAGCCTCTTAAACCAGGTTCGATATTTTCCAGCGGGTTTGATTAACGCTGGAGCAGAATCCTCTATTTCCATAGGGGTATCTCAAGGGGCTTTCCAGGAAAAACGAAGCTCTTTCACATCTATTGGTGTATCTTGAGATTCCACACTAATAGGGATTTCAACTGGGGCTAAATGTCTTGTAGATACTGTAGTCTCTTCACCATTTTGGTAGCGAATGTGGGCGTAATGTGGATTAGCTTGCAGGAGCTCTTACCTCTTCCACTAAAGGATCCATCTTTTTTCATCCTACGTGACTCTTCAGGAGAACGGGTCCAGGATGACATAACCAAGTGGGCACGGAGGCTCCCGTGGAGGAACGACGTGAATAGTTGAGGAGTCTTTCATGAGGGGTTGCATTAGTAGCTGTGCACAGCAGTGATCTAATAAAAGTGAAGAGCATCAGGTAGGACAGTTTCCCAGTGTTGAACAGGTAGATTGCGCGACTTTAAATGTCATTGTAACTCCCTTCCATATAGTACCATTGAACCGCTCCCACTTAAACCATTGCCTTGAGGGTTGTAGCTTGTTGTTCTGCTGCAGGCAATACCTTTGCTAGCCAAAAACTCCTAAAAGTTCGTTACTCATGAACGAGGATCCCCTGTCTGAATGGATATAAGCTGGAAATCCCAAAAAAATAGAGAACAACTGTGAAAGACAACTAATAACAGTTGAAGCAGCCATATTTGCACAGGGGAATACAAAGGGAAACCTTGAATATTCATCTACTATTTAAGGAAATACCTATTCTGATTTGTGCTTGGTAGAGGTCCTTTGAAATCTATATTCAATCTTTCGAAAGGCTGGGTGGATTTTATGAATGAGTCTTCTCTGGCTGATGAAAGTTTGGCTTGCACTCTGCACATACTCTGCATGCTTGATCACTTGTCGAAACATCTTCCACTGAGTAGGGCATGTTTTTGATTTGACAAATGGTACAGGCGTGTAACTTCTGGGTGACACAAACCCTTTGTGGAGAGCTGAGAGTGATTGCAAATCATGACATGCTGCTCCACGGGTGGGACCTAGAGAATGCATCAGGTGAGATGTTCTCTTGACCCGGTCGGTACAGAATATCAAAGTCATAACACGATAGTTCCATCCTCCAGCTTTAATATCTTGTCATTCTTTATCCTACTTTTGTGCCTCTTTGTCGAACATATACATCACGGACCGTTGGTCAGTCCTTATGGGGGAAAATGTCTACCATTTAAAAATAATGCCTCCAGTGGCGAACTGCTTCTATGATGGCCTGGGCTTCCTTTTCTACAGCAGCATAACATTTCTCTGATCCTTGAAAAGTTCTCGAAAAGAAGGCTACTGGTCGTCCTGCTGAGAAAAGACTGCAGCAATGGCAATGTCAGATGCATCCTTTTTCCACTTCGAATGGTAGGACTCATCAATGGCTTGAACTACTGAGTTTTCAATGCCTGTTTGAGAGTATGGAAAGCGGCTTCTGCTTCCTTTGTCACAGGAAAGTGGTAGCACTCAATGGGCGGACTTTACTTGAATAGTTGTAGATCCATTTTTGAGTAATAAGCAAAGAGACCAAGATTTCTTCGGAGTGACTTTTTGTCTTGAGGCATTGGAAGTTCCCGTAGAGGTCGTAGTCGTTCAGGGTCGGGGAATATTGAACCTCCTTCCACTACATAACCAAGGATGCTAAGCCTTTTAGTTGAAAAGTGCACTTTTCCTCATTGTAACTGATATTTTTCTTCTTGGCGGCTTCCAAAAACTTACAAGGTTTGCATCATGTTCCTCCGGGTTCTTGCCACAAATGGTAACATTATCTAAATACGCGTAGGTTCCCATGATTGCTCTTCCTGAAGATGAATCCATAATTCGTTGGAAGCAGGCTACCCCATTGGTGACTCCAAAAGGGACTCTGGTAAACTGATACGGGCCCAAACACAGCCTGAAACGCTGTGTAGGGTTTTATCTTCTTTCCTTATAGGGACTTGATGATAGGCACTCTGCAGATCAATTGTGCTAAACACGTAGTACTGAGCAATTTTTTTTCACTTATCGTCAATTCGGGGTAGAGGGTACCCATCAAGAAGTGTAAATTTGTTGATTGTCTCAGAGTAATCGATAGCCAGCCCTCCGTTTCCTATAACCATCTTTAACAACAACAACCTGTGCACGCCAAGGGGAATCACTCGGTTCTATAATACCCTCCTTCAGCAGCCTCTGATTTCTTTCTCAATGAACATCCGACCTCATAAGAATAGCGGCGGACTTAGTGATATAGGATGGCAATCCCCGGTAAGATTTGCAAACAGCTTTGGTGGGTCTACCCTTAAAGTGCTAAGTCCACAGACAACAAGAGGGGGCAGTTCACCTCCATAAAGTTAAGGTGACACTACCATGCAGCTTCTGAAAGTCCTGACCAGGATAAAAACAGAGCACAGTTGTGGCAGAATAGCTAAATGTACATCTTGATAATCCTTTCCATTAACCTGAGATTTTCCTTACAAAACCCTAAGGTCTGAATAGAGAGAGATGTTGATGCCATGGAAACGGGACCTGATGAGTGTTGTAGAGTCAAGGAGAGCCGTTTAAACTAAGTCAAGGTTGATGAAACTCTCTGAGCTGCCACTATCAATAAGACCATCTACTTTTGTTCCTTTGATGAAAACTTTCACAACGCCTTGACAGTGAATTTGGAGTAGCCGCAGAAGTCACTGTTGCAGAAATCGCATGATCACTGGAATGTGTGGAGGCACAGCTCTTGTTGATGCATTAGCACGACATACTTTAGCAAAGTGACCTTTCTTGTGGCCTTTTATGGCACATTGCTTCACGAGCAGGACACTTTGGAAAGTGGATGTCTTGAAAAACCACAAAAGAAACACACCGTACCTGCCTGCTGTCACTGAGGCAGGTTCCCCAGTAACTTCATTGCAAGAGTCTTGGTCAGGAATTGCAGCACTTACCACTCGAGAAGGCTGAGTGGTACTGTATACTTCAGAATTTCTGGGCTGAATCTAGAGCTCTTGCCTGGTCAAAGGCAAACGGCTTTAAATCGAAGTTTTTATTCTCCAATAAACGCTGCCTTATTATTGGGGATTGCAGGCCACTGATAAAAGCATCCCTGATGGACTCTTCACAATACTGAGCAGCTGTCACTGCTTGGAAGTGACAGTCCTTACCTAAAATTTTCAGTGCTTGAAAGTATTCCCTAAGGACTCATCAATCTGCTGGCACGAGTTGCAAGGCGATAGCGTGCAAAGATTTCATTTGTAGGTTTAATATACTGAGACTTGAGGGTTTTGATAGCATCTTCGTAGTATTACACTCAGAAAATAGCCTCATATACTTAGGTGACACAAAATTGATGAGCAGACTTAGTTTATTTTAGATCTTCTTAGGAAGGGCTCCCCAAGAAGTTTTCGAAAGTCTTTAAAACCCGTGCTTCCATTCCTGAGCAAGCCGTTTGATAAGCTGGGGTCACAAATCTAGCCTCTCAGGTTTTTTAGTAAACGCTCCATGTTGTGATGTAGTCTAGCGCAGGGTCACCACCAGGTAGCCCAGGATTCTATGTTCAATAAATTGTTGGTTGATAGAAACACAGGCCTTATCTCTAGGCTTTATTGAACATAGAATCTTCATAGTACTTCTGCAACAACAAAATATAATGACTAGTACATCTAATAATGGCTTCTACAGGGATGGTGATGTCTTGCATATGTCAAGAGAAAAGTTATAACTACAGGCCACATATTTAAACTCACCATGTAATCTGCATCGCTGATAAATGGATAAAGTAGGAGAGAATCACACACCATGTGTTAGTGCCCATGACACACACCAAACTGTTGTTGTTGTTAAGGGCCCCTAGAGGTGGTGCAGTATTATCCTGCTGCTGCTCCCCACAGGACCAGTATCACTACAGGCATTTCGGGCAGACTTAGTTTTATTCTTAATTGTAAAATATTACAAATTATGAGGTAAGTTGGTATTATGGCTAAGTGACTAAATACTAGTTTGTGAGTTTAGCAATGTGAATGCTTTTGCTTTGGCACAGTACATAGTTTCAGTACTGGAGTATCACAGGATTCATTATTTTAAGATTGAGATTAATATTTCTGTTTATGGTCAAATGGGTGAGTGACTGTAAGTGTGAACCACCAGGTGGTATTCGTGTAGTTAGTTGACAGGGTGTATCAGGGAGATAAGATGTTTTCTAATGGTAGTTTTGAAGGTGATGAATGTGTCTGCAGTTCTAGAGTTCTCAGGTAGGGTGTTCCAGATTTTAGGGCCTTTGACATAAATTGAATTTTTGTAAAGGTTTAGTCAGACACGGGGAATGTCGTAGAGAGTTTGTTCTGGTGTTATGCCTGTGGGTTCTGTCACAACTATCAAGAAAGCGTTTTAGGTCAAGGTTGATATTAGAGTTTAAGGCCCTGTAGATGTAGATTGTACTGAACAGGGAGTAAGTTTAGGTCTATGAAGAGTGGGGGGGTGTGTTGCCAGGGATGGGATTTAGTGGTTATTTACTCCAGCTTTTTGTTTGGGGTTATTATTGGCTTTAGGTGTGTTGCTGCAGTTGATCCCCAAGCACAAATAGCATAGGTGAGGTATGGATAAATAAGTGAGTGGTATAGTGTGAGAAGGGCATTTTGCGGCATGTAGTATCGTATCTTGGAGAGGATCCCAACCGTTTTGGATACTTTTTTGGTTATGTGTTGGATATGGGTGCTGAAATTCAGGTTGTTGTCAAGGTATAGGCCCAGGAATTGCCCTCATTATGTCCCGGTAATTAGAGTGTTGTCGATCTTAATGTTAATTTGTGCCCTCTCCTCTCTGCTACCAAACATAATATAGTAGGTTTTGTCAGCGTTAAGCATAAGATTAAATTTGGGTGTCATCCAAGTCAATATTTTGATCAGCTCCTCGTTAACAATGTGTTGAGGTGGCAAGATTAGGGTGAGAGATTTACATAAGTCGTGTCGTCAGCAAAGAGAATGGGTTTTAGGTGTTGGATACGTTTGGAAGATCATTGATGTAAATGAGGAAGAGCAGGGGACCAAGGACACTTCCCTGCGGAACTCCAGTATCAAGTGGCCGTGTTGTTGATGCTGTGTCTTTAATGGTGACATACTGATACCCATTAGTAAGGTAAGATTTGAAATAAGCAAGCACATGGCCTCTTATACCGTAATGATCAAGTTTGTGGAGTAGGATGTCGTGGTCTACTGTGTCAAAAGCTTTTCTTAGGTCAATAAAAATTCCTAGTGGATATTCCTTATTTTGCAATGCTGTGTAAAGCAGATCTAGCATTTTTATGATTGCATCATTAGTGCTTTTATTTTTCCTGAATCCAAATTGGCAGGGGTTGAGTATATTTTGTGCCCTTATAAATGAATATAGTCTCCTGTGCACGAGTTTCTCAAAGATTTTGGATAGCAATAGTAAGTTTGATATTGGCCTATAGTTGTTTAAGTCTGTAGGGTCACCACCTTTATGTGTTGGTGTAACCCTTGCCATCTTGAGTAGTTTCGGGAAGGTGCTAGTTTCTAGTGACTTGTTAAAAAGTAATGAAATAGCATGAGAAAGGACATAGGCCGCTCGCTTGTACAGTAATGGTGGGACATGAGACAGATTCCCTGAGTTATTTTTAAGTGACTTTATAATCTCGGTGACTCACTTTTGATTCACTTTTGATTCACTTTTCTGGGCTCAAAAGCCCACACCTCACTGCCTTCTAAAGGACGGTTTCAATTGCCTTGTGTCACCAGGAACTGCAGTTTCCCCTTTTAACAAGTGATATTGAAACCTACCATGCTCTTTGTATCGTGAATGCACCGTGTACGACAGGTATTGGTGACTTGATAGAAGCTGAAGTGTCCATCGGAATATCACATGACTACCACTAAGTCTGGAAATTCGCAACACTCGCACTGGTAAGCTACATTCTTCAAAATTTGTCCTGAGATTGTCTAAAAGGTAGAGAACACACTGTTATATAGTTCTTTTGTTAGGGTCAATGGCCTTGTAATGTGCTTCCCATACCAGTTCTTAACACAATCTACCCTGGAGTGGGCCTTGGGGTGAGGCCTCAAAATCGTGGACTTCAGCATAATTTTCCTACTTGCTTGACACTGCAACCGAATTCATTACAAATGATAGATTTCCTAGACTTATCCAGTGTTTTACGATAGTCTTAACTTGCAAATAAAGTGATGCAGGGTTTTCTGTATTTTTCCTGCCACAGTAGAGTCACTTTCTCTCATTAACCCACATTATGGTTGCATCACTGGTCTCTTGCAAGTAGAGTGGTGTGACTATGACACACGCTGGTACTGCATCTTCTTCCAATTACTGATCATGTGGAAGTGACTCCACTTGCCCCTTCTGAGAGAGTGAAAGGGCTGAAAGGGGCTGAAGGGGTTGATACTGCCCCCTTTCTGGAGAAATTTTTTCCACACGTACCTTGGTTTACATGCGGCCACCAGTAACAGCCTGGTTGATCAGACCCTGATCCACCACAAGGCCTAGTCTCAGACCGGGCCGCTGGGACATTGCCCCCCAAAACCCTCTCCAGATATACTCCAGGTATGAAGACAGTGATCTGTGTGTACATATGTAGACAGTGGTAGTGCTTGTTGCCTTTGCATCTCCTGACATTTGTCTGCTGTGATACAGCTGCCATAGCCTTCGTGCCCAGTGTGGGTGGGGTTTGTGGCAGTCCAAGGTGCCTATATTCTCCCTACGAGCCCCGTAGGGGTGGGAACTGGGGCTAGGCATGGGGATAGCTAATCCCAGAAGACGAGGGGGCACTTGTACCTCCTCCCATGGCAGACCTTGGTCTGAGACACTTCCTCAATCGGGAGCCAAGGCCGGGCCACCTCTTGGAAGAGCCCCGGGCTAGGCCATTATACCAGTGAATCTAGAACAGAACAGAATAGCTTCATCATGGAGCTCACCCTGTAAGAGTGTATGGGGAGGATTTTTTGGAGTCAACAAACTTTGTTGACACTCGTATGTGTAAGATAACTTGACAATACTCTGCACCACACTGACCAATGGTATATCCCAATACAATACTGGTTCATATTTAACAAAACGCTGGTTCATCTCTTAATACAGCACTTGTTTATATCTTAATACAACACTGTTTCATATCTTAACACAACATTGGTTCATATCTTAATACAACACTGGTTCATATCTTAATACAGTACTGCTTTATATCTTAATACAATACTGGTTCCAGTGGTGGGCACATTTAACCAAAAAGTTAGCTTCGCTAACTGCTAATCAGCTAGCTAAAAAATTATCTCTGCTGATGCTAAACAGCTAAACGGCTGAAAAAAATTGCGGAAACTAACGCTAAATGCTAACCCCTAACTTTTTCACATGAATTCAGATTCAGTTTAGTTTTTTGGTCTTTTACTTATGCTTTTAAGACTTTTAGAATACACCTGGAGAGCTTTCTAATAACTAACCAAAAACTGACTGTTGGAGAAACGCCCACAACAGACAGCAACAAACACGTGTGCCGTTGAAAAGGCATTGCTTTCCAACGACTATGAATTTTTTTAATGGACTCAAAGTTAGTGGAACTTTATTTAGCGGAAGCTAATTTGTCTGCTAACGGCTTCCGAAGTTAGCGGAAATGCTAATCTGCTGAACAGAAAGTTAGTTCAGCTAATTAGCAGTTAGCAGATTAGTGGATCTGTGCCGAACACTTACTGGTTCATATCTTAATACAACATAGATTTTTATCTTAGTACAACACTGATCTATATGTTCAACACAGGTTTTGTATTGGATATTGCAGCATCTTTTCTGTCAAATTAAGAATATTTTTTTGGTGGTTTATCATTTAAATCTTTTAGAATAATAAGAATTATCAGGTACAACTCTGCAGAGATTTTGAGGTCTTGTTGACAGTCAAATTTATTGAAAAAATCTTCCTGTTTATCATCCAGCACTCCAACTTTACTTCAGCTGGATTTCCAGTTTCATGAAGTTTATTTTGCCTGGGCTGACTCATGACTTGTGTTGTTTGAGAGACAGCTCTTTGTTCAATATGTTGTGCCTGGTAAGAATGACTGAGAGTATTGGTATTCAGGGATGAGGTTGATGTACATCGGGTGAAATATGACTCTAAAATGAATATGAAGACCCATGTTGTAAGTCTTGAAAACTAAGCGGCCAGAAAGCTTACAGCACCTAGACGTATCTATCATCTGCTTGACAGTAGAGGTTGCATGATTCTGTATGAGGCACAGGTACGTTCACACCTTGAGTATGCTCCACTTTCTTGGATTGCCTGCTCCCCATCTCATCTGCTACTTCTTGGCAGAATAAAGAAAGGATAGAGCAACATGACTCATCTCATGCCTGGATCCAGCCTGGTCAGGTCAGTCATTTCATCAGAACTTTGAATACAGGAGGGATATGGGTGGCCAAACTGTTATGTACAAGGCCAATACTGTCAAAGTGCCACACTTGGCTCCAATCCGAGGCATCGAGAAATGACATTCAACACAACAAGACGGGCTGCAAACAGCAACTACACTCTGGCCATACCCTTCTAAAGAGCATTACTTCATCAGAGATCATTTATTCCTAGGATGACTCGTGTGTCTAGAACATGTTCACACAGCATGATATCAAAGAAATAAAGTCAATTTACCAAAAGATATCGCTGAACAATAGATGGCTCCAGTTTCATCCTGTTTTCTTTCTGCATATCTCTTATCAATAAATGGCTTACAAACGAGTTCATGTAGGTACTGGATCTTTGATTGCAAATAAATTTAGGAACGCCAAACCCAACCTTGTAAAGCCCTGTGTAAAGAGAGAGAGAGAGAGAGAGAGAGAGAGATGTCGTAGATAAATGGAGTAAGAAGTTCACACATTGGATGTCTTTGAGGTGTATAATTAAGAGTCTTGAGGAGAGCCCAGGCTTGCCTTGTCCAGTCTGTTATGCCTATCATGGAAGTGAGAGGGAGGCCTGTAGCTGGTGGCTCACATGCGAGGGATCTCGTGACATCACGGCTAGAACGGACCCTTACAATATAGTAGCTGGGATTATCTAAGTACACAGTAACACTACTGGCACAGAGAGAGAGAGGGCTCCATCTTCATCCTGTTCCATATTTGTATGTTTCATAACAATGAAAAGGCTTTCAAATGACCTGATGTAGGTAAAATCTCTTAGCTTATAAATCAAGTTAGGAAATCTTAAGTTTGTAAAACCTTGTGTAAGAGAGAGAGAGAGAGAGCCTGTAAATAGCTTGTTCATAAAGCTAGGGATCCTTAACCCTGTCACACCCTGTGTAAAAAACAGAATCACATGGATATGCAGACGACTGCACACTGACATTCACTTATCCAAGAGAAGAAATGACAGCTGCTCTAAGCTACATCAATCACCAGCTGAGAGCTATATCAGCTTGGGGAAATAGATGGCAAGTAACATTTGCACCTGAGAAAACGCAAATGATGATCGTCTCTAGGCACCATGATGGTAATGCTGGTAGAGTAGTAAGGATGAATGGGAGGGTGTTGGCACCTGGAGAAGAAGTTGATATCCTTGGGGTGAAATTTGACTACAAACTAACCATAAAGAACCATGTTGTAAATCTTGCAAACAAGGCAGCCAGGAAGCTTCAGCATTTTGCAGTATCTCACATCTACTTGACAGTAGGGGTTGTAAGATTCTGTACGAGGTATAAAAAGGATTATTTGGCGTTCTGGTAGCGGGGAGTAAATGATACGTCTTCGGAAGCTTCTTTGTTTATTGTTAAGTCGTGGTGGGTACACAGGCTTGTGTGTTGTGCCCATGGCCTGGGAGGGGCCATCTCACGAGAGCTAAGAGGCCTTGTGTCTTCCTGCTAGGCCTCTGTGAGTGAGAGCGAGGCAAGGGCAGGCAGGCTGAAGTGGCAATGCCTATAGGTGGCAGCACCAGCATGGCACAAAATATGAACTAAGCTGGCAGACAGCATGGGCTGTCTGTGCAGACAGTACAGGCTGTCTACATATGCTCGGCCACCTATCGCGCATCGTCCCGACACAACAATACTGGTGGTAAAAGAAATGCGGTCTCTCTCTCGTAGGCACAGGGCACAGAACACAAAATAAAAACATATATATACATATAGACATGGAAAAAAAACTTCCTACAGGGAGGGAAGAAAAAAACATGTGGGGTGTGCTAAACATCGTGGTCAAAGGCAGTGAGCATCGATGGGCATCACTGCACGCCTTCCTGCATCTGGACAGATACTGCAACACAAGAGATATTGCTGCTGCTGAGCTGTGACGTAACAGGTTACAGTCTCCTCTGGAACGGTGAAGCAGACAACGTAGGAGTCGCTGCAGGTTTCACTCAACCTGGGGCACGACATGCTGGTGCCCTCGAGTGAGGCGTCGACAAAACTCGGCAACTGGGCAGGACTTCTGGCAAGAGACTCAGGAGGACACTTCTCGACTGGTACTGTCGCTGGGCTGTCACTGCCAGCGAGCATGGAGCGAGTTGTGGAGCGAGTCGTGGCAGAGACGACTGGGCGAAACATCTGGGAGTCGTAACATCATACACCAGACTGCAGTGAGTGAGCTAGCAGTCAAAGTGATATCTTCTTTGTGCAGGCTGCTCACTGAAGCTTGTGACACGAGGCTGACACAGCGCCTGCCGACAGTGGCTAACTGCAGCTTGGCGAGTATCATTCTCTTGGCAGTTGGAGTTATAGCAGAGGTTAGTCTAAGCGTCCCCAGACTTGTTTCTCTACATATAACTGCACTCTGACGGTCTGGAGGTGAAGTGAAACAAATCTCGATGGGAATCGTAGCAGGTACGATTCTGCAGAACATCACGAGCGACGAGAATAAAAGCTTTCTGTACAAGAGGGCTCGGTCACTCTGAGCTGTCTTGACATCAGCTGTCATACGCACTGGTCACATCGGGTGACTTAGCACAGTGGTGCTTCTCAGGTCTGGCTCAGACCTCACTGGACACACAGAAACTACACACACACCGCAGTACATACGGTACAACATGGCTTAACTAGCAAATGATACTTTTCTGTGCACCAAACTGACACTAAGACATATACTAAAATGTGAGAACACTGAGAGGAATTAATTAACACACGACATATATCTTCTCTCAATCTTCTCGACAATACTGAAATAATTACTGAACACTCGATGGTGACATCATGTGATGTCGGGTGTGATGTCGCGAGGTGACGTCAGCAGCACAGTGACGTCAGCAGACATCTCGAGGTGACGTCAGGCAGACATCGTGACGTCATGAAGTCGGGCAGCATCGTGGGTGACGTCAATGTGATGCAGGCAGCAGACCACAGCATGAGGCCTGGGACATCTGGCTCCGTAACTCACGTGGTTTGTAGATCCACGTGACATCGCCCACACCCACGTGGCATTGGAATCCACATGGCATCGTGATCTACGTGGCATGCTGATACAAGTAGCTTCGAGTGGCCTGGGGCACTCGGATACACAGCTCTGGCAATGAATTCACACGAAAAACAGCAGAGAACACAGCAGAGGGAGTGAGCAGTTGTGAGTGTATGGTAGACGGGTGAGTGTATGGTAGACAGGTGAGTGTGAGTAGGGCGAGCATGAGCAAGGTGAGGAACAGCCACTTCCTCTCCTCCTCCCCCACCCACAAACACGTGGAGAAGCTCACACTGGACGCAGAAATCACCACAAAACTCACCTCTGGCTTGCTGAAACAGCTGTGCTGAGCTGAACAATAACAGCAACATACAAGTGACGCTGAACACGTGACTTGAGAAACAGCGTGGGACGTTGTAGCATGGGGTCACTTGGACGTCACTTACAATTCACGGAGAATTTCGGCAAATTTCGGCCTGGATCCTGCTTGTACCTGTGTCTGAATGCTCAAACGTGCAGACACGACATCAGGATAACTTGTTGAGAGACGGATGCTTCTTGTATGGGATGATGAAGTGAAGATGACTTCATACCTCTCCTTCCTCTCTCCGGGCAAACAACTGCTGTGACCACTGCTTTCCACCATTTATAAAAGGGATTATTTGGCGTTCTGGTAGCGGGGAGTAAATGATACGTCTTCGGAGGCTTCTTTGTTTATTGTTAAGTCGTGGTGGGTACACAGGCTTGTGTGTTGTGCCCATGGCCCGGGAGGGGCCTTCCCACGGAAGAGAGCTAAGAGGCCTTGTGTCTTCCTGCTAGGGAGCTGTGTGAGTGAGAGCGAGGCAAGGGCAGGCAGGCTGAAGTGGCAACGCCTGTAGGTGGCAGCACCAGCATGGCGCGAAATATGAACTAAGCTGGCAGACAGCATGGGCTGTCTGTGCAGACAGTACAGGCTGTCTACAGAGGCACAAGTATGCTCGCACTTTGAGTATGCTCCACTTTCTTGGTTTGCCTGCCCCCCCCCTCTCATCTGCGACTGCTTGACAGAGTAGAGAACAGAGCAAGACATTTCATCTCTCATCTGGACTCATCCTGGACAGATCTGTCATTTCAGCAGAGCCTTCAGCATAGGAGGGATGTGGGTGGCCTTGCTGCTATGTACAAGGCCAATATTGTCAAAGTACCACACTTGGATCCACTTCGAGGACAGCGTGAAACAAGCTTTTATGCCACAAGACGGGCAGAAAGCAGCAACTTCACTCTGGCTGTACCCTTCTCCAGAACTTCACTCCATCTGAGATCCTATATACCCAGGATGACTCGAGTATGGAACACATTTGTACAGCATAATAATGTCAACGAGATAAAGTCAGTTGATAAAATGAAAATGCTGGCCCACAGATGGCTCCAACTTCATCCTGTTCCCTACTTGTATGTCTCATAACAATAAAAATGCTTTCAAATGAGCTGATGTAGGTAACAGCTCTTAGCTTGCCAATAAAGTTAGGAATCCTTAACCTGTAAATAGCTTGTCAATAAAGCTAGGGATCCTTAACCTTGTCAAACCCTGTGTAAAAGAGAGAGAGAGAGAGAGAGAGAGAGAGAGAGAGAGATTGTATTATAATTGTTTTTGAGTGGCCTAAATAATTTTCTCAGAAACACCTTTAATAATAATGTAATACTTTTTCAGGGTGAGCACTGACAGTATAACCAAAATATCACTGGAGGACATTACATGGGTAGGATGCGTGACCGTGGAGGCAGGCAGCAAGAGTGAGGAACCTGCAGGTACAGGACTGCTGGAACCCAGGTGTCTCGCCAACTTTACATTGATTGCTGCTCATACTTTATCTACAGACACTGTCACTAGAATTTTTACTACTCAACTTAACGTGTTCCTCAGGGTATGTATTCAGGTAATGTTAAGGTAGGGTAGGATAGCGATGGTTAACGTAGGTTAGTTTACGATAGGGTTAGGTTAGGTTAAGATAAGATAAGATAAGATTTCGTTCGGATTTTTAACCCCGGAGGGTTAGCCACCCAGGATAACCCAAGAAAGTCAGTGCGTCATCGAGGACTGTCTAACTTATTTCCATTGGGGTCCTTAATCTTGTCCCCCAGGATGCGACCCACACCAGTCGACTAACACCCAGGTACCTATTTGCTGCTAGGTGAACAGGACAACAGGTGTAAGGAAACGTGTCGGAATTTCCACCCGCCGGGAATCGAACCCGGGCCCTCCGTGTGTGAAGCGGGAGCTTTAGCCACCAGGCCACCGGGCCTGGTTAGATTAAGCAACGTTAACATAGTTTTTATAGTGATATAAATAGTGTACAACACTTACAAGCATCAGCTTGTAAGTGTTGTACACTATTTATTATAAGACGTGTGCAACAGTTGGATGTCTGTAGAGTGCGGCTGCTTTTTCCCCAATATTTAGTCCCTCAAAATTAACAGTAAACCGAAGAGAAAGGTAAAATTTTCTACAAAATGAAACCAAACTGCTGGCATTCCCTTTTATCGGGCATAGGCAGGTAAACATAGGTTTGATTAGGTAAACTAGGTTGGGGAAATGGTTAGGTAAACTAGGTTTGATAAACATGGGTTTGGTAAGCGGGTTGGGTACTGTTCCCTCATCTTTTGTACATAGTTTTTCTTTTTTCTAATTGTCCAAGAATCTGTATTGATAAAGCCACTGGATGGCGAAACGCACAATAAAGATAACCAGTTTTGCACAATGTCTTAACTTTATTTGTCGGTTTTGAAAACCTGTCTTGCACATAGGTTAGGTAAAAAAGGGTTTTAGGTAAACTGGGTTTAGGTAAACATAGGTTTGAAAAAACATGGGTTTTTGGTAAACATGGTTAGGAAACATGGTTTTTGATAAACAGGTTAGGTAAACATAGGTTTGATAAACATGGGTTAGGTAAACTGGGGTTTTTTTAAACATATTGGGTAAACATATTTTTGGTAAACATGGGTTGGGTTTTAAAAAAAAGGGTTTAAGGTTGCCGCAGGCCGGCAAGCAGCAACAAGGCTGCTCCATATTTTTCCCGTCCCCTGGGCCTATCCAACTCCAGGGGGCCCAAATTGCAAGTACTGCTGCAACAACATGCAAAAACCTATAGTGACTAAAAACTGATGTGACACAACGAAAGGGACTAAATAAACAAAAGGGGACCGGCATTAAAGTACCGACCTGCTGCCAACGTGAACCAGGCACGGACGTTTTCCCCGCTACAATGAAAAACTGACCTCCATATCAACTGCACCAGTGTTAAAGGGAAACAACTGGCAGAAAACGAAAAACAAAACTCCAAGGAAATGACGGTTGTAGGACTTTTTTCCTCAGTCCCCAAACGAGGAAAGAATTGACATTTAAACTTGGTTTACGGCACCAAACAGCACTACTCCCAGACATCAACTGCGAAGTAAAGTTCCATTTTTACTGACGTTCCTTTTGACATTAGCGTCAATCTGTACCACCACAATTTCCCAACGAAGGGCAACCCAAAGGGGAAAAACACGGGAGACATCGTAAATCAACAGTACAAAACTCCAAGGTTAAGGTCGGTTATCCCTCGTGCCAGTCGGGGAAAAAGAATGAACGTTAAATATAAGGTTAATGTTTTAGTAGCTGACCTATTTTCCTGCCCAGTGAACATGAAAGAACAAGCAAAAAACGGCAAATTTTAATCTAAAACTCAAGGAAATCATTGTAGGGGCCCCTTTTTACCCCCTTTCAGTGTTTTAAAAATGGCCGAGTCAGCAGAAAGGTCAGGCGAAATAACACCCCCACAACCCCCCATAAAGGGAAATTGGGGGGGTTTTTGGGAAAAGGATAAAACCATATCCAGGCCCTCAAACTTTGGAAAAAAGCAAAACAGAAAAAAATGAGGTGAAATGACGTATAGTAGCTGGGAAATGATAACCTTAACCCAATGAAAAATACTAGGTCAATTGAGACAAAAAAACCCATTATTTTCAAAATCCCAAAACGGTGCATACACTGTACAAAAGTTGTTTTTAAAAACAGAAAAGACACCTTATGTAAAAATGTGTAAGGGTGGGTGCATATGGTTATTAAAATTACAGCAACGGTGCCAGAATTCTTTTTGGTGTAACAAAGCACTTTCACAGTTACCCTTTAGCAGTGTTGACATTGATTTATTAATTTTAATACAAATGACCCTTCCCAATATTGATGATTATAATTTTTTATAAAAGACCTCACTTTATTCGTCAACGAAAGATTCCTTTCCCTTCCAAAATTGGCAGGATTAGGATTCTAGCTAAAAAAATCAGGGCGGATTTATAACCATCTCTGAATCCTGGTTGGTGAACAGTGACTGCACGAGGTAAAAAATAAAAGGTTACAATAAAAATGCTTAGAAGGAAAACAAAAGGGGGTGGAATGGCCTACATTAGAAATGACTTGCTTACCCCCAAACCCTGATTTAAATAACATTAAACGGGTTCATGGTTAAAGTGCTGTTTCCCAAGACCAAACCCATCTTAGTGGGAAATAGTTCCCGGGCCCCCCACCCAGGCCCATTCTTTAAAGACTTTTCCAAGTATGTCCGACTTGAAAAAAATTGCGGACATAATACTGGGCGACTTCAATATCTGTTTTCAGCAGCAAAATAATGGGTTGCAAAAGGTATAACAAATTCTAGGTTTAAATATTACACCAAAAATTTAATACACCAACACCTTCCGCCCCTTTGCACCCAACACTTGCTCCTGGGGGATTTAAATTAAGGCACCAAAAAAGGAGGAAATAAGCAAATAAATTGTTGCAGTAATAACACCGGAGGCAGCTCTGATGAAAACCACACTCACGCGAGCTTTTAAATCTCTGCACAAAATTAAATTTTAAAAAACCACAAAAATAGAGCCTATAGACTGGAGAATACACTAGACCTCATCTTCACAAACAATGATGTCGTAAAAATTCAATATAAAAACAATATACTCAATCACAACATAATTGAGGTTCAGTCATGATGCGCGGAGCCCAAACCCCGACAAAAAGGATTAGTCACGGGGGAGCATTCACCAAATTAACTTCAAAAACAAAAACATAAAGGGGGGCCAAGAAAACCAAAGTCCTAACCGATAAAAGGGAAAAAACTAAGCAACACACCCCAACTTATCCCAGAACAGATTAACTCGGAGACTCGATGTAGACAAGCTTATTCCTCTAAGAAAAAGGAGGAGTAGATGAAAAACTAAAAGGGACAGGCGCTCCCTTTACGGGCGAGGAAAGAATAACAAGCGGCAAAAAGGGGTCAAAAAATTCAAAATGCGTAGGAACACGGTCAAAAAATAGCAAGATCGAATTTAAAGCAAAGAACCTTTGGAGTCAGGAATTGCGGGAAAACAAAAAAGCCATAAATGAAATCGAAAGAAACCCAAATATTTCTTCCCTATGCCAAATCAAAATGAGAACAACGTCCTATTGGGCCCCACTTAAACAAGATGGGCCCCAACACAAATGAAACAAGGAAATGGTGAGCACTCAATCCCTTTGACTCAGTTTTTAGCAAGCCGCTAACCAAAAGAAGTCGAAGATCAAAATAAATTTTTTTTTTATGAGAGAGCCCAAAAATTTTATTAACACAAGCCTATCCATGTTATCCGAGCCAAAACTTCGAACAGGCAAAAATGACACCCCATCACTCGCCCCAGGGCCAACTCTAAAAACCCTGTGTTCCAAGAATGAAAGAAGCCCCTATCAGGCCCTTTTTTTCCATCCTATGGAGGGGACAGGAACGGGGGTCGTCCCACGTTACAAAAAAAACAACATAGCCCCACTCCACAAAGGGGGAAAAAAGCAACAGCAAAGAATCAGACCAATGCATAACATCCCATATCATAAAAACTTTGAAAGGGCCTAAAAGCAAGATCACCACGCATCTAGAAACCCATCATTCACAACCAGGGCAACAGGGGTTTAGAACAGGTCGCTCCTGTCGTCTCAACTATTGGCCACTACGAAAAGGTCCTAAATCACTAGAAGAAAAAAAGAATGAGATGTAATATAACAGCTTTGAAAAAGCCTTGACAAGTGTGCCCAGGCGTAATAGCGCACAAAATGCGTGCTAAAGGAATAACAGGAAAAGTCGGTCGAGGGGATCTTAATTTCCTCCTAACAGAACACAGGGTAGTCGTCAACAGAGAAAGTCCGGGGCAGCTAGGTGAAAAAACCCCTGTTTCCCCAGGCACAGTCTCGCTCCCATCTTGTTCCTCATCCTTTTAAAAACCACATAACAAGGATGTCAGCCCCCACCCCTGCTTCCTTTGCAGATGACACCCCAAAACTCATGACAGTGTCTTCCCCTTTTAAACTGAAACCCGGCAGACACAACCAAATCTTTTTGTGGGGGTGCAGAAAACAATAGAAGTTTTAACATGGGAAAATTTTAATTACTCAGATAGGTAAACATGAGGGGAAAAAAATCTTTACAAGACAAAACAAATTCGGCCAAAAAGAGCAAAACCAACGCAAAGACCGGGAGTGATCAGTCGGGGGATCTCCCCCCTTTAAGGGCCATAACATTGTATCAATCGCATCTGCTAGAAAAAGACAGGGTGGAAAGAGAACCTTCAAAATAGGGGGGCCAAGCCCAGATGACATTTCAGGGGCATTGTTTTTTCTAGGCGGGGAAAATTTGGCACAACACGACCTTTCAAGGCAGGGAAATTTTCCGACCTAGAAAATTACGAGAACTTTCACGGCCGCATAACGAGATAAAACACCCAATTTTTGGGAGCGCTTTGGGTTCCAACCTGTATTCCCTGGAACGCGGAGGGAGAGATACATGATTATATACACCTGGAAAATCCTAGAGGGGCTAGTACCGAATTTTCACATAAAATCACCCACTTGAAACAAAACTTGGGAGACGATGCCCATCCCCCCAAAGAAAAGCAGGGGGGGTCACTAGCACTTAAGAGACCATCAATAAGGTTTGGGGCCCGAGACTGTTCAAATCCCCCCAGAAACCTAAGGGGGATTACCAACAGACCCCCGGCATCTTCAAGCGCACTGGACAAGCACCTAAAGTCATTTCCGGGTCAGCCGGGCGTGGCCGTAGTTGGTTTGCGGCGCCAGCGCAACAGCCTGGTTGATCAGGCTCTGACCACCAGGAGGCCTGGTCTCAACCGGGGCCGGGGCGTTGACCCCCCGGAACTTTTTTCCCAGGTAAAATCCGGTAATCACAAATTCTCAGCCACCCTAATTGACCCCATAAATTTGTAACGCGCTGAGAACATTAGTCAGTCACGATTACCCCAAAGGCTATGTCATTTTTCATTTACTGCACCAGAAAATCACAGGGTAGGATAGGCCTACCAGGACAATAAAAATAGGTCAACTAGAAACACAGTAAAGAAAAACTGGTAAATAGATACCAAATTTTGGGCTGGACAGTGATAACAAGTTGCAAAGGGCGTAAAAGATCCTGGGAAAAAAAACAAAAAAATGTTCACACCACCTTATAATATTGCACCCGTTAAAGAGGGCAGGATTAAAGGAAGAACTGAGATATTTGTAAATGAATTCAGAGACCAGTGCTAAAATTTTTAAAACCGACAGGAATTGCAGCACTAAATGGGTGGGAACAGAGTACAAGGAAATTATAAAAAAGGGGAAAGGCAAATCACTATTGCTCAAAAATTGAAGAGTATAAGCTAACCCCAGAAGTCTGAAACAACTAAAACATTGGGGTTAGCCCCTAAAACCCTAATAGGTTAACTAGTACCCATCGATAATGAGGTAGCCCGAAACATCTAAAATTGGCAAATTGCTTTAAATTTTTACTACACATCTTTGCTCAAACAGAAGTAAATACCCGCTGCATCAAATCCCTTTTAAAACAGACTCTGATAATTTCAAACATACTATACCAATAAAGGGGAACCCCAAACAAATTTTCAATATTTAAATTTATTCATACTTTATTCAAAAAAGAACTAACAGGTTAAACCCAAAAAATCCAGGCCCTGAAACACCCGTCTAAGTTCCAAAAGATGGTGCTTCTGAACTGCAATCCCCAGCTAATAAAAATCTATCAATCACCACTAATACCGTACCGGAGGGGGTTTCAAGGGGGCCCAAAATACTCCTATTTCAAAAAAAATAGAGGTCTGATTTTCAGCAACTTGGCCGTTTTGTAACTCATATAATTCCAAAATTCTAGAAGGGCGGGTACCTCAATAGTTAAGTACCTTAAAGACAACAACATTTTCCCCAAACTAAATCGGGTTTAGAAGATCTTACCACCGACACCTCCCAATTTTCTGTGGTTACCCAGAAAAGAAATGCCAAAGGGGAAACCCCAAGGTTTTGGAACCTTAGACTGCAAAAGGCCTTCGAACTGTCAACAAAAATTACATTTTCGAAACTTTAAGCATCGGTTAAAGGTTCTGTAGACTGGTTTTTCCTACCTTAGCAACAAGACAAATTGTCAAAATCAACAAAACGGAAAAAAGAACCCCTGCCCATAAACATTGGATTCCCCAAGAAATTTTGGGGGCCCTTTTTATTCTTTCGTTAGTATGACTGCCCCTTCAAATTCAATGCAAACTCTTTTTGTATGCAGAAACAGTGCCCTGTTGTTCAGGGAAAGACCCCCAAATATAGCTAATGTTTTTTTAAAACTGGAATGGAGTCCCCGCAGCAAAGGCTAGTAGACAAAAAAATCATTTCACCTCGGGAAAACTAAGCATTTCTTTGGGACAAAAATAAACTGGAAGGGTAAAAAAAAATTTTAAAGTCCCGTGAATGGGAAAACCCCTCACTTTGGTTTTATCAGTAAAATATCTGGGGAAACCCCCTTTTACCCCCTGATGTCAGGGAATTATAGGGGAAAAGTGAGTAAAGAAAGCGAATCCCGACTAATTCCCCGTATAGACAAACACAGTGTCTACCTATGAGGGCCGCAGGGGCCCTATGTCTAGCCCCTTTTTCAATGCCAAATGGGTTATGCTGCTTCTGGTACCCTGCCTTGAAAAAAAACTGAAAGATAGACGCAAATCCCCAAACAAAAACGTAAATTACCTGGGGGTGGGGCCAAAAGGAAAATGAGGGCCCGAATGAAATTTCGCATTGGTATGCTGAATGTTGAAGACAAGTAAAAAAACTGAAGCTAAATATGTTTATAAAAATTTCTCAGTGTCCGAATATCTTTCTGTCAATTTTTTTCAAAGGTTTGGGAACCAAAACAATCATAGTACTAGGGGGGGAGAGCACAACTTTGTATACCCAATTTTTTGGCCAGCTTTAAACACCTTTTTTTTTTTACAGCAATAAAGGAATGGGAAAACTTTTCCCCCCACTTCAAAGCCATCAAGCATAACCAGTTTAAGAAGAGGCCAAAAAAGGGGTCTGATGAATGTGTATTTGGGCCCCTTTTTTTCTTTTCGTTTTGTCAATGACATGCCTGTCATGTCAAATGCAAAATCTTACTGTATGCAGATAACATGCCCGTTTGTAGGTAAAGACCCCAAAAAAGCTAAGTTTTCACTGGAACTGAGTCCTCACAAATGGCTATAGACAACAAACTATCATTTTCACCCCGGGAAAACTGAACCATTCTCTTTGGCACAAACATAAACTGAGAAGGGGAAATAATTTTAATGTCCGTGTAATGGGGAACCCATCACTTTTGGTTCATCAGTAAAATAGAATTACAGCATTTTGGGTATGTGAATGTTGAAGAAGAGAAAAAAAACTGAAGCTAAATCATGTTTATAAAATTTCCAGTGTCCAGAAAACTTTCGCAAATTTTTTCAAGGTGGGAACCAAAGCAAACAAGTACTAGGGGGAGGGGAAAGATTTTCTTTTTTTAGCTAACATAATGTAAAATTTTCCTTTTCCTAGTAAGATTTCGTATTGTAGATAGTCTTAAAAGAAACCCCTTGAGTAGTTAAGTTTTTTAGTATGATAATAAGATGTTATCTTCATTATAGAATAATAAGAAAAAATTATAACCTTTATATTATTATAACAAGGTAAAAGGACCCCAATGGAAATAAGTCACTCTGTCTGACTCTTTGGGTTATCCTAGGTTCTCTACACATATGCTGCTTTGTATGATAATTCTATGTAACTGTATTTGTGTATACCTAAATAAACTTACTTACTTATTTACTTACTTACTAAACATAGGTTAGGTAAACATAGGTTTGGTAAACATATTTTAGGTAAACATAGGTTTGGTAAACATAGGTTTGGTAAACATAGGTTTGGTAAAGAGGTTTGCTAAACATAGGTTTGGTAAACAGGTTTGGTAAACATAGGTTAGATAGACATAGGTTAGGTTATGGAAGGTTATTACTCAGTTCTTTGGAACCCTAATATTTAAAGCAACAAGATGGAATTGCATATTTCAGTTACCAAGACTAGCAACTCCATATAAGATTATGACATAAAAACGTTAATAAATCAATATACTGTTTAGTATAAGAAAACAAACAAACAGTACAATTTAGCTTACTAATCAACAGTCTGCTGCAGGGAGAAAATCTATCTCTCTGACTATCTCTCTGCATCTCTCTCCCTCTCTGTTTTATAAGAACATAAGAAAGGAGGATCACTGCAGCAGGCCTGTTGGCCCATACTAGGCAGTTCCTTTACAATTCATCCCACTAACAAAACATTTACCCAACCCGATTTTCAATGCTACCCAAGAAATAAGCTCTGATGTGAAAGTCCCACTCAAATCCAACCCCTCCCACTCATGTACTTATCCAACCTAAATTTGAAACTACCCAAAGTCCTAGCCTTAATAACCCAACTAGGTAGACTGTTCCACTCATCAACTACCCTATTTCCAAACCAATACTTTCCTATGTCCTTTCTAAATCTAAACTTATCTAATTTAAATCCATTACTGCAGGTTCTCTCTTGGAGAGACATCCTCAAGACCTTATTAATATCCCTTTTATTAATACCTATCTTCCATTTACACACTTCGATCAGGTCTCCCCTCATTCTTCGTCTAACAAGTGAATGTAACTTAAGAGTCTTCAATCTTTCTTCATAAAGAAGATTTCTAATGCTATGTATTAATTTAGTCATCCTACGCTGAATGTTTTCTAACGAATTTATGTCCATTCTGTAATATGGAGACCAGAATTGAGCTGCATAATCTAGGTGAGGCCTTACTAATGATGTATAAAGCTGCAGTATGACCTCTGGACTTCTGTTGCTTACACTTCTTGATATAAATCCCAGTAATCTATTTGCCTTATTACGTATGCTTAGGCATTGCTGTCTTGGTTTAAGGTTGCTGCTCACCATAACCCCCAAGTCCTTTTTGCAATCTGTGTGGCTAAGTTCTACATCATTTAACTTAAAAGTGCTAGGGTTATGGACACTCCCTAGCTTCAGAACCTTGCATTTATCTACATTGAACTGCATCTGCCACTTTTCTGACCAAGAGTTTGTTTAAATCCTCCTGAAGTTCCCTAACATCTACGTTTGAATCAATTATCCTACCTATCTTTGTGTCATCAGCGAATTTGCTCATATCACTAGTAACACCCTCATCAAGATCATTGATATATATTATAAACAACGGATCCCCACTCGGATTTAACCCCATTTATGGACACTGTCTGTGAGCCATGACTCGATCCACGAGAGCACTTTTCCCCCAATGCCATGAGCTGCCACTTTCTTTAACAGTCTTTGGTGCGGAACTCTATCAAAAGCCTTACTAAAATCTAAGTAAATAATATCAAATTCTTTATCGTGGTCAACAGCCTCAAAAGCTTTACTGAAGAAAGTTAATAAATTAGTTAGACAAGAACGGCCTCTTGTGAATCCATGCTGAGTATCATTAATCAAGCTATGCTTATCGAGATGGCTTCTTATAATCTCAGCTATAATTGACTCTAGTAATTTGCCTACAATTGAGGTCAGGCTTATTGGGCGGTAATTAGATGGTAACGACTTGTCCCCTGTTTTAAAAATAGGAATTACATTAGCCATCTTCCACATATCAGACACTACACCTGTTTGAAGAGATAAATTAAAAATATTAGTTAATGGTTCACAGAGTTCCATTTTCCATTCTTAAGAACCTTGAAAAACCTCATCAGGACCCGGTGACTTATTTTGCTTCAGTCGGTCTATCTGCTTCACAACCATTTCACTAGTGACTGTGATGTTACATAATTTATCTTCTTCTGGCCCACTATAAAAATTAATTACTGGAATATTATTAGTGTTTTCCTGTGTAAAAACTGAGAGAAAATAATTATTTAAAATCGAGCACATTTCATTCTCTTTGTCAGTAAGATGCCCATAGTTATTTTTAAGGGGACCTATCTTATCTCTAACTTTTGTTCTATATACCTGGAAAAAACTTTTTGGGTTAGTTTTAGAATCCCTAGCAACTTTAATTTCAAAGTCCCTTTTAGCTTTTCTTATCCCATTTTTAATGTCCCTCTCAATGTCAATATACTGATTCATAAGATGACCCTCACCTCTTTTGATACGCCTATAAATTCCATTCTTATGCCCTAATAGATATTTGAGCCTATTATTCATCCATTTTGGATCATTTCTATTTGATCTAATTTCTTTATATGGGATAAACGTTCTTTGAGCAGCATGTATAGTGTTCAGAAAACTGTCATATTGATAGCTCTCTTCGTTACCCCGGTCAACAGATGATAAGTGTTCTCTAAGCCCATCGTAATCTGCTAAGCAAAAATCTGGGACTGTTACTGAGTTATCACTACTATCGTACTTCCATTCAATGCTAAATGTAATTGATTTGTGGTCGCTAGCACCCAGTTCCTCTGAAACTTCCAAATTATTAACAAGGGATTCATTGTTTGCCAGAACTAAGTCAAGCAGGTTATTACCCCTTGTAGGTTCTGTCACAAACTGCTTCAAAAATCAATCCTGAACTACTTGTAAAAAGTCGTTTGATTCTAAATTCCCAGTCAAGAAATTCCATTCAATATGACTAAAGTTAAAGTCTCCTAGAATTACTACATTATCGTGCCTTGTGGCCCTAACAATTTCCTCCCATAGTAGTCTCCCCTGGTCCCTATCTAAGTTTGGGGGACGGTATATCACACCTAAAATTAATTTTTCATGCCCCTCTGAAAATTCTATCCAAACAGACTCTGTATGTGTTGCTTCAGACTTAATACCCATTTTTATGCAACAGTTCAAGCGATCTCGGACATACAATGCCACCCCACCCCCTTCCGATACTTCTATCTACTTGGAACAATTTAAAACCCTGAATGTGACATTCCGCAGGCATGTCCCGGCTTTTTTAATTAAACCACGTCTCAGTTAAGGCAAATACATCAATGTTACCTGCACTAGCAACTAGTCTCAACTTGTCCATCTTATTCCTAGCACTGCGACTATTTGTGTAATATATATTTAAAGACCCTCCTCTGTCTTTACCCTTCCTGCTCCTTTCTGTCATTCCACTAAACCTATTACTGTCCTTGTCAATTAGTGCCACTGGCTTTCCAATATCCACCTCATTTTGCCTATTACTAGTTCTCCTAGTACTCATATTACTACACTGCAACTTAACTGTTTTCCCGCCAAAACCCATACCACTAACTATTCCTAGTTTAAAGACCTAACAGCTCACTCCACTGTGTTGGCCAGTGCTCCCACCCCACACAGAGTGGTGACGTGTACTTAGCTCTGTGAAGACCTGTTTGCGCGCTCTCTACGAATTGAAGCAAGATGCCCTCCATCGAGCAACTTTATCAACAGCTCAAGGAAGAATTGAGGATGGCGAAGATGGAGATTCGGCGACTGACCGAAGAAAACAAGAAGATTCGTAGTAGTCCTCCTGTTTTGAGTCCTCAGGTCAAGAAGGGAAACTGGTCAGTGTCTGGACAGCAGGGAACGAAGTTGACGATCAAGAAGACGAATGGAAAGGTAGAAACGATGAAGAAGAAAGAGACTGCCGTGGAACCTGTTGTGGAAACATCTAATACATTCTCAGTGCTACCCGATGAATGTGAGTCGACTACTGGGAACGTCACGACGAACGACATCAAGGAAGGTAAGAATATTGTTGTTGTTGGGGATAGCCAAGTTAGGTATATGGATAGGGCGTTCTGCTTGATGGACAGGAGTAGGAGACACAGAGAGTTTGCTTTCCTGGGGCTGGGATGGAGGATATTGTTAGCCATCTGGATGACATCATGAGAGGTAATGGGAGCAATCCTATTATCTGTCTCAGTGCTGGAGGCAGATTAGCAGGTATAGGTCAGCAATAGAAATAATTAGGAGTAAGGGTGGGAACCCTGTCATATGTGGTATTTTGCCAAGGAGAGGAGTTGGAAATGAATGGTTGTCCAGGGCAATTGGTGTCAATTGCTGGCTGGACAAATACTGTAAGGAAAATGCGGTAACATTCATTGACAACTGGGACCTCTTCTATGGCAGAAATGACATGTATGCCAGGGATGGGGTTCACTTATCTAGGTCTGGGGTGGGAGCACTGGCAACTGCAGTGGAGGGAGCTGTTAGGGCTTTAAACTAGGAATAGTTAGTGGTATGGGTTTTGGCAGGAAAACATTGAAGTCCCAGTGTAGAAATATTACGAGTTCTAGGGGAACTAGTAATAAGCAGAACGAGGTAGGTATTGAAAAGCCAGTGACTTTGGGTGATAAGGAGAGTAATAGGTTTAGTAGAAAAACAGAAACAAGTAGGAAGGGTAAAGAGAAAGGAGAGTCTTTCAATGTTTATTATGCTAATTGCCATAGTGCTAGGAATAAGATGGACGAGTTGAGATTAGTTGCTAGTGCAGGTAACATTGATGTATTTGCCTTAACTGAGACGTGGTTTAATTCAAAAAGTCGGGACATGCCTGCGGAAAGTCACATTCAGGGTTTTAAAATTTTTCCCAAATAGATTAAAATTTGGGAAGGGTGGTGGGGTGGCTTGTATGTCCCAAGATCGCTTGAAAATGTTGCAT
>NC_069418.1:3152263-3178095 GCF_026875155.1 Cherax quadricarinatus | reverse complement strand
TCACAATATGCCATTTGGGAGACTGTTTGGCTTGTCAGTCAAATGACAAATGTGGCAATTCTTTACATGTGAAGTCACCTTCTCTTTCATCCAAACTTTTTTTCACACGAAGATGTCCACTAATAGTACTATTACGAGCAAACTTCAAAACTTGTCTCTGGAAAGACTCACACAATACAATACAAAACACTATTGCTGTAATAATAACTAGAATCTTAGTCCTCTCATTGATCCTCAGCCACGACAATATTTCTGATTTTCTCCAGTGACAGATCAATATTCCTGAATCAGTGGGCAATTTCTGATACATTAGAATTTCAAACTTATTAACTCCCTAGATTGGACAGAGTATCTCAATATAAGTTGAATGAGGCCATATAAATGGAATCTGATGGTTAGTTTTCGAGCAACTGCTAATCTGCGAAAGGCAGATGTATTCGCCCATGCCCGAAATAGGGAGTATAAATTTGAATGTTGCAAACTTGCAATTGTTAATATAACTCCCAATAACTATTTTTAAAATTTATTATACAAACATACAATATTAAAAACATCAATGGAACTTGTATCAAAACATTTTGCAAGTATTAGAAAAATATAAAAATGAAACAAATAGCAACAAGGACACAATGCAAAGGGATAAAAGTTTCAAGTCCCATATTCCTGAGATTCTTGAGGAAGAGCAATCATTCTATATTACTAATTGCTAGAATGGAAGTCTATGAAGCAATTTCTAACCTACTTTATGCATAGATTTACTCTGCATACAGAGCCTTGAAGAGCAAGATCTTCATAAATATCTTCCTCATCAGGGTACTCCTCGATCGTAATGCCTTTCTTTTTCTTGACTAATTTCTGCTTTTTGACTGGCCTTTCTTCCTCCTCATGACTTGAAACCTCTGCATCTGGTGGCAAGTATTCATCACCACTATCAAGCAATTCTGGGTCATCTACCTCTGGTTCTGAGTCACTGTCATTCAAAATACAGACATATTTTGATCTGGTGTTGGAGGGCTCCCCATAAAACAATTTCTCATTGATCTGGAAGGACAATAAAAACATTCTGTATACATCCAGACCACTACAGAATTCATATATGCAGTAGAATTTTTTTATAAATATTTATTTTACTGAAAGTGGACTATGTCCCTACAAGGGCAGAGGCAGTCCTGACTGCCCTTCTTCTGTTGCACTTTTTTCAACTGCATGCTACACTCACATTATGCTTCACACGGACTTTATGTATATATCAAAATATGCCTAAACTATTCATGTACACATTAAACACAACAATCAGTACTTACCGACATCGTAGAGGATAAAATCCAGGAGGAGTATATTAGTGACACTAAATGGAAAAAACCCACTCTGGCCGACGCCAAGCCACGAGTGTTTACATTTTGTTCTCTCGACCAATGGAAAGCCGGCAAACGCCATCACCACTTAGCTGAAGCGACTCAAGGAAGGCTTGTGATTGGTCAGAATTAAAGAAAGGGAATCCAGATGCGCAGCGCGAGTAGGATGACACGCATAAAGGTGCATGTGTTTACAGGAAGTCAAAACTTCCTCTGCCCTGTAAAGGGTATTAAGCGAAAACATCCATACTCTCCTTACTAGAAGTATTCTTCCTCTCAGTCGCTCTAGACGACGAGTGTAGAAGTACATCGGTGAGCAACATGTCCAGACCTAACAAGGTGTTGTCAACAGAAAGAACAGATGACAAAATGGAATTTTGCACTTTTTCCATCACTCGTGACGCAACTCTCAAAGGGGTCAATTGAAATATATTTCCATGAGCTACCACGAAGTTTCCTAACTGGATCCATTGGTCAAGGGAAAAAATTATTGCCAAAGATATTTGAAGATATTTAGGGTATTTTGGGGTTGCTGAAATTGAAAATAGCAATACGTTTTTCAGATTAGCTCCAGTTTTTGAGATTGCATCCCTCCCTTAAGTTAAAAGGGAACTTAGCCACAATACATATATAAGTAAATGTAATAATAATTTGTATATGCAGATAGTTTTATAGATAAAAATTTCATGTTTAATTTTTTTAATATTTAACGAAAGCAACTGTATCATGACTCAAGAAATCGTAATGACACGATTGCCAACAAACCATACCATGGGAGGGGTTAGAACCCGCGACCAGTGAGTCTCAAAAATCCAGAGGAAGTGACCACCTTCTATCATGGGAGAGGGACTGACCATCATCAATCATGGAAGGGACTGACCACCTTCTATCATATCACAGGGAATGGCCACCTTCTATAATGGTAGAGTGACTGACCACCTATTATCATGGTAGAGGCATTGAGTACCTTCTGTCATGGCAGACGGATTGACCATGATATATAATAGCAGAGGGACTGGCCACCTTCTGTCATGGCAAAGGGACTGACCACCTACTCTCATGGAAGAGGGACTGACCACCTTCTTTCATAGCAGAGGGACTGACCACCTGCTCTCATCGGAGAGGGACTGACCACTTTCTATCATGGCAGAGGGATTGCCCACCTTCTATCATGGCACAGGGACTGACCACCTACTCTCATGGCAGAAGGACTGACCACCTTCTATTATGGCAGAGGGAATAGCCACCTTCTATCATAATAGAGGGACTCACCACCTTCTATAATAGCAGAAGGACTGACCATCTTCTATTATGGCAGTGGGACTGACCACCTATCATGGCAGAGCGACTTACCGTCTTTTCTCATGACAGATGGACTGACCACTTTCTATCATGGGAGAGGGACTGACCACTTACTATCATGGTAGAGCAACTGACTGCCTTCTATCATGGCAGAGGGAGTGACCAACTTCTCTCATGGCACAGGGACAGACAATCATCTATCGTGGCAGACGGACTGACCACCTTCTGTCATGGCAGAATGACCGACCACCTTCCATCACAGCAGAGGGACTGACCAACTTCTCTCTTGGCAAAGGGACTGATCACCTTCTATCATGGCAGTTTGACTGACCACCTTATATCATAGCAGAGGGATTGACCACCTTCTATCATGGCAGAGGGATTGACCACCTTCTATCTTGTCAGAGGTTCTGACCACCTTCTATCTTGGCACAGGAACTGACCACCTTCTATCATGGCAGAGGGACTGACCACCTTTTAACATGGCAGAGGGCTGACCATCTTCTATCATGGCAGAGGGATTGACCACCTTCTATAATGGCAGAGCGACTGACCAACTTCTATCATTGCAGAGGGACTGACCACCTTCTGTCTTGGCAGAGGGAATGAACACCTTCTATATCGGCAGAGCGACTATCACCTTCTTTCATGGCAAAGGGACTGACCACCTTCAATCATGGCAGATGGACTGACAACCTTCTATCATGGCCGAGGGATTGGCCACCTTCTTATCATGGTAGAGGGACTGACCACCTTATATCATGGCAGAGGGACTCATCACCTTCTATCATGGCAGAAGGACTGACCACCTTCTATCATGGCAGATGGACTGACAACCTTCTATCATGGCCAAGGGATTGGCCACCTTCTTATCATGATAGAGGGACTGACCACGTTCTATCATGGCGGAGGGACTCATCACCTTCTATCATGGCAGAAGGACTGGCCACCTTCTATCATGGCAGAGGGACTGACCACATTCTGTCATGGCAGAGGGACTGACCATAAACTCTCATGGCAGAAGGACTGACCACCTTCTGTCATGGCAGAGGGATTGACCATCTAATCTCATGACACAGGGACTGACCACCTTCTATCAGGGAAAGGTACTGGCCACCTTTTATCATGGCATAGGGACTGACCACCTACTCTCATTGCAGAGGGACTGACCACCTTCTATCATGGCAGAGGGAATGACCACCTTCTATCATGGCAGAGGGACTGACCACCTCTCATGGCAGAGGGACTGACCAACATCTATCGTGGCAGAGGGATTGACCACCTTCTATCATGGCAGAGGAACTAATCACCTATCATTGCAGAGGGACTGACCACCTTCTGTCATGGCAAAGGGACTGACCACCTTCCATAACGGCAGAGGGACTGACCACCTTCCATAACGGCAGAGGGACTGACCACCTTCTGTCTTGGCAGAGGGACTGATCACCTTTTATCATAGCAGAGGGATTGACCACCTTCTATCTTGGCAGAGGAACTGACCACCTTCTTTCATGGCAGAGGGACAGATCACCTTCTATCAAGGCAGAGGGACAGATCACGCTCTATCATGGAAGAGGGACTGATCATCTTCCATCAAGGCAGAGGGACTGACCACCTTCTATCATGGGAGAGGGACTTACCACTTTCTTTCTTGGCAGAGGGACTAATCACCTTCCATCATGGCAGAGGGACTGACCACCTTCTATTATGGGAGAGGGATTGACCACCTTCTGTCTTGGCAGAGGGACTGAACACCTTCCATCACGGCAGAGAGACTGACCACCTACTTTAGAGCATGGCAGAGGGACTGACCACTTCCTATCATGGCAGAGGGATTGACCACCTTCTATCATGGCAGAGAGACTAACCACCTTCTATCATGGCAGAGAGACTAACCACCTTCTATCATGGCAGAGAGACTAACCACCTTCTATCATGGCAGAAGGACTGACCACATTCTGTCATGGCAGAGGGACTGAACACATACTCTCATAGCAGAGGGACTGACCACCTTCTGTCATGGCAGAAGGATTGATCACCTACTCCCATGGCAGAGGGACTGACCACCTTCTATCATGGAAGAGGGACTGGCCACCTTTTATCATGGCAGAGGGACTGACGACCTACTCTTATAGCAGAGGGACTGACCACCTTCTATCATGGCAGAGGGATTGACCACCTTCTATCATGGCAGAGGGATTGACCACCTACTCTAGAGCATGGCAGAGGGACTGACCACCTACTCTAGAGCATGGCAGAGGGACTGACCACTTCCTATCATATCAGAGGGATTCACCACCTTCTATCATGGCAGAGAGAATAGCCACCTTCTCTCAAGGTAGAGGGACTCACCACAGTCTATAATAGCAGAATGGCTGGCCACCTTTTATTATGGCAGTGGGACTGACCACTTATCATGGCAGAGTGACTTACCATCTTTCCTCATGACAGACGGACTGACCACTTTCTATCATCGGAGAGGGACTGACCGCTTACTATAACGGTAGAACCACTGACTACCTTCTATCATTGCAGAGGGACTGACCACCTTCTCTCATGGCAGAGGGTCTGACCACTTTTTATCATGGCAGAGGAACCAATCACCTTCTATCATGGCAGTGGAACTGACGACCTTCTGTCATATCCAAGAGACTGACCATCTTCCATTACGGCAGCGGGACTGACCACCTTCTGCCTTGGCAGAAGGAATGCCCACCTTCTATCATGGAAAATTGACTGACCACCTTCTATCTTGGCAGAGGGTCTGACCACCTTCTAACTTGGCAGGGGGTCTGACCACCTTCTATATTGACAGAGGAACAGACCACAATCTATCATGGCAGAGGGACTGACCATCTTCTATCATGGCAAAGGGACTGACCACCTCCTATCATGGCAGAGGGATTGACCACGTTCTATCTTCAGAGAGGAACTGACCACCTTATATCACGTCAGAGGGACTGACCACCTTCTGTCTTGGCAGAGGGACTGATCGCCTTCTATCATGGCAGAGGATCTGACCACCTTCCATCATGGCAGAGGGACTGACCACCTTCTGTCTTGGCAGAGGGGCTGAACACCTTCTATCATGTCAGAGGGATTGCACACCTACTCTAGAGCATGGCAGAGGGACTTACCACTTCCTATCATGGCAGAGGGACTGACCACCTTCTATCATGGCAGAAAGACTAACCACCTTCTATCATGGCAGAGGGATTGATCATCTTCTATCATGGCAGAGGGACTGACCACCTTCTATCATGGTAGAGAGACTGACCACCTACTCTCATGAGAAAGGGACTGACAACATTCTGTCATGGCAGAGGAACTGACCACATACTCATGGCAGAGGGACTGACCACCTTCTGTCATGGCAGAGGGATTGATCACCTACTCCCATGGCAGAGGTACTGACCACCTTTTATCATGGCAGAGGGACTGACCACCTTTTATCAAGGCAGAGGGACTGACCACCTACTCTCATGGCAGAGGGACTGACCACCTTCTATCATGGCAGAGGGATTTACCACCTTTTATCATGTCAGAGGGACTGACCACTTCCTGTCATGGCAGAGGAATTGACCACCTTCTATCATGGCAGGGAGAATAGCCACCTTCTATCATGGTAGAGGGACTGACCACAGTCTATAATAGCAGAATGACTGACCACCTTTTATTATGGTAGTGGGACTGACCACCTATCATGGTAGAGCGACTTACCATCTTCCCTCATGACAGACGGACTGACCACTTTCTATCATGGGAGAGGGACTGACCACTTACTATAACAGTAGAGCCACTGACTACCTTCTATCATATCACAGGGACTGACCACCTTCTCTCATGGCAGAGGGACTGACCACCTTTTTTCATGGCAGAGGAACTAATTACCTTCTATCATGGCAGTGGGACTGACCACCTTCTGTCATGGCAAAGGGACTGACCACCTTCCATCACGGCAGAGGGACTGACCACCTTCTGTCTTGGAAGAGGGAATACTCACCTTCTATCAAGGAAAATTGACTGACCACCTTCTGTCATGGCAGAGGGATTGACCAACTTCTATCTTGGCAGAGGGTCTGACAACCTTCTATCACGGCAAAGGGACTGACCACTTTCCTTCTGGGCAGAGGGACTGATCACCTTCTATCATGGATGAGAGACTGACCACCTTATATCTTGGCAGAGGGAATGACCACCTTCTGTCTTGGCAGAGGGACTGATCACCTTCTACCACGGCAGATGGACTGACCACCTTGTATCTTGGCAGAGGGGCTGATCACATTATTTTATAGCAGAGGGACTGAACGCCTTCTGTCATGGCGGAGGGACTGACCACCCTCTATAATGGCCGATGGATTGACGACCTTCTTATCATGTTAGAGGGACTGACCACCGTCTATCATGACAGAGAGAATAACCACCTTCTGTCATTGCAGAGGGACTGATCATCTTCTGTCATGAAAGAGGGACTGACGACTTTCTATCTTGGCAGAGGAACTGGCCACCTTTTATCATGTCAGAGAGACTGATCACCTGATCTCACGGCGGAGGGACTGACCACCTTCCGTCAAGGCAGAGGGACTCTCCACCTACTCTCATGGCATAGGGACTGCCCACCATCTATCATTGCAGAGAGGCTGACCACCTAATCTCCAGGCAGACAGACTGACCACCTTCTGTCATGGCAGAGGGACTGACTACCTACTCTCATGGCAGAGGGACTGACGACCTTCTATCATGCCAGAGGGACTGGCCTCCTTCTAACCATGGCAGAGGGACTCACCACCTTCTATCATTGCATAGGGATTGACCACCTTCTATCATGGCAGAGTGAATGCCCACCTACCCAAAAGCAGGGAAAATGAGACCCTTACTATCATGGCGGGGGTTTGGGGCCACCTTCTGTCATGGCAGGGGAAAGGTCACCTTCTATAGGGTAGAGGGATGACCCCTTTTAATAGAAGAAGGATCCACCTTCCTTTGGCAGTGGAACGACCATTATCATGGTAAGCAACAAAACAATTTTTTCTCTTTGCAAGGACTGACCACTTTCTTCATGGGAGAGGGACTGATCACCATATCAGGGCAGAGAGATGACCAGTTTCTATCATGGAAAAGAAACTGACCCCCTTTCCTCATCCCAAGGAACTGATCACCTTCTATCATGGCAGAGAGACTGACCAGTTTCTATCAGGGAACAGAAATGACCACCTACCTCATACCAGAGGAACTGACACCTTTTCAGGGCGAGAGACTGCCCACCTTTTTAAAATAGCAAGGAAAATGACCACCTTATGTATACTGGGGACTGACCACCTCCTATCGTTGCAGGGGGACTGGTCACTTTTAAAAAGGCAATGGACCCCAACCCCCTTCTTCTGCAGAAAACTGACCACCTATTTTAAATGAAAAGGGGGACTGACCACTTATCTCATGGCGAGGGATTGCCCACCTTCCATCAGGGCAAGGGATGCCCAAAAAATCCATGGCAGAGGGGCTACCATTCTTATCACGCAGAGGGCTGACAACCTTTGTCAGGGCAGAAGGCTGCCCACCTTTTTCAGGCAGAGGGATTGACCCCTTTATCTGGAAGGGACTGACCACATCTATAATAGCGAATGATGAAACCTTTTATTATGGCGGGGGGGACTGACCACCTATCGGCAGGCGACTTACCTCTTCCCCTCATTGAGAAGGACTGACCCCCTTATTATGGAGGGGAATGACCACCTATCAGGGTAGGGGGGGGGAAAACAATCTTTTTCATTGGACGGCTGACCATTTTCTATCAGGGGGAGGGCTGTCCCCTATATCAAGGCAGAGAGACTGCCCAGTGTCTATCAGGGTACAGCCTCTTAAAGGGGGGCCCCTTGGCGTGGTGAGAGGCTTTTGGGTTGAGGAATTTAGCCTGTCGGTCTTTTCCTCAACCGAACCTAATTACCCCCCTTCCCCTTTTCCCCATCCCCCCCTCCCCCCTTTTCCTTTCTCCTCCTCCTCACCCCCCCCTTTTGCCCTTCCTCTTTTTACCCTTCGTTTTTCTCCAAGGCGTTATTTCCCTAGGTAGGGGAAAGGACACGGGGTCGATCCCCACCCGTTGAGGTTTTTGGCGGTGGCGTAGTTTGCCGTGGAATCTGGATCCCTTGGGGATTCCCGATCCTCCCCGGTTCCCCGGAGTAGCTTTGGGTTTTTTTTTGGGGGGACGGGGTTCTCTGGAAGCCACCTTTCGGATTCCGGGGGTGGTGGTAAAGGGAGTATCTTTGTGGGGGATACCCCGGCCGCCCTCTTTTTGCCACCGGGGTAGTGGGCAGATGTGGGGTTGCTATCCGGATTGGGGTTTTTACTGGCATAAGGGTAGGGTAGGCACGGGTTCCATGCTGCATCTCGTATAGCGGTGTCGACCTCTTGGGCGCGGAGGGAGTTTTCCGGGCCCCTTTCATTCTCCGGGAATATTCCTCCCGCTCCCCCCTTTTTTTTTTCTTTTTTTTTTTTTTATTTTCTTTTTTCTTTTTTTTTTTTCTTAAAAACAAAAAGCAAAGGAGAAACCCAACCTGGCAGCCCAGTCCATAAAAACCACTCCCCCCGGGCCCCTTCTTGATACCCCCCCATTCGACCCTCCCTTTTGTGTTTAGCCACTCTTCGGACACCCCTGATCCCCGTACTCTTGCGGTGCTGTTTCCTACCCTTCGGGTACCGGGGCTTCGCTGACTCCTTCGATTTGTCTAAACTCCCTCCCTTTTGCTATCTTCCGGTTTCCCCCCTCAGGGGTCGGAAATTTTTCGAATCGCCCACCCCTTTTCATGCAACCAACTCCGGTCCAAACCCCAAAAACCCCAAACGTAAAATCTCCGAGATCCCTCCGTCGTTCCCTTTCCCCATTTACTGGGGAAACGCGACCCCGTCAAGCATTTTCCCTCTCCACGCTCATTTCGGACCACACAATGGACAAAATTCTTTTTTTAAGCCCAACTTCTTCTTCTCCCTCCTTTTTGACCATAGTATTCCCAAAGCGCCCCTCCAGTTGGCAGAATTTTTCATTTCACGCTCTCAAGAGGGGTTACGCGCAGTCACTGCCCAGAATGCTACCAAGCTCATATCTTTCTCCTTTCGAATATGATATCTCCTTCACTTTTAAAAAACATCTTTCTCTCAATTCTTGTTGGTACTTACTGCCCCATCCCTTTTAGTCCAAAGAATTTCCATTTCTTTGGCAATGACTTTTAAACGCTGGAAACCCAGGATCTCCCAATCCTCAAAAACCTTATTCCTTCCTGCCCGGGGGGGGGAGACGTTACCCTTGAAATGGGGCCTTTTTAAATTTTTGACGCCGAGAACTCCGTCCTCTGTTTTTGTCGCGGGAATCGGTTAAAGTTCAAAAGGGTGATACCTACACCGCAAAAATTTTGAAATTGCTGGCTTTTGGTCACCCAGCGAAATATTCGATCAGGCCAAAATCCCCCAGTTGTGGTCCCGACAACCTTCTAATACATCTTGCGTCAACCTTTCCTTGCCTTTAATTGTAATGAAGCTCACCCTTCGTAAACCCCGCCGTTCCCAGGTCTACTTAAATGAACTTGAAAATCCGTTTCCTCAAAGGGGGCAAAAAGGTCCCCCTTATCTAGGCAGTTACTCATTCCGCCCCCAAGGGGAATACCCCCTGTTTCTTTTTTTCCGTGTTTCCAAACATCCCCCCCATTTTGGGGGTCCCATTTCGCCCTCCTCTGTTGTTACCCCCCCCCATAGCCTTTTGGGCATCTAATCCTTTTGCTGCCCTTGGGCTCTGACGTCCCGACTACAACTCGTCTTTCTCACATCTTCGCGCCCCTTCCCCTACAACCCCCAGTATCACAAGACTGTACAAACCCCTAATACCAATCCCCCCTTACTCGAAGTCCAAAAAACCCACTTTGCTAAACTTTTTTCCCCCTTCCTTCCCCTTTTTTTTCCACTCCAAAGTTACCTTTCCGTCTCTGTACCCTTGGGTTTTTCCCCTCTTTTGGCTCTTTTTAAAAATGTGGAGATTCACCCTCCCCCCCGTATATCCCTTCCCCCCCCGTCCCCCCCAAAGTTTCTCCCTTTCTGTCCCCTCCCAGGTTTTACCTTTGTCCCCCCCCAACTTCATCCCAGTCCCTTAATTTTCCCCTCCCCCTCTACTTTGGTCAGTCCATTTGCCCCAATCTTTACCCCCCCTCCCCTATCCCCAAAATTTGGTTTTCCCCCAAATCTTTGAATTCAGAAACACTTGAACCCTTTTTCAAAAATATATTGCAGGAAAAAACTTAAATGGACACTGATTCATTTCCCGGGGTTCCTTTCTCTTCCCTCTCCTCCCTTCAAAACCCCCTTTTCGCAACGCTCCGTTTTTCGTCTTGAACATTTTCCCAAGCCACCCAGTTACTTTCTAACCCCTTAGCCCGTGGTCCTTTTACCTGCAGATTCCTGATATTTTTTATCGCAATCTGGCCTTTTTACAGTGGAATATCCGCGGCCTCAGGGGAAATCGGGGGAGCTTCAAGGGCTTTTCCGGGTTTTCCCCCTGTTGGGTGCTTGCTTACAAGAACCCAAAATTTACACTCGGTTGTTTTCCCAACCAATCTCAGGCTATAATTTATTGTATTCTTCGGATCCTTTTCAGTGGGCCTTTAATGAAAATGCCCTTCTTCTACCAATGATATTCCGTACTGTCAACTTTTTTGCCCATCCTCGCGCATTACACTGACCCGTATCCCTTGAATAAGTGTTTACAATATGTTCTTTAATCCTCTCCTTCTCGGCATTTTCTATCCCAGACTTTTCCCTTTTCTTGTTTAAACCCTTCCACCCCACTTCTGTTATTGGTGATTTTAATGCCCCCTTTTCCCTCTGGGGGGTCTCTTGTGACCCCCGGGGCATTTTTTTTGGGAGGTTTTTTGCCTCACCCCCTCCTTTTTTTAAATACGGGTACCCCCACCCATTTTGACCCCTCTACTCTACTCTCTCTTGCATCGATCTATCGTCGCTTTTCCCTCCCAGCACTAGATTTTCCCCTGGTCTGTTCTACCGACTTACATGACAGGATCATTTTTTTGATATTCTACTTTCCTTCCTATTCAAACCCCCTTCCCGTAGCCCCCGGGCAATTTGGGTCGGGGAAATTGGGGTCTTTATCACACCTCCTGCTTTTAGGGGGGTTCCTTTTTTCCTTTCCCTTGTGAGCTCCACACATCTTCTCGAAAACAGTTTATACCGCACTTTCATTCTATACCCCACCCTCAGGCGGCTTTCAGAAGTGCGTGCCTTGGTGGTCTCTGCTTGTCGTGCAGTACTTTGAAAAAAGTGCTGATGGGGCAGGACCGGTCATAGAAAAGCTGAGAGATTGTTGATTTTTAAACAGAAGGGTGCGATCGTCGCCGTGTCTCCGTGAAGTAAACCACTTGTTGGCGGCAGTTTCCACCATCACCCCGCCTTTTTCTATGAGGCAGTCTGGAAAAAAAATGAGGAAATTGAGTGGTAAATTTCTCCTACCGGCCCCGTTTAAGGGCAGGTGTTGAATTAAACAAACCCTTCGGCGTTTTCCCTTGAACTTTGGCACACATCTGGTCCGATTTCCGAGGGCTTCTCTATCCCCTGTTTCTTTCCTCAAAGTCGCCCAAAAGTTAGACCTTGGACTTTCTTCTCCGGGAAGAACAGTATAAAAGTGCCTTTACACTTCAAGAAATGGGGGCAACGCTCTCAGTTGCCGATCAGGCAGTGGGGCCCGTGACATTCATTTCGTATGTTACAAAATTTACATCGGTCAGCCCCTTGTAGTCCTCTTTCACCCCTTCAAACTTATTTGGGGACAAGGAGTTCTTCCCCCGCTGTGGAAATCTCCATTGTTTCCCTTTCCGCAAACCGGGTACTCAGGACATGATGCCCCATATGCCCCATCGCTTTTCAAGGCGTTTGCAAAATATGGAAGCTCTAAATGAGTTTTTAAAGTGGTATTTAGAGACTCACAACAGTCTCTCCGCTAGTAAATGGTTTCGTAAGGGGCGTTCTTCCAAGACCCTTATACGCTTGGATACGTATGTTCGTAATGCCTTTGCGAATAATCCTCAGTTATTGCCATATTTTTTGACCGAGAAGGCATAGACACAACTTGGAGTATAAAATTTGGCCCGGCCCATTCCTTGCCTCCCCGGGAAATCTACCATCCCCTTAAAAACTTTTTAAATGACAGACATTTCCCTGTTGATCAATATGTTCTTTCCCCGGGCTTGTCCAAGTGAAGGTGTCCCTCAGGGATGTTTCTAAGCCCCAAAACTTTTTCTCCTTGTTTTAAATGATTTGGCCTTCTTCCCCCCCCCAAAATTTTGGGCATCACCTATGTTGATGATTCGCTATTGCTTGTGCAGGCGTGACTGTCACCTTTTTGCAGTTTTTTCTCCGCATGCGGTCGACCGTGTTTCCACTTGGCCCCACACATGGGGGTTTAAATTTTTAAGTACCAAAATCACCCAAAATTTCTTTCACTAACCTCTGTTATTTCCCATATCCTTTGTACTCTATGGCCCCGTATCCCCAAGTGATACAGTCAGGGTTTTTAGGCCTTCTTTTGACCGTCCCGGGTTAAACCCGGAAACCTCACATACCTCTTGAAGGGGAAATTTTCACAGCCGGGTAAACCTTCTTTAAACCCTTTTCCCTCTTTCCTGGGGGATATCGCGAACCTTTCTTGCCAATTCACCCCGTTTTTTGAAACTCGATTATGTGACCAAAATTTTCCCCGGCCTTCTGCTACCCTCTAGCCTTAACTTATCCATCCCAAAGGGTTACGTTTGTGCCTTGGTCTTTTCGCTCTTCCCCCGTTAGAGACCCCAAACAGAAGCAAAAGTTCCACCTTTCTGATCGCCGTGATGCCATTGCCTTGTTTTAGTGCCTCACGATCTCACAATCTTCCCTTTTAAAATGGGACCGTATTAGTACATTCTTTATTTGTTCGCCGCCCCCCGTTTGCTCCCTCCTTTCTCTTCGCCTACTTTCTCTTGTCTTCCCCTTTAGTTACCCCCTTTTTTGTTTCATGTGCATCTCACTTTTCCCTACCCCCCTGGGAATTCCCCGCTGTTCGGTCTGTTTTTTCCACTCCCCCTTTCTCGAAAGCTCAACTGCCCGGTGGCTTCCCGCTCTCTTTTTTTTGATCACTTCCCCTTATTCTCCCGCCACCCTGTGTACACGAGGCTCTAAGTCTTCAGACGGCGTCGGATTCGCCGCAGTGTTTCCGGGCAGCGTGTACGAGGGGATTTACTTCTTCAGCTAGCATTTTTACTGCGAACTGTATGCCATTCTTGCACATTTTGATGCCCTCTATGCCCGTGTCATCATTTGTAGTGTCTAGACTCCCTTTGTGCTCTACAGGAAAACGAAAATTTGAACATCCATCCCCCGTTCTCCCTATCCAACTTTGGCTAAAGCCCTATCTCTACCCAAACAAAAGATATTTGTTTTTTGTTGGGTCCCCCGGGCAGTCGACGTAAGGGGAATGAACAGGGGCCTGCGCGCGGTCGCAGTATATAAAATACCAATTTTCCCATCGAGGGTTCCCTTTCAGACTTTTTGCTGCAATAGCTACCCCCCTTCGCACCCGTTGGCAAAAAAGTTGGTCAACTTGCCGGGAAAAACTTATTCTATTAAACCCAGCAAGGTTATGGGCCCTCTTCTTTTATCAGTGCCCGGGGGGGACCCCTCTCTCCCGCCTTCGCATTGGCCCAAAACCCTTTCCCTTCTATGGGATCTCTGGAGAGGACCCGTTCCTCTCTGTGAGCATTCAAATTCCCGTATCGATTAGCCACATTTTGTTAGACGCCCTCTTTTCAACGAGCACGCAGAATTTACCTCCACGTGTCTTCGTTCTCCTACTCTTCTTTACCCTTCCCTTTTGTGATGGACCCCCCTTTTTAAACCCGACTCTTTCCCTTGCTTTTGACAACGACTGATTTACCCACAAACCGTGATACTTTCAACCCCCTAGCCCTTTCTGGTCAGTCTCTTGCGCCCCTTTACCCCTTTCACCATCCACTGCCCGTGTTCCGTTCCCGTTGCTCATCCATTTCCCTTTTGCCACCTATGCCCCGTTCCTTTTGCCCCGCAGCCTGTATAGTCTTGTGGGGTTTGCGCTTTTTTGATTATAATATAATTGGTCAGGAATGACACCTACTCTCAGCCCCGTGGGACTGATCACCTTCTGTCTGGAGAGAACTGACCTTTATATGGCAGAGGGAAATAGGCCCTCATCATGGAAAGGGGTGACCCCCCTTTATAATGAGAAGGATTGACCCCTTTTTTAATAGCAGAGGGAGACCCCTTATGTCTTTGCATGGGATGACCACCCCCTATCATTTCAGAGGGGTGGTCACTTTTTATAATGGGAAGAACTGCCCCCCTTTACATGCAGAAGAGTCCCCCTCTCTAAGGAAAAGGGCTGACCCTTACTTTCTGGGGAGAGGGGTTGACCCCCTTCCTCATGGAAAAGGGACTGACCAAACTTTTCCCGGGGAGAGGTGACCGCTCCCCTTAAAAACAGAGGGATGAAACCTTCTATCATATAGAAGGGTGACCCCTTCTTCATGGCAGAGGAATAGCCACCTTTATGGTAGAGGGACTGCCACGTCATAATAGCAGAATCTGACCACTTTTTTTTATGGCAGTGGGACTGGGGCCCCCTATAAGGTAGAGCGGCTTACCTCTTCCCTCAGGCAGAAGTGACCTTTTTTAACATGAGGAGGGCTGACCACTTACTATAACATTGAGCCCTGACTTCCTTTTCAATCACGGGGTGACCACCTTCTCTCAGGCAGAGGGGTGACCACCTTTTATCATGGCAGAGGAACTAATCACCTTTTGCTGGAGGGACTGACCCTTCTGTCATGGAAAGGGACTGACCACCTTCCTCACGGCAAGGGGGCTGCCACTTCCCTCACGGCAAAGGGACTGACCACCTTCTGTCTTGGCGAGGATATCACTTTGTCAAGGAAATTGAGACCACCTTCTGTCAGGAGAGGGATTGACCCCCTTTTTGGTAGAGGGTCTGACCACCTTCTATCTTGGCAGAAGGACAAACCACAACTATCAGGTAGAGGGACGACCATCTTCATCATGGGAAAGGGACTGACCCCTTTCTATCACGGCAAAGGACTGAACACTTTCTTTCCGGGCAGAGGGATGACACCTTCTATCATGGATGAGAGACTGACCACCTTATATCATGGCGAGGGGAAAGACCCCTTTCTGTTTTGGGCAGAGGGATGATCACCTTTATCATGGAGGGGAGTGAACCCCTTGTTTTTGGCAGAGGGACTGATCATTTCTTTCAAACAAGGGATGACCACTTCTCCATGGCTAGGGACTGCCCCTTTTATCATTGCGAGAGGGTGCCCCCCTAATCCCCGGGCAGACAGACGCCCACCTCTGTCATGGCAGAGGGACGCCCACCTTCTTCAGGCATAGGGCCCTGACAACCTTCCATGCCAGAGGGACTGCCCCCTTCACCATGGCAGAGAGACTGACCCCTTTTTTATGCAGAGGGGTTTGACCCCCTTTCTATTATGGCAAGGGACTGACCCCCCTACTTAGAGCAGGGAAATAATGACGACCACTATATCATGGCAGGGGGTTTTGGTCCCTTCTATCATGGCAAGGAAAGAGTCACTTCTCCTGGTAGGGGATGACCACCTCAAAATAGCAAAAGGGATGACCCCCTTCTATTAGGGCAGGGGAACTGGACCCCATCATGGTAGGCAACAAAAATTTTTCTCATTGCGGGGATCCCACTTTTATATGGGAGAGGGACTGATCCCTAATATAGGGAGAGAGACTGACCATTTTCTTCATGGTACGGAAACTGCCCCCTACTCTCATGCCAGGGGATGACACCTTCTACATGGCAGAGACATGAGACCTTCTATGTGGCAAGAATAGGACCTTCTTTTTGGGAAGAGGGACTGCCCACCTTCTATAATAGCGAAGGATTGCCCACCTTCTATAATAGAAAGGGGGATGCCACCTATATCAAGCATACGGACGACCACCCCTATCATTGCAGTGGGACTGACCACTACTCTAATGGAAGGGGGGATGACAATTTACTTCAGGAGAGGGATTGCCCCACCTTCCCTGGGCAGAGGGACGACCCCAAATTCCTGGCAGGGGGTGCCCATTCCTAGGGACGGCAGGGGACGACAACCTTTTCATTGCAAAAGGGCTGACCCCCTTCTATCAGGCAGAGGGATTGAACATTTCTATCTTGGGGGGTGTCTCACCCCTTTCTATTTTGGGCAGAGGAACAGCCCAACAGATCTGACCACCTTCTATCATGGCAGATGGACTGAAAACCCTTTTATCATGGCCAAGGGATTGGCCACCTTTTTATCATGATAGAGGGACTGACCACGTTCTATCATGGCGGAGGGACTCTTTCACCTTCTATCAGGGCAGAAGGACTGGCCACCTTCTATCATGGCAGAGGGATGACCACATTCTGTCATGGCAGAGGGATGACCAAAAACTCTCATGGCAGAAGGACTGACCACCTTCTGTCATGGCAGAGGGATTGACCATTAATCTCATGACACAGGGACTGACCACCTTCTATCAGGGAAAGGTACTGGCCCCCTTTTATCATGGCATAGGGAATGACCACCTACTCTCATTTGCAGAGGGACTGACCACCTTCTATCATGGCAGGGGGAATGACCACCTTCTATCATGGCAGAGGGACTGACCACCTCTCATGGCAGGGGGACGACCAACATCTATCGTGGCAGAGGGTTTTGACCACCTTCTATCATGGCAGAGGAACTAATCACCTATCATTGCAGAGGGACTGACCACCTTCTGTATGGCAAAGGGACTGACCACCTTCCATAACGGCAGAGGGGACTGACCACTTCTGTCTTGGCAGAGGGGACTGATCACCTTTTCATAGCAGAGGGATTGACCCCCTTCTATCTTGGCAGGGGAAATTGACCACCTTCTTTCATGGCAGAGGGACAGATCACCTTCTATCAAGGCAGAGGGACAGATCACGCTCTATCATGGAAGAGGGATGATCATCTTCCATCAAGGCAGAGGACTGAACCACCTTCTATCATGGGAGGGGGACTTACCACTTTCTTTCTTGGCAGAGGGACTAATCACCTTCCATCATGGCAGAGGGGACTGACCCCCTTTCTATTATGGGAGAGGGATTGACCACCTCTGTCTTGGCAGAGGGACTGAACACTTCCTTTCACGGCAGAGAGACTGCCCACCTACTTTAAGCATGGCAGAGGGACTGCCCACTTCCTATCATGGCAGAGGGATTGACCACCTTCTTCATGGCAGAGAGACTAACCACCTTCTATCATGGCAGAGAGACTAACCACCTTCTATCATGGCAGAGAGACTAACCACCTACTCTCATGGCAGAAGGACTGACCACATTCTGTCATGGCAGAGGGACTGAACACATACTCTCATAGCAGAGGGACTGACCACCTTCTGTCATGGCAGAAGGATTGATCACCTACTCCCATGGCAGAGGGACTGACCACCTTCTATCATGGAAGAGGGACTGGCCACCTTTTATCATGGCAGAGGGACTGACGACCTACTCTTATAGCAGAGGGACTGACCACCTTCTATCATGGCAGAGGGATTGACCACCTTCTATCATGGCAGAGGGATTGACCACCTACTCTAGAGCATGGCAGAGGGACTGACCACCTACTCTAGAGCATGGCAGAGGGACTGACCACTTCCTATCATATCAGAGGGATTCACCACCTTCTATCATGGCAGAGAGAATAGCCACCTTCTCTCAAGGTAGAGGGACTCACCACAGTCTATAATAGCAGAATGGCTGGCCACCTTTTATTATGGCAGTGGGACTGACCACTTATCATGGCAGAGTGACTTACCATCTTTCCTCATGACAGACGGACTGACCACTTTCTATCATCGGAGAGGGACTGACCGCTTACTATAACGGTAGAACCACTGACTACCTTCTATCATTGCAGAGGGACTGACCACCTTCTCTCATGGCAGAGGGTCTGACCACTTTTTATCATGGCAGAGGAACCAATCACCTTCTATCATGGCAGTGGAACGACGACCTTCTGTCATATCCAAGAGACTGACCATCTTCCATTAAGGCAGCGGGATTGACCACCTTCTGCCTTGGCAGAAGGAATGCCCACCTTCTATCATGGGAAATTGACTGACCACCTTCTATCTTGGCAGAGGGTCTGACCACCTTCTAACTTGGCAGGGGGTCTGACCACCTTCTATATTGACAGAGGGACAGACCACAATCTATCATGGCAGAGGGACTGACCATCTTCTATCATGGCAAAGGGACTGACCACCTCCTATCATGGCAGAGGGATTGACAACGTTCTATCTTCAGAGAGGAACTGACCACCTTTTGTCACGTCAGAGGGACTGACCACCTTCTGTCTTGGCAGAGGGACTGATCACCTTTATCATGGCAGAGGATCTGACCACCTTCCATCATGGCAGAGGGACTGACCACCTTCTGTCTTGGCAGAGGGGCTGAACACCTTCTATCATGTCAGAGGGATTGCACACCTACTCTAGAGCATGGCAGAGGGACTTACCACTTCCTATCATGGCAGAGGGACTGACCACCTTCTATCATGGCAGAGAGACTAACTACCTTCTATCATGGCAGAGGGATTGATCATCTTCTATCATGGCAGAGGGACTGACCACCTTCTATCATGGCAGAGAGACTGACCACCTACTCTCATGAGAAAGGGACTGACAACATTCTGTCATGGCAGAGGAACTGACCACATACTCATGGCAGAGGGACTGACCACCTTCTGTCATGGCAGAGGGATTGATCACCTACTCCCATGGCAGAGGTACTGACCACCTTTTATCATGGCAGAGGGACTGACCACCTTTTATCAAGGCAGAGGGACTGACCACCTACTCTCATGGCAGAGGGACTGACCACCTTCTATCATGGCAGAGGGATTTACCACCTTCTATCATGGCAGAGGGACTGACCATCTACTCTAGAGCATGGCAGAGGGACTGACCACTTCCTGTCATGGCAGAGGAATTGACCACCTTCTATCATGGCAGGGAGAATAGCCACCTTCTATCATGGTAGAGGGACTGACCACAGTCTATAATAGCAGAATGACTGACCACCTTTTATTATGGCAGTGGGACTGACCACCTATCATGGTAGAGCGACTTACCATCTTCCCTCATGACAGACGACATGACCACTTTCTATCATGGGAGAGGGACTGACCACTTACTATAACAGTAGAGCCACTGACTACCTTCTATCATATCACAGGGACTGACCACCTTCTCTCATTGCAGAGGGACTGACCACCTTTTATCATGGCAGAGGAACTAATTACCTTCTATCATGGCAGTGGGACTGACCACCTTCTGTCATGGCAAAGGGACTGACCACCTTCCATCACGGCAGAGGGACTGACCACCTTCTGTCTTGGAAGAGGGAATACTCACCTTCTATCAAGGAAAATTGACTGACCACCTTCTGTCATGGCAGAGGGATTGACCAACTTCTATCTTGGCAGAGGGTCTGACCACCTTCTATCGCGGCAAAGGGACTGACCACTTTCCTTCTGGGCAGAGGGACTGATCACCTTCTATCATGGATGAGAGACTGACCACCTTATATCTTGGCAGAGGGAATGACCACCTTCTGTCTTGGCAGAGGGACTGATCACCTTCTACCACGGCAGATGGACTGACCACCTTGTATCTTGGCAGAGGGGCTGATCACCTACTCTAGAGCATGGCAGAGGGACTGACCACTTCCTATCATATCAGAGGGATTCACCACCTTCTATCATGGCAGAGAGAATAGCCACCTTCTCTCAAGGTAGAGGGACTCACCACAGTCTATAATAGCAGAATGGCTGGCCACCTTTTATTATGGCAGTTGGACTGACCACTTATCATGGCAGAGTGACTTACCATCTTTCCTCATGACAGACGGACTGACCACTTTCTATCATCGGAGAGGGACTGACCGCTTACTATAACGGTAGAACCACTGACTACCTTCTATCATTGCAGAGGGACTGACCACCTTCTCTCATGCAGAGCGGTCTGACCACTTTTTATCATGGCAGAGGAACCAATCACCTTCTATCATGGCAGTGGAACTGACGACCTTCTGTCATATCCAAGAGACTGACCATCTTCCATTACGGCAGCGGGACTGACCACCTTCTGCCTTGGCAGAGGAATGCCCACCTTCTATCATGGAAAATGACGGACCACCTTCTATCTTGGCAGAGGGTCTGACCACCTTCTAACTGGCAGGGGGTTGACCACCTTCTATATTGACAGAGGGACAGACACAATCTATCATGGCAGAGGGACTGACCATCTTCTATCATGGCAAAGGACTGACCACCTCCTATCATGGCAGAGGGATTGACACGTTCTATCTTCAGAGAGGAACTGACCACCTTATATCACGTCAGGGGGACTGACCACCTTCTGTCTTGGCAGAGGGACGATCGCCTTCTATCATGGCAGAGGATCTGACCACCTTCCATCATGGCAGAGGGACTGACCACCTTCTGTCTTGGCAGAGGGGCTGAACACCTTCTATCATGTAAGAGGGATTGCACACCTACTCTAGAGCATGGCAGAGGGACTTACCACTTCCTATCATGGCAGAGGGACTGACCACCTTCTATCATGGCAGAGAGACTAACCACCTTCTATCATGGCAGAGGGATTGATCATCTTCTATCATGGCAGAGGGACTGACCACCTTCTATCACGGCAAAGGGACTGACCACTTTCCTTCTGGGCAGAGGGACTGATCACCTTCTATCATGGATGAGAGACTGACCACCTTATATCTTGGCAGAGGGAATGACCACCTTCTGTCTTGGCAGAGGGACTGATCACCTTCTACCACGGCAGATGGACTGACCACCTTGTATCTTGGCAGAGAAGCTGATCACTTTTTTTATAGCAGAGGGACTGAACGCCTTCTGTCATGGCGGGGGGATGACCACCCTCTATAATGGCGATGGATTGACGACCTTCTTATCATGTTAGAGGGACTGACCACCGTCTTTTCATGGCAGAGAGAATAACCACCTTCGTCATTGCAGAGGGACTGATCATCTTCTGTCATGAAAGAGGGACTGACGACTTTCTATCTTGGCAGAGGAACTGGCCACCTTTTATCATGTCAGAGAGACTGATCACCTGATCTCACGGCGGAGGGACTGACCACCTTCCGTCAAGGCAGAGGGACTCTCCACCTACTCTCATGGCATAGGGACTGCCCACCATCTATCATTGCAGAGAGGCTGACCACCTAATCTCCAGGCAGACAGACTGACCACCTTCTGTCATACCAGAGGGACTGACTACCTACTCTCATGGCAGAGGGACTGACGACCTTCTATCATGCCAGAGGGACTGGCCTCCTTCTACCATGGCAGAGGGACTCACCACCTTCTATCATTGCATAGGGATTGACCACCTTCTATCATGGCAGAGTGACTGACCACCTACCCTAAAGCATGGAATAATGACTGACCACTTACTATCATGGCAGAGGGATTGGCCACCTTCTGTCATGGCAGAGGAAAGAGTCACCTTCTATCAGGGTAGAGGGACTGACCACCTCCTATCGTTGCAGAGGGACTGGTCACTTTCCATAAAGGCAGATGGACTGACCACCTTCTATCATGGCAGAGAGACTGACCACCTACTTTAATGCAAGAGGGACTGACCACTTACTCTCATGGCAGAGGGATTGACCACCTTCCATCATGGCAGAGGGACTGACCAACTAATCTCATGGCAGAGAGGCTGACCACTTCTTATCACGGCAGAGGAACTGACAACCTTCTGTCATGGCAGAAGGGCTGACCACCTTCTATCATGGCAGAGGGATTGACCACCTTCTATCATGGTAGAGGGACTGACCACAGTCTATAATAGCAGAATGACTGACAACCTTTTATTATGGCAGTGGGACTGACCACCTATCATGGCAGAGCGACTTACCATCTTCCCTCATGGCAGATGGACTGACCACCTACTCTAGAGCATGGAATAACGACTGACCACTTACTATCATGGCAGAGGGATTGGCCACCTTCTATCATGGCAGGGGAAAGAGTCACCTTCTATTATGGTAGAGGGACTGACCACCTTCTATAATAGCAGAAGGACTGACCACCTTCTATTATGGCAGTGGAACTGACCACCTATCATGGTAGAGCGACAAACAATCTTTTCTCATTGCAGACGGACTGACCACTTTCTATCATGGGAGAGGGACTGATCACCTACTATCATGGCAGAGAGACTGACCAGTGTCTATCATGGTACAGGAACTGACCACCTACTCTCATGCCAGAGAGACTGACCACCTTTTATGATGACAGAGGGAATAGGCACCTTCTATCATGGAAGAGGGACTGACCACCTTTTATAATAGCAGAAGGATTGACCACTTTCTATAATAGCAGAGGGACTGACCACCTTATGTCATAGCATAGGGAGTGACCACCTCCTATCATTGCAGAGGGACTGGTCACTTTCTATAATGGCAGAGAGACTGACCACCTTCTATCATCGCAGAGAGACTGCCCACCTATCTAATGGAAGAGGGACTGACCACTTACTCTCATGGCAGGGGATTGACCACCTTCCATCATGGAAGAGGGAAATGACCACTAATCTCATGGAAAGAGGCTGACCACTTCCTATTAAAGGCAGAGGGACTGACAACCTTCTATCATATCGAAGGGCCTGACCACCTTCTATCTTTGGCAGAGAGAATAGCCACCTTCTATCATGGAGAGGGACGACCACAGTCTATAATAGCAGAATGACTGACCACTTTTTATTATGGCAGTGGGACTGACCACCTATAATGGTAGAGCGGCTTACCATCTTCCCTCAGGGCAGACAGACTGACCACTTTCTAACATGAGAGAGGGACTGACCACTTACATAACAGTAGAGCCATTGACTACCTTCTATCATATCACAGGGACTGACACCTTCTCTCATGGCAGAGGGACTGACCCCTTTTATCCATGCAGAGGAACTAATCACCTTCTGTCATGGCAGTGGGACTGACCACCTTCTGTCATGGCAAAGGGACGACCACCTTCCATCACGGAAAAGGGGTGACCACCTTCATCCGACAAAGGACTGCCCACCTTCTGTCTTGGCAGAGGGAAATACTCACCTTCTGTCAAGGAAATTGACTGACCACCTTCTGTCTGGCAGAGGGATTGACCCCCTTCTATCTTGGCAGGGGGTCTGACCACCTTCTATTTTGGCAGAAGGGACAAACCACAATCTTCATGGCAGAGGGACTGCCCCTCTTCTATCATGAAAAGGGGAAATGACCACTTTCTATCACGGCAAAGGGATGACCACTTTCTTTCCGGGGCAGAGGACTGATCACCTTCTATCATGGATGAGAGACTGACCCCCTTATATCATGGAAAGAGGGAATGACCACCTTCTGTCTTGCAGGGGGGACTGATCCCCTTCTATCAGGGCAGAGGGAGTGACCACCTTGTATCTTGGCAGAGGGACGATCATCTTCTTTCATAACAGAGGACTGAAACCCTTTGTCAGGGCGGAGGGACTGACCCCCCTCTATCATGGCCGAGGGACTGACGCCCTTTCTTATCATTGTAGAAGGACTGACCACCGTCTATCATGGCAGAGAGAATAACCACCTTCTATCATGGCAGAGGGACTGATCACTTTCTATCATGAAAGAGGGACTGACGACTTTCTATCATGGCAGAGGAACTGGCCACCTTTTAATCATGGCAGAGAGATGATCACAAGATCTCACGGCAGTGGGACTGCCCAACTTCCGTAAAGGGCAGAGGGACTGACCACCTACTCTCATGGCATAGGGACTGCCCACCTTTTATCATTGCAGAGAGGGTGACCACCTAATCTCCAGGCAGACAGACTGAGCACCTTCTGTCATGGCAGAGGGACTGACCACCTTCTATCATGGCATAGGGACTGACAACCTTCTATCATGCCAGAGGGACTCGCCTCCTTCTACCATGGCAGAGGACTGTTTCACCTTCTTTCATTGCAGAGGGATTGACGACCTTCTATTATGGCAGGGGACTGCCCACCTACTCTAGGGCATGGAATAATGACTGACCACTTACTATCATGGCAGAAGGATTGGTCACCTTCTATCATGGCACAGGAAAGGTCACCTTCTACCATGGAGAGGGACTGACCACCTTCTTTTAATAGCAGAAGGACTGCCCACCTTCTATTATGGCAATGGAACTGGACACCTATCATGGTAGAGCAACAAACAATCTTTTCTCATTGCAGAGGGAAACTGACCATTTTCTATCATGGGAGAGGGACTGATCACCTTACTATCATGGCAGAGAGACTGACCAGTTTCTTCATGGTACAGGAACTGACCACTACTCTCATGCCAGAGGACTGATCACCTTCTATCATGGCAGAGACACTGAGCCCTTTCTATGATGGCAAGAATAGGCACCTTTATTATGGAAGAGGAGACCACCTCTATAATAGCAAAAGGATGACCACCTTCTATAATTTGCAGAGGGACTGACCACCTTATATCATAGCATAGGGACTGACCACCTCCTATCATTGCAGTGGACTGACACTACTCTAATGGAAGAGGGACTGACAATTTACTCTCATGGCAGGGGGATTGCCCACCTTCCATCTGGCAGAGGGACTGACCAACTAATCTCAATGGCAGAGAGGCTGACCACTTCCTATGACGGCAGAGGGACTGACAACCTTCTATCATTGCAGAAGGGCTGACCACCTTCTATCATGGCAGAGGGATTGACCAACTTCTATCTTGGCAGAGTGTCTCACCACCTTCTATCTTGGCAGAGGAACAGACCAACAGATCTGACCCTTCTATCATGCGATGGGACTGACAACTTCTATCATGGCCAAGGGTTGGCCACCTTTCTTATCAGAAAAGGGATGACCACGTTCTTCATGGCGGAGGGACTCATCCCCTTCTATCAGGGCAGAGGACTGGCCACTTCTTCTGGCAGAGGGACTGCCCACTTCTTATGGCAGGGGGGACTCCCAAAATTCATGGGAGGACTGCCCCCTTTTTCGGGGGTT
>NC_069418.1:3115703-3151763 GCF_026875155.1 Cherax quadricarinatus | reverse complement strand
TATGGGAGTGGAAGACCACCTATCATGGTAGAGCGACAAACAATTTTTCTCATTGCAGACGGACTGACCACTTTCTATCATGGGAGAGGGACTGATCACCTACTATCATGGCAGAGAGACTGACCAGTGTCTATCATGGTACAGGAACTGACCACCTACTCTCATGCCAGTGGGACTGATCACCTTCTGTCATGGCAGAGAGACTGACCACCTTTTATGATGGCAGAGGGAATAGGCACCTTCTATCATGGAAGAGGGACTGACCACCTTTTATAATAGCAGAAGGATTGACCACTTTCTATAATAGCAGAGGGACTGACCACCTTATGTCATAGCATAGGAGTGACCACCTCCTATCATTGCAGAGGGACTGGTCACTTTCTATAATGGCAGAGAGACTGACCACCTTCTATCATCGCAGAGAGACTGACCACCTACTCTAATGGAAGAGAGACTGACCACTTACTCTCATGGCAGAGGGATTGACCACCTTCCATCATGGAAGAGGGACTGACCAACTAATCTCATGGCAGAGAGGCTGACCACTTCCTATTAAGGCAGAGGGACTGACAACCTTCTATCATATCAAAAGGGCTGACCACCTTCTATCATGGCAGAGAGAATAGCCACCTTCTATCATGGTAGAGGGACTGACCACAGTCTATAATAGCAGAATGACTGACCACTTTTTATTATGACAGTGGGACTGACCACCTATAATGGTAGAGCGGCTTACCATCTTCCCTTATGGCAGACAGACTGACCACTTTCTAACATGAGAGAGGGACTGACCACTTACTATAACAGTAGAGCCACTGACTATCTTCTATCATATCACAGGGACTGACCACCTTCTCTCATGGCAGAGGGACTGACCACCTTTTATCATTGCAGAGGAACTAATCACCTTCTGTCATGGCAGTGGGACTGACCACCTTCTGTCATGGCAAAGGGACTGACCACCTTCCATCACGGCAAAGGGACTGACCACCTTCTGTCTTGGCAGAGGGAATACTCACCTTCTGTCAAGGAAATTGACTGACCACCTTCTGTCATGTCAGAGGGATTGACCACCTTCTATCTTGGCAGAGGGTCTGACCACCTTCTATCTTGGCAGAAGGGACAAACCACAATCTATCATGGCAGAGGGACTGACCATCTTCTATCATGGCAAAGGGACTGACCACCTTCTATCACGGCAGAGGGACTGACCACTTTCTTTCCGGGCAGAGGGACTGATCACCTTCTATCATGGATGAGAGACTGACCACCTTATATCATGGCAGAGGGAATGACCACCTTCTGTCTTGGCAGAGGGACTGATCACCTTCTATCATGGCAGAGGGACTGACCACCTTGTATCTTGGCAGAGGGACTGATCATCTTCTTTCATAACAGAGCTACTGAACACCTTCTGTCATGGCGGAGGGACTGACCACCCTCTATCATGGCCGAGGGACTGACGACCTTCTTATCATTGTAGAAGGACTGACCACCGTCTATCATGGCAGAGAGAATAACCACCTTCTATCATGGCAGAGGGACTGATCACTTTCTATCATGAAAGAGGGACTGACGACTTTCTATCATGGCAGAGGAACTGGCCACCTTTTATCATGGCAGAGAGACTGATCACAAGATCTCACGGCAGTGGGACTGACCAACTTCCGTCATGGCAGAGGGACTGACCACCTTCTATCATGGCATAGGGACTGACAACCTTCTATCATGCCAGAGGGACTCGCCTCCTTCTACCATGGCAGAGAGACTGATCACCTTCTATCATTGCAGAGGGATTGACCACCTTCTATTATGGCAGAGGGACTGACCACCTACTCTAGAGCATGGAATAATGACTGACCACTTACTATCATGGCAGAGGGATTGGTCACCTTCTATCATGGCACAGGAAAGAGTCACCTTCTACCATGGTAGAGGGACTGACCACCTTCTATAATAGCAGAAGGACTGACCACCTTCTATTATGGCAGTGGAACTGGACACCTATCATGGTAGAGCGACAAACAATCTTTTCTCATTGCAGACGGACTAACCACTTTCTATCATGGGAGAGGGACTGATCACCTACTATCATGGCAGAGAGACTGACCAGTTTCTATCATGGTACAGGAACTGACCACCTACTCTCATGCCAGAGGGACTGATCACCTTCTATCATGGCAGAGACACTGAGCACCTTCTATGATGGCAAGAATAGGCACCTTCTATTATGGAAGAGGGACTGACCACCTTCTATAATAGCAGAGGGACTGACCACCTTATATCATAGCATACGGACTGACCACCTCCTATCATTGCAGTGGGACTGACCACCTACTCTAATGGAAGAGGGACTGACAACTTACTCTCATGGCAGAGGGATTGACCACCTTCCATCATGGCAGAGGGACTGACCAACTAATCTCATGGCAGAGAGGCTGACCACTTCCTATGACGGCAGAGGAACTGACAACCTTCTATCATTGCAGAAGGGCTGATCACCTTCTATCATGGCAGAGGGATTGACCAACTTCTATCTTGGCAGAGTGTCTCACCACCTTCTATCTTGGCAGAGGAACAGACCAACAGATCATCTTCTGTTGATAAATTAGACACATGTGCAACTCTTGGGTATCATTATTGAGGAAACGTTTCGCCACACAGTGGCTTCATCAGTCCATACGTAGGAGAAACTTGAAGTTTCTCCTACGTATGGATTGATGAAGCCACTGTGTGGCGAAACGTTTCCTCAATAATGATACCCAAGAGTTGCACATGTGTCTAATTTATCAACATGTCGGTTCTCTGAACCATCCATCTACAAAGATCATCTTCTGTCATGAAAGAGGGTTTGACCATCTTCTATCATGGCAGAGGGACTGACCAGCTTCTATCATGGCAGAGGGACTGACCACCTTCTATCATGGCAGAGGGACTGACCACCTTCTGTCTTCGCAGAGGAACTGACCACCTTCTTTCATGGCAGAGAAACTAATCACCTTCTATCATGGCAGTTGAACTGACCACCTTCTGTCATGGCAGAGTGACTGATCACCTTCTATCATGGCAGAGGATCTGATCATCTTCTATCATGGCAGAGGGACTGGCCACCTTCTGTCTTCGCAGAGGAACTGACCACCTTCTATCATGACAGAGAAACTAATCACCTTCTATCATGGCAGTTGAACTGACCACCTTCTGACATGGCAGAGGGATTGATCACCTTCTATCATGGCAGAGGGTCTAACCATCTTCTATCATGGCAGAGGTACTGACCACAGTCTATAATAGCAGAAGGACTGACCATCTTCTATTAAGGCAGTGGGACTGAATACCTATCATGGCAGAGCGATTTACCATCTTTTCTAATGGCAGACTGACTGACCACTTTCTATCTTGGGAGATTGACTGACCACTTACTATAATGGTAGAGCCACTGACCAGAGGGACTGACCACCTTCTCTCATGGCAGAGGAATTAATCACCTACTATCATGGCAGTGGAACTGATCACCTTTTGTCATGACAGAGGGACTGATCACTTTCTATCATGGCAGAGGGTCTGACCACCTTCTATCATGGCAGAGGGATTGACCACCTTCTATCTTGACACAGGGTCTCACAACCTTTTATCTTAGAAGAGGGTCTGACCACCTTCTATCTTGGCAGAGGGACAGGTCACAATCTATAATTTCCTCACTAACAGAACACAGAGAGTAGTCGTCAACAGAGTAAAGTCCGAGGCAGCTACGGTGAAAAGCTCTGTTCCACAAGGCACAGTACTAGCTCCCATCTTGTTCCTCATCCTCATATCCGACATAGACAAGGATATCAGCCACAGCACCGTGTCTTCCTTTGCAGATGACACCCGAATCTGCATGACAGTGTCTTCCATTGCAGACACTGCAAGGCTCCAGGCGGACATCAACCAAATCTTTCAGTGGGCTGCAGAAAACAATATGAAGTTCAACGATGAGAAATTTCAATTACTCAGATATGGTAAAGATGAGGAAATTAAATCTTCATCAGAGTACAAAACAAATTCTGGCCACAAAATAGAGCGAAACACCAACGTCAAAGACCTGGGAGTGATTATGTCGGAGGATCTCACCTTCAAGGATCATAACATTGTATCAATCGCAGCTGCTAGAAAAATGACAGGATGGATAATGAGAACCTTCAAAACTAGGGAGGCCAAGCCCATGATGACACTCTTCAGGTCACTTGTTCTATCTAGGCTGGAATATTGCTGCACTCTAACAGCACCTTTCAAGGCATGTGAAATTGCTGACCTAGAAAATGTACAGAGAACTTTCACGGCGCGCATAACGGAGATAAAACACCACAATTACTGGGAGCGCTTGAGGTTTCTAAACCTGTATTCCCTGGAACGCAGGAGGGAGAGATACATGATTATATACACCTGGAAAATCCTAGAGGGACTAGTACCGAACTTGCACACGAAAATCACTCACTACGAAAGCAAAAGACTTGGCAGACGATGCACCATCCCCCCAATGAAAAGCAGGGGTGTCACTAGCACGTTAAGAGACCATACAATAAGTGTCAGGGGCCCGAGACTGTTCAACTGCCTCCCAGCACACATAAGGGGGATTACCAACAGACCCCTGGCAGTCTTTAAGCTGGCACTGGACAAGCACCTAAAGTCAGTTCCTGATCAGCCGGGCTGTGGCTCGTACGTTGGTTTGCGTGCAGCCAGCAGCAACAGCCTGGTTGATCAGGCGCTGATCCACCAGGAGGCCTGGTCACAGACCGTGCCGCGGGGGCGTTGACCCCCGAAACTCTCTCCAGGTAAACTCCAGGCAAAGCTACTGACCATCTTCTATAATGGAAGAGGGACTGACCACCTTCTATCATGGCAGAGGGACTGACCACCTTCTGTCTTGGCAGAGGGACTGATGACCTTCTATCATGGGAGAGGGACTGACCACCTTGTTTCTTGGCAGAGGGACTGATCACCTTCTTTCATGGCAGAGGGACTGACCACCTTCTGTCATGGCAGAGGGACTGACCACCTTCTGTCATGGCAGAGGACTGACCACCTTCTATCATTGCCGAGGGACTGCCCCCTTCTTATCATGGTAGAGGGACTGAGCACTGTCTATTATTGCAGAAAGAATAACCACCTTCTACCATGGCACAGGGACTGATCACCTTCTATCATGAAAGAGGGACTGACCACTTTCTATCATGGCAGACGGACTGGCCACCTTCTATCATGACAGAGAGACTGATCACCTAATCTCATGGCAGAGGGAATGACCACCTTCTGTCATGGCAGAGGACTGACCACCTTCTATCATTGCCGAGGGACTGGCCCCCTTCTTATCATGGTAGAGGGACTGAGCACTGTCTATTATTGCAGAAAGAATAACCACCTTCTCCCATGGCACAGGGACTGATCACCTTCTATCATGAAAGAGGGACTGACCACTTTCTATCATGGAAGACGGACTGGCCACCTTCTATCATGACAGAGAGACTGATCACCTAATCTCATGGCAGAGGGAATGACCACCTTCTGTCATGGCAGAGGACTGACCACCTTCTATCATTGCCGAGGGACTGGCCCCCTTCTTATCATGGTAGAGGGACTGAGCACTGTCTATTATTGCAGAAAGAATAACCACCTTCTACCATGGCACAGGGACTGATCACCTTCTATCATGAAAGAGGGACTGACCACTTTCTATCATGGCAGACGGACTGGCCACCTTCTATCATGACAGAGAGACTGATCACCTAATCTCATGGCAGAGGGACTGGCCACCTTCTATCATTGTAGAGAGACTGACCACCTAATCTCCTGGCAGAGGGACTGACCACTTTCTGTTATGGCAGAGGGACTGAACACCTTCTATCATGGCAGAGGGACTGACCACCTACTCTCATGGAAGAGGGACTGACCACCTTCTATCATGGAAGAGGGATTGACCACCTACTCTAGAGCATGGCAGAGGGACTAACCACTTACTATCATAGGAGAGTGATTGGCCACCTTCTGTAATGGTAGAGGGACTGACAACCTTCTATAATAGCAGAAGGACGGACCACCTTCTATTATGGCTTTAGGACTGACCACCTATCATGGTAGAGAGACTTACAATCTTTTCTTATTGCAAATGGACTGACCACTTTCTATCATGGGAGAGGGACTGACCACCTTTAATCATGGCAGAGAGGCTGACTACCTTCTATCATGTTAGAGGAACTGACAACTTACTCTCATGGCAGAGGGACTCACCACCTTCTATCATGGCAGAGGGACTGACCACCTTGTATGATAGCAGAGGGAATAGGCTCCTTCTATCATGGTAGAGGGACTGTCCACCTTCTATAATAGCAGAGGGACTGACCACCTTATATCATAGCAGATGGCCTCACCACCTTCTATCATTGCAGAGGGACTGGCCACTTTCTATCATGGCAGAGGGACTGACCACCTTCTGTCATGGCAGAGGGATTGATCCCCTACTCCCATGGCAGAGGTACTGACCACCTTCTATCATAACAGAGGGACTGGCCACCTTTCATCATGGCAGAGGACTGACCACCTACTCTCATTACAGAGGGACAGACCACCTTCTATAATTGTAGAGGGACTGACAACCTTCTATCATGAAAGAGGGACTGACCACCTACTCTAGAGCATGGCAGAGGGACTGACCACTTCCTATCATGGCAGAGGGATTGAACACCTTCTATCATGGCAGAGAAAATAGCCACCTTCTATCATGGTAGAGGGACTGACCACAGTCTATAATAGGAGAATGACTGACCACCTTTTATTATGGCAGTGGGACTGACCACCTATCATGGCAGAGCGACTTACCATCTTTCCTCATGGCAGACGGACTGACCACTATCTATCATGGGAGAGGGACTGACCACTTACTATAACGGTAGAGCCACTGACTACCTTCTATCATATCAGAGGGACTGACCACCTTCTCTCATGGCAGAGGGACGGTCCACCTTTTATCATGGCAGAGGAACTAATCACCTTCTATCATGGCAGTGAGACTGACCACCTTCTGTCATGGCAGAGGGACTGACCACCTTCTCTCTTGGCAGAGGGAATACTCACCTTCTATCATGGAAAATTGACTGACCACCTTCTGTCATGGCAGAGGGATTGACCACCTTTTGTCTTGGCAGAGGGTCTGACCACCTTCTCTCTTGGCAGAGAGTCTGACCACCTTCTGTCTTGGCAGAGGGACAAACCACAATCTATCATGGCAGAGGGACTGACCATCTTCTATCATGACAAAGGGACTGACCACCTTCTATCACGGCAAAAGGACTTACCACTTTCCTTCTGGGCAGAGGGACTGATCACCTTCTATCATGGATGAGAGACTGACCACCTTATATCATGGCAGAGGGACTTACCACCTTCTGTCTTGGCAGAGGGACTGATCACCTTCAATCATGGCAGAGGGACTGACCACCTTGTATCTTGGGACAGTGACTGATCACCTTCTTTCATAGCAGAGGGACTGACCACCTTCTGTCATGGCAGAGGGGCTGACCATCTTCTATAATGGCAGAGGGACTGACCACCTATCATGGCAGAGGGACTGACCACCTTCTTTCTTGGTAGACAGACTGACCACATTCTTTCATTGTAGAGGGACTGACCATCTTCTATTATGGCAGAGGAGTTGACTACATTCTATCTTTGCAGAGGGACTGACCACGTTTTGTCATGGCAGAGGGACTGACCACCTTCTGTCATGGCCGAGGGACTGTCCACCTTCTATCATGGCAGAGGGACTGACAACCTTCTATCATGGAAGATGGACTAACCACCTTCTATCATGGCAGAGGGACTGATCACCTTCTCTCATGGGAGAGGGACTGATCACCTTCTATCAAGGGTGAAAGACTGGCCACCTCCTATCATGGCATAGGGACAAATGACCTTCTATCATTGCAGAGGTACTGATCACCTTCTATCATGGCAGAGGGACTGACCATCTGCTATCATGGCAGAGGGACTGACCACCTTCTATCATGGCAGAGGGACTGACCACTTTCTATCATTGCTGAGTGAGTGACCACCTACCGTGGCAGAGGGATTGACCACCTTCTATCATGGCAGAGGTACTGACAACCTATTATGGCAGAGGGAGTGACGACCTTCCATCTTGGCAGAGGGACTAACCACCTATCATGTCAGAGGGACTTATGACCTATTTTCATGGCAGATGTACTGATCACCTATTATTATGGCAGAGTGCCTGAGCACCTTCTATTATGGCAGAGGGACTGACCACGTTCTGTCATGGCATAGGAATGACCACCTTCTGTTATAGCCGAGGGACTGTCCACCTTCTATCATGGCAGAGGGACTGACCATCTTCTATTATTGCAGTGGATCTAACCATCTCCTATCAGGAGAGGGCCTGAGCACCTTCTATCATGACAGAGGTTCAGACCACTTTCTATCATGGCAGATGGACTGACCACCTTCTGTCATGGCAGAGAGACTGACGACATTCTTTCATGGAAGAGGGAATGACCATCTTTTATCATGGCAGAGGAGTTGATCACCTATCTTTGCAGAGAGACTGACCACCTTCTTTCAAGGCAGAAAGAATAACCACCTTTTGTCATGCCAGAGGGACTGACCAGCTTCTATCATGGCAGAGGGACTGACCACCTACTCTCATGGCAGAGAGACTGACTACTTTTTATTATGGCAGAGTGACTGATCATCTTCTATCAATGAAGAGGGACTGACCACCTTCTATCATGGCAGACGGACTGACCACTTTCTATCATGGCAGAGGGACTGACCACCTTCTGTCAGGGTAGAGGAACTTACCACCTACTGTCACGGTAGAGGGATTGAGTACCTTCTGTCATGGCAGAGGTACTGACCACCTATCATGGCAGAGAGGCTGACCACCTTCTATCATGGCAGAGAGGCTGACAACCTTCTATTATGGTAGTCGGACTGACCACCTCTCATGGCAGAGGGACTTACGATCTTTTATCATGGCAGACGGACTGGCCACTTTCTATCATGGGAGGTGGACTGACCACTTACTATCATGGTAGAGACACTGACTACCTTCTATCATGGGAGAGGGACTTACCACCTGCTCTTATGGCAACGGGACTGACCATCTTCTATCGTGGCAGACAGACTGACCACCTTCATCAAGGCAGAGGAACTAACCACCCTCTATCATGGCAGAGGGACTGACCACATTTTGTCATGGCAGACGGACTGACCACTTTCCATCACTTCAGAGGGACTGACCACCTTATGTCTTGGCAGAGGGACTGATCAATTTCTATCATGGCATAGGGACTGACCACCTTCTATCATGGTAGAGGGATTGACCACCTTCTATCTTCGCAGTGGGACTGACCACCTTCTATCTTGGAAGAGGGACTGACCACCTTCTATATTGGCAGAGGGACTGATCACCTTCTATCATGGCAGAGGGACTGACCATCTTCTATCATAGCAGAGGGACTGACCACCTTCTATCATGGCAGAGGGACTGACCACCTTTTTTCTCGGCAGATTGATTGATCACCTTCTATCATGGAAGAGGGACTGACCACCTTCTATCATGGCAGAAGGACTGACCACCTTCTGTCTTTGCAGAGTGACTGATCACCTTCTATCTTGGCAGAGGGACTGACCACCTTCTATCTTGGCAGAGAGACTGACCACCTTCTATCTTGGCAGAGGGACTGATCACCTTCTATCATGGCAGAGGGACTGACCATCTTCTATCATGGAAGAGGGACTGACCACCTATAATGGCAAAGGGACTGACCACCTTCTTTCTCGGCTGACTGATTGATCACCTTCTATCATGGCAGAGGGACAGACCACTTTCTATCATGGTAAACGTACTGACCACCTTCTGTCATGGCAGACAGACTTACCACATTCTTTCATGGTAGAGGGACTGATCATCTTCTGTCATGGCAGAGAAGCTGACCACCTTCTATCTTGGCAGAGGGACTGACCACCTTCTATCTTGGCAGAGGGACTTCACCGCCTTCTATCATGGAAAGAGGGAACAATTCTGCCTTCTATCAAGTCAGAGAGACTGATCCCCTTCTATCATGGCAGGAGGACTGAACCACCTTCTATCAAGGCGAGAGGGACTATTCCACCTCCTATCATATGCATAGGGAGTGATGTCCTATCATGGCAGACGTAACTGATCAACTCTTCTATTATGGCAAGGGCCTGAAACCACTTTTTATCATTGCAGAGGGACAGACCACTTCTATCATGGCAAACTGACTGACCACCTTCTGTCATGGCAGAGACAAACTGACCCGATTCTTTCATGGCAGAGGGAACTGACCAACATCTATCATGGCAGAGGTAGTTGACCACCCTTTGATCTTTGCAAAAGGGACTGAACCACTTTTGTCATGGCAGAGGGACGGACCACCTTCTATCATGTGGCCGTAGGGACTGTCCACCTTCTATCCTGCAGAGGGACTGACCAACCTTCAACATGGAAGAATCGACTAAACCACCTTCTATCATGGCAGAGGGACTGATCACCTTACTATCTGTGGAGAGGGACTGACCACCTTTTACCTGGGTGAAAGGCAAGCCACCCCCGATCATGTCCAGCATTGGGAACTAATGACGTTCTGTCATTGCAGAGTACTGATTACCTTTCTGTATGGCAGAGAGACTGAGCAGCTTCTATCATGGCAGAGGACAGGACCACCCTCCGATCTAGGCAGAGGGACTGACCACTTTCTGTCATTGCCAGAGTGAGTGACCACCTATCGATGCAGACGGGCTGAACCACCTTCTCTCATGGCAGAAGGCACGACCACACTTCCTGACATGGCAGAGAAACTGATCACCTTCTATCATGGCAGGACGACTGAGACCACCTCCTATCGTGGCAGAAAGGGACTGAGATGACCTTTTATCATGAACATAAGGACTGACACCTTCTATCATCGCTGAAATATTGAACCACCTTCTGTCATGTCAGGTGACTCCATGACCTCTTGTCATGGTTTGAAAGATTTGACCACCTTCTGTCATGACAGAGTGGACTCACTGAAAAGATACCACCTGTCGTCAGGACAGAGTGACTCCACAGAAAAGATTGGACCAACCTTCTGGGCATGACAGAGTAACTCACTGAAGATTGACCACCACCTGCCATGGCAGAGTGAGGTATGAGTAATCCTGCTAGAGATGTGTGGGGGTATGTTTACGTAAAAAAGGTTTGGGTAAATTCTTACGAGGTTTTTTACTTTATTATTTGCGTTAAAAGTTTTTAGTATTAAGAACCAAGATTACTGAAGAGGAGCATATTACTGCAACATTTCACTGTGTGTAAGCTTTATCAAGTCATGATAGATGTCAGCACAGAGAGTTTAGTGTGAGTATATCAGTCATGCAGATAAGTACTCTACGTAACTGTTTCATGTGTTGTATTCATACTTTTTTGGTAACTTTATATTTCCATCCAGAAAAGAGAATTATTTAAGAAAAGTTAATCCCTCGATTTTAAAGGAACACTGTTTATAGAACGAACTTCAGATATACAAGTTAAAAAGTTCCACTTTTTCCCTAGAAATTTCTGAAGCTTATAGTTTCATCGCTAAACCAGTATCATCACTAGCCCACCAAATCACCATTACAGGAGGGCCCAACCTGCGCCTATACTCTGTCTATATACGAGAACGTACCCTTGTCATGTCGTAAATCAATATACAAAGTTATATGATAGCGTAATTACTTCAATGAGCGTGTTTCCACTGAACAGCAACCCTGGTACAAGATGTGGTTGCAAGACTCTAGCATCACTGTTGAAGGACATAGCAAGGTTGTCCCATCCCACTGGCCACGGCAGCTTTCCTCTTCTTCCCTCACCTGGTCCCTTGCTGGTGCTATCACCGGTCCAAAATCTAAGAATCATTTCAGTGAATTCTTCAAAGACTGGCCATGGGTTGATCCGCTAAACTTATGTATCTTTTCCTTCAAAGAAAATCTTTGGAACACAAATGTATTTTTCTTGAAAAAAAAAAAATGATACTTATTTTTTTATTATTACATAGAACATATAAACTCCGTGAAGCCTTTAATTATATAAAGTGCAATCCAGTAATACAGTTCAGTACAACCATCTAATTTATTGAACTGATGGTGGGAAGTAATAGTTGTTACCACTGGTTAATGACTGGGGAGGAGATGCAAAACTGATGGGTGGAAAGTATAGTGCCTAAACCACATGTTAATGACTGAGAGAGGATGTTGCAAACTGATGGTGGAAAAGTATAGTGCTACTACTGTTAAGGAACTGGGGAGGATGTTGCAATACTGAGGTTGGAATATAGTGCTACCACTGGTTTAAATGACTGGGGAGGATGTTTGCAATACTGATGTGGAAAGTAATGCTACCACTTGTTAATGACTGGGTAGTATGTTGCAATACTGATGGTGGGAAGTATAGTCTACCACTGTTAATACTGGGGATGATGTTGCAATACTGATGGAGAAAGACATAGTCTACCACTGTTAATGTAATGGGAGGATGTTGCAATACTGATGGTGGAAAGTATAGTGCTACCACTGTTTAATGACTGGGAGGTATGTTGCAATACATGATGGGAGGAAAGGTATAGTGGCTACCACAGTTGAGATGAACTGGGAGGATGTTTGCAATACTGATGGTGAAAGTATAGTGCCTACCACTGATAATTGACCTGGGGGATGATGTTTGCAATACTGATGGAGGGAGTATAGTGCTACCAACTGTGAATGACGGGGGATTTGCAATACTGATTGTGGAAAGTATAGTGGCAACCACTTTAATGACTGGGGAGGAGATGCAATACTGAATGGTGGGAAGTATAGTGCTACCTACTGTGAATGACTGGGAGGAAGTTGCAATACTGATTGTGGAGAAGTATTAGGTGCTTACCAGTGTTAATGGACTGGGGAGGATTTTGCAATACTGAGTGTGGGAAGTAAAGTGGCTACCATTGTGAATGACATGGGAGGATATTGCAAACTGCTGGAGAAAGTTATATGGCTACAACTGTTTAATGACTGGGGGAGATGTTGCAAATACTGAATGGTGGAAGAATAGTGCTACCACTGTGAATGTACTGGGGAGGATGTTGCAATACAGATGGTGGAAAATATAGTGCTAACCACAGTTAATGACTGGGAGGATGTTTCTTCGAATTCGCAGATGGTGGGAAAGTATATGCTACCACTGTGAATGACTTGGGGAGGATGTTGCAATCCTGATGGTGGAAAGTATATTGCTACAACTGTTAAAGACTGTGGAGATGTTGCAATACTGATGGAGGAAAGAATAGTGCTTAACCACTGTGAATTGACGGGGGGAGGATGTTTGCAATACTGATGGAGGAAAGTATAGTGCTACAACTGGTTAATGATGGGGAGGAATGTTGCAGATCCTGATGGTGTGGAAGTAAAGTGCTACCACTGTGAATGACAGGGGAGGATGTGCAATACTGAAGGTGGGAAAGTATAAGTTGCTACCGACTTGTTAAACGACTGGGGAGGATGTTTGCAATACTGATTGAGGAAAGTATAGTGCTACCACTGTAATGACTGCGGGGAGGATGTAGCCAATACTGAATGGTGGGAAGTTATAGTGCTACCACTTGTTAAGTGATTTGGGGAGGATTTTGCAATCTGATGGTGGGGTAAATTATTGCTACCACTGTTAATGACTGGGGAGGATGTTGCAATACCTGAAGGTGGGAAAATAGTGCTACCACTGTTAATGATTGGGAGGAGTGTGCAATATGAATGGTGGGAAATATAGTGCTAAACCACCTGTTAATGATTGGTGAAGAGTTACAATACTGATGGTGGGAAGTACAGTGCTACCACTGTTGAGATTCAGGAGGATGTTTACAGTAATGATTGAGGAAAAGTACAGCGTGTTAGGCACTCTGAATGATTGGTGAGGATGTTGCAATACAGATGTGGCGGGAAGTATAGTGGTTAGCACTCCAATGATTGGTGATGGAACTTGCAATCCTTGAATGTTGGAGTATAGGTGTTAGCACTCTGTATGATTGGTGAGGATGTAGCCATACTGAGGTGGGAAGATATAGTGCAACCCCTGGGAATGACTGGGAGGAATTGCAAAATACTGATTGTGGAAAAGTATACGTGCTACCGCTGTTAATGAAGGGGAGGAGTTTGCATACTATGGTGGAAATACAGTGCTACACTGTTAACGACTGGAGAGGATGTTGCAATACTGAATGGTGGGAAAGTATAGGTGGCAACACTGTTAATGACCTGGGTGAGAGTAGCAATACTGATGTGAGAAGTATAGTGCGTAAACCACTGGGTTTAAAGAGCTGGGGAGGATTGTTGCAATACTGATGTTTTGAAAAGTATAGTGCTACCACTGTTAATGACTGGGAGGATGTTGCAATACTGATGGTGGAAAGTATAGTGCTACCACAGTTAAGCTGGGAGGAAGTAGCAATACTGATGCGGTGGAAAGTATAGTGCTACCACTGTTAAATGACTGGGGAGGATGTTGCAATTACAGATGTTGGAAAGTATAGTGCTACCACTGTTAATGGACTGGGGAGGATGTTGCAATACTGATGGTGGGAAGTATAGTGCTGCCACTGTTAAAGACTGGGGAGTATGTAGCAATCCTGATGAGAGGAAAGTATAGTGCTAACCACAGTTTAATGACTGTTAGGAATTTGCCAATACTGATGGTGGAAAGTATAGTGCAACCACTGTGTTAATGACTGGGTAGGATGGTTGCAATACGATGTATTTAAAGTTATATGCTACCACTGTAATGAACCTGGGATGATGTTGCAATCTGATGGTGGAAAGTATAGTGCTCCCACTTGGTTATGACTGGGGAGGATGTGCAATGCTGATGTGGGAAGTTAATATGCAACCACTGTGCATGAACAGGTGAGGATGTAGCAATACTGATTGTGGAAAGTATAGTTGCTAGCCTGACATGTTAATGACTGGGGAGATGTAGCAATACTGATGGTGGGAAGATAGTGCTACCACTGTGGAATGACTGGGGAGGATGTTTGCAATACTGATGGTGAAAGTATAGTGCTTACCAGTTGTAAATGACTGGGGTAGGAATGTTGCAATAGTTGAGGTGGGAAGTATAGTGCTACACTGTGAATGACGGTGAGGATATTGCAATACTGATTGAGGAAAGTTATAGTGCTACAACTGTTAATGACTGGGGAGGATGTTGGCATTCTAGATGGTGGAAGTATAGTGCTACCCGTTGGTGAATGACTGGGGAGATGTTTGCAATACTGATGTGGAAAGTATAGTGCTACCACTGTTAATGATCTGGGGAGGAATGTTTGCAATACTGATAGTGTGAAGTATAGTGCTACACTGTGAATGACAGGGGAGGATGTTAGCAATACTGATGGTGGAAAGTATATTTGCCTAATAAACAACTGTTAATGACTGGGAGGATGTTGCAATACTGGGATGGTGGAAGTACAGTTGCTACCACTGTGAATTGACTGGGATGGATGTTGCAATACTGTAATGGAGGAAGTATAGTGCTACACACTGTTAAATGCTGGGGAGGATGGTTTGCAATTCTGAAGGTGGGGAAGTATAGTGCTACCACTGTGAATGACTGGGGAGGATGTTGCAATATGGATGGAGGAAAGTATAGTGCTAGACCCATGTAATGACTGTGGAGGATGTGCCATACTGTAATGGTGGGAAAATATAGTGCTACCACTGTTAATGAATTGGGGAGGAATGTATGCGAATACAGATGGTGGCAATATAGTGGCTGAACACTGCTAATGATTGTGAAGATGTTACAATACTGGATGGTGGTAAGTGACAGTGCTACCACAGTAGATGATTCAGGCGGATGTAACAGTAATGATTTGAGGAAAGTACAGTGTTACACTCTGAATGAATGTGTGAGGCTTAGTTGCAATATCTGATGGGTGGGAAGTATAGTGTGTAGCAGTCTCTATGAATTGGGGTGAGGATCTTGCCAATACTGATGTAGGGAAGAATAGGTGTTAGCACTCTGTATGAGTTGTGAGGATGTTGCAATACTGAAGTGGGAAGTATATGTGCTACCACTTTGAATGAACTGGGAGGATGTGCAATACTGATTGTGGAAAGTATAGTGCTACCACTGTTTAATGACAGGGGGAGGATGTTGCAATACAGATGGTGGAAAGTACAGTGCCTGCCACTGTTAACGACTGGAGAGGAAGTTTGCAATACTGATGTGGACAGTAGTAGTGCTACACTGTTAATGGACTGGGGAGATGTTGCCAATACTGATGGTGAGAAATATAGTAGCAACCACTGTTTAAAGACTGGTGTAGTATGTTGCATATACTGATGGTGGAACGTATGTGCTACCATCTGTTAATGACTGGGTGAGGATGTTTGCAATACTGATGGTGGAAAGAAAAGTGCTACCACCTGTTAATGACTGGGAGGATGTTGCATATACTGATGGTGGAAATGTAAAGTGCAAAGCACCACTGTGTAAATGACTGGGGGATGATGTAGCAATACTGATGGTGGAAAAGTATCGTTGCTACCACTGGTTAATGACTGGGGAGGATGTTGCTATACTGATTGTGGAAGTATAGTGCTGCCACTGTTAATGACTGGGGCGGATGTTGCAATATGTATGGAGGGAATGTATAGTGCTAACCACTGTTTTAATGAGCTGGGGAGGATGTTGCAATACATGATGGTGGGAAAGTAACATGCTACCACTGTTAAAGACTGGGAGAATGTTTGCAATACTGATGGATTAAAAGTATATGCTACCACTGTTACTGACTGGGGAGGATGTTGCCAATCCTGATGGTGGAAAAGTATTAGGTGCTACCACTGTTTAATGACTGGGAGGATGTTGCAATTACTGATGTGGGAAGTATAGTGCTACCACTTGTGATGACTGGGAGGGATGTTGCAATACTTGATAGTGGAAAGTATAGTTGCTACCACAGTTAAATGACTGGGAGGATGTGCAATACTGATGGTGAAGTATATTGCTACCACTGTGAATGACTGGGGAGGATTTTGCAAATACTGATGGTGGTACAGTATAGTAGCAACCAGTGTTAATGACTGGGGAGGAGTGTTGCAATAGTGATAGGTGGGAAGTATATGCTACCACTGTGAATGACTGGGGAGGATATGCAATACGTATGGAGAAAAGTATAGTGCTACAAATGTTAATGACTGGGGAGGAATGTGCAATTCTGATGTGGGAAAGTATAGTCTAACCACTGGTGAATGACTGGGAGGATGTCGCAATACCTGATGGTGGAAAGTATAGTGCTACCATGTAATGCACTAGGGGAGGATGTTGCAATAACTGATGGTGGGCAGTATTTGTGCCCTACCGACTGTGAATGACTGGAGGATGTTTGCAATACTGAAGGTGGAAAGTAATATGTGCTACACACCTGTTAAGGACTGGGGAGAGATGTTGCAAATACTATGTGGAAAGAACAGTGCTACCAACTGTGAATGACTGGGGGAGGATGTTGCAATACTGATGAAGGAAAGTATAGTGCTTACAACTGTTAATACTGGAGGATTTTTCAATTCTGATGGTGGGAAGTATAGTGCTACCACAGTTGAAATTGAACTTGGGATGGAATTGTTGCAATACTGATGGTGGAAAGTATATGCGAACCACATGTTTACTGAACTGGTGTAGGTGTTGCAATACTGAAGGTGGGAAGTATATTGCACCCTGATTAACGACTGGGTGGAATTTCAATACTGATGGAGGAAAGTATAGTGACTAACCACTGTTAATGACTTTGGAGGATGTTGCAATACTGATGGGTGGGAAAGTATAGTGCTACCACTGTTAATGATTGGGAGATGTTTGCAATACTGTAGGTGGGCAGTATAGAGCTACCGGACGTAATGATATGGGGAAGAAGTAGCAATACTGATTGTGGAAATAAAGTGCTACCACTGTACTGGCTGGGGAGGATGTTCAATAACTGATGGTGGAAATAAGTGTCTGACCCCTGTTAATTAGATTGGGAGAGAAGTTGCAATACTGATGGCGGAAATATAGTGCTACCACTGTAAATGATTGTAGAAATGTTACAATACTGATGTGGGAAGTACAGTGCTACCACTGTTGATGAATGCCGGAGGAGGATACAAGTAATGATTTGAAGGGCAAGTACGTGGTAGCATCTGAATGATTGGTGAGGATGATCAATACTGGAAGAGGGAAAGTAAGTGCTAGCACCTCTATGATTGGTAGGACTTGCAATACTGATGTTGGGAAGTATAGTGTTAGCACTCTGTAGATTGGTGAGGATGTTGCAATACTGAGGGGAAGTATAGTGTTGATCACTCCTGTATGATAGGTGAGGATGTTGCATGCTGATGGTGTAAGTATAGTGTTAGCACTCTTAGATTGGTGAGGATGTTGCAATAACTGATGGTGGGAAGTATAGTGTTAGCAACCTATAATTATTGAGTGAGGATGTGCAAATAATACTGATGGTGGGAAGTTATAGTGGTTAGCACTATAGAGATGGTGCGAGGGATGCTGCATACTGATGGTGGGAAGTAATGTTAGCACTATAATGATTGGTGAGGATGTTTGCATACTGATGGGTGGGAAGTATAGAGAGTAGCACTATAATGATTGGTGAGGATGCTGCAATACTATGGGTGGGAAAAATAGGTGTTAGCACTATAATGAACGGTGATGAGATGTTGCAATACTGATGGAGGGAAGACAAGTGGTTTAGCACAATAATGATTGGTAGGATGCTGCAATACTTGATGGTGGTAAGTATAGTTTTAGCACTATAAGATTGGTGTGGATGTTAGCCAATACCTAGAAGGTGGGAAGTATAGTAATTTTAGCACATAATGAAGTTGGAGAGATGTCGCAATTACTGATGGTAGGGAAGTAATATTGTTAGCACAAATAATGATGGTGAGGATGTTGCAATACTGATGGTGGTGGAAGTATTGTGGTGGAGCACTATAATGAATTGGTGAGGATGCTGCAATACTGATGGTGGGAAGTATAGTGTTAGCACTATAATGATGGTGAGGATGTTGCAATACTGATGGTGGGAAGTAAAGTGTTAGCCATAATGATTGTGAGGATGCTGCAATATGATGGGGGGGAAGTATAGTGTTGCACTATAATGATTGGTGAGGATGTTGCAATACTGATGGTGGGAAGTATAGTGTTGCACTAAATGATTGGTGAGGATGCTGCAATAGTGGAAGTGGGAAGAATAGACCCTGCACTTAAGGGCGGTTGGGGTTTAAACTAGTTCTGGAGGTGGAAGGTTAGAGTACCACACTCTAAATTTATAGTGGAGATGTTTTTATTTCTGGGGAGGAACCATAGAGTCTGCACTCTGATTGACGGGTGAATTTTTCAATTCTGTAGGTGGTAAGTATAGTGCCAACACTGTCAAAGATGGGTGAGGATATTGCAGTTTTTTAGGTGTGAAATTAATAGTGTCAGGCCCCCTAAATTATCGGGGGGGATGTTGCAGTTCTGGAGGTGGCAGCATTGTGCGTGGACTCTGAATGCTGGGTAAACATGTTGCAATTTGGGGCTGTGAAGAATAGGACAGGCACTGTGAATGTTGGTGAGGATGTTGCAAATTTTGGAGGTGGAAGTATAGTGCCAACACTCTGAATGATGCATTGGGTTATTGCAATGATGCAATTCTGGGTGTGGGAAATATACTGGATGCTTTCTGAATGATTAGTGGGGACGTTGTGATTCAGGAAGTGGAACGTACAATATCAGCACCTTGGAAAATGTTGTAGTTCTGTATGTGGGGTATACAGCGCCTGCATTCTGCAGGATGAATGGTCACAGACCAGACCTCGGGGGGTGTTGACCCCCGAAGCCTTCTCCAAGTATACTCCCGGTATGGTATAGGTCTGGAGGCGCGAAGTATATTGCCGGTGCTGTAAAGGATGGGAGGAGGGTTCTGTAGTTCTTGAGGTAGGATACACAGCGCCTGCACTTCTAAAGATAAATGGGAATGTTTTAGTTATCAAGGTGGGAAGTTTAGTGCCTTCATCTGAAGGATGCCTGGGATGTTGCAATTGTCATGGCAGGTAGCACTTTGCACTCTAAATGGTGGATGCAGATGTTGTGGTTCTGGAAATGAGAAATACTGCGCTTGTACTGTGAAGGAGAGGTAGGGATGTTACCTTTCTGGAGGTGAGAAGTATAGTCTCTGCATTCTGACGAAAGGGTGATGTTGCAATTTGGAGGTGAGAAATACCGTGTTCTGGATGGCTGTTGATGTGAAGGATGGCTGTGAATTTTGTTGTTCTGCAAGTGGAAAATAAAGTGCTTATAATCTTAAGGGCAAGTTAAGATGTTATAGTTCTAAAAGCGGGAATTATATTGAATGTTGTCATAGGTGTTGGCAAGGATGTCACACTTTCAGAGGCGGGAAGCACACTGCCTACACTTTAAAAGATGGATGGTTGGATATATTGGATTCTATAGATGTGAAGCATACTGACTGCAGTCTGAAGTATTTGTCTGAATGTTTTTGTACTAGAGGTGGAAAATGTAGTGCATGCACTCTGAACCATGGACGGAAGTTAGTGCACATCTTGCAAGGCACATAAGAACATAAGAAAGAAAGAAAGAACACTGCAGCGGGCCTACTGGCCCATGCGAGGCAGGCCCAAGTCTCTTATCGGCTTAAGCCAATGCCCTAACCTAGTCAGATCAGATCACATTGAATAGAAATATGCATTTTAGGTGGGAGACAGCCGGTATATTTAATAATTTTAATAATTAACTTACCTGATATTTTATTTTCTTGCAGGATAATAATGCTGATTACCCAGCACCAGCCTCTATTGGGCCCAAAATTTGGGTTTCCCGTATCCTGCCGAGGCAGCGTATTTGATATCATGTTTGATGCTAAACAGCGATCTTTCTGGCGTCCTTGGGCGGATGTTGTTAAACATGCTGAGGTTGCAGAAACTACTAAAATTTCAACTATTCTTTTTCCAACATAGAGTCTGTCAGGTAAAATGTCTTATGTAAAGAGGATGATTTTACAGTTGGGTTTTTGGTTTCTCATAAAAATCTTTTCTTTGCATCTGACATTTAATTTACAATATCATTCATCTAAAATTATTAATCAGCATTACTTATTTCGTTTAGTTTTTTCTTTTTCCTCCTTCCATCTACTACGAAAATTTTATTGTCCAACAGACTGGATTACTTGTTAGATGTTTGCGGGCGAGCTACTGAAGGTGTTCTGGTGGTTGGTGAAGGAAGAGTGGACGCGGGAGCAACGCAAGGCACTACCTTCAAGGTCTTCCAACGTCAAAGTTTGGCACGGTCATTTTGCCATCACCCAGCGGCCACAGCACTAACACTCAAGGAAAGGTAACAGTGGGTATCTTGACTTTTAAGACAATGAAAAGTTCTTATAGTAATGGTATTCAATGCCAAAAAGCTGATGAATCACACTTGTCCATTCTGTTGGTGTTTAGAAATGAGTATTTGGAGGTGTCTTGATGTTTCTCCTACTTAATTGTTTTTTTTATTTTTGAACCTTGAATTCAAGCATCAACACTGGGTATTTTTACTAATAAAAATTCGGATCTAACTACTGTTCTTTTGTTTCTTTTAAACCCAATACAGTGATTATATACTTGAGTTAGTGGAAGAAGCAGGGGTTTGTATTTTTGAAGTGATCAATCTTGCTAAGTGTTCACTTCCTAACTGAACCTCTTCTATTAAGGCTGAAGGAATGAACATCTCACAATTACATTTCCACTTCCTTCGCTGTCTTCAGTTTATATTTTCTGTACTGTAAATGGTCCAAGTCGGACCGAAACGTCGCCCGTAAGCTCCTCTCTCCTTTTTCTGTACTGAATAAATCCCACTGGCTGGCTAATCGTCTTTATAAATAAAGATCCCCATGTGTTGCACATTTGTTTTATTGATTAATATCACACAGTTTTAAAATTAGTTGGTAGATAGAAACATTTAGGCTGATACCACCTCCCTCTTATATGATTCTGAATCAAAAAACTTGTTTAAACTCCAGCAGCATTTCCGATCTTCTTTACATGCCCAGCACTCTGCCCAGGGCCAGCTCATGGAACTCTGTGTTCATCAAGAACTGCAAGAAGCCCCTATCACGAGCCTTTTCCATCCTATGGAGAGGGAGCATGGAACGGGGGTCGTCCCACAGTTACTAAAACAACAGACATAGCCCAATCCACAAAGGGGGCAGTAAAGCAACAGCAAAGAAACTACAGACCAATAGCACTAACATCCCATATCATAAAAATCTTTGAAAGGGGCCTAAGAAGCAAGATCACCCACGCATCTAGAAACCCATCAGTTACACAACCCAGGGCAACATGGGTTTAGAACAGGTCGCTCCTGTCTGTCTCAACTATTGGACCACTACGACAAGGTCCTAAAGCACTAGAAGACAAAAAGAATGCAGATGTAATATTACAGACTTTGCAAAAGCCTTCGACAAGTGTGACCATGGCGGGAATAGCGCACAAAATGCGTGCTAAAGGAATAACAGGAAAAGTCGGTCGATGGATCTATAATTTTTCCCCATAACAGAACACAGAGAGTAGTCGTCAACAGAGTAAAGTCCGAAAGGGAGCTTACGGGGAAAGCTCTGTTCCACAAGGCACAGTACTCGCCCATCTTGTTCCTCATCCTTATATCCGACATAGACAAGGATGTCAGCCACAGCACCGTGTCTTCCTTTGCAGATGACACCCGAATCTGCATGGGCAGTGTCTTCCATTGCAGACACTGCAAAGCTCCAGGCAGACTCAACCAAATCTTTCAGTGGGCTGCAGAAAACAATATTTAAGTTCAACGATGAGAAATTTCATTACTCAGATATGGTAAAATGAGGAAGTTAAACTTCATCAGAGTACAAAACAAATTCTGGGCCCCAAATAGAGCGAAACACCAACGTCAAAGACTGGGAGTGATCATGTCGAAGGATCTCACCTTCAAGGACCATAACATTGTATCAATCGCTCTGCTAGAAAAATGACAGGATGGATATGAGAACCTTCAAAACTAGGAGGCCAAGCCCATGATGACCACTCTCAGGTCACTTGTTCTATCTAGGCTGGAATATTGCTGCACACTAACAGCACCTTTCAAGGCAGGTGAAATTGCGACCTAAAAAATGTACAGAGAACTTTCACGGCGCGCATAACGGAGATAAAACACCTCAATTATTGGGAGCGCTTGAGGTTCCTAAACCTGTATTCCCTGGAACGCAGGAGGAGAGATACATGATTATATACACCGGGAAAAATCCTAGAGGGACTGTACCGGAACTTGCACACGAAAATCACTCATTACGAAAGCAAAAGACTTGGCAGACGAGCCCCATCCCCAATGAAAAGCAGGGTGTCACTAGCACGTTAAGAGACCATACAAAAAGTGTCAGGGGCCGAGACTGTTCAACTGCCTCCCAGCAAAATTTAAGGGGGATTACCAACAGACCCTTGGCAGTCTTCAAGCTGGCACTGGACAAGCACCTAAAGTCAGTTCCGGATCACCCGGGCTGTGGCTCGAAATGTTGGTTTGCGTGCAGCCAGCAGAAAACCAGCCTGGTTGATCAGGCTTGATCACCAGGAGGCCTGGTCTTAGACCGGGCCGGGGGGGCGTTGACCCCGGGAAAACTCTCTCCAGGTAATCTCTCCAGGTAAAACAACCACTCATAAACATGCAAGATGACAGGTGAATCTTACATTCCTTTGATTATATTCAGTATACATATTTTCTTTATGTTCAGTGTATTTATTGACAGTTTTTATCCCTATTACGTTATTTTCTTTCTAAAATTAGGTGGCTGTGTGTGAAAACCCAACTATGGGAATGATGACTCATGTAATTATTACAAACTTAACAGAAAAAATATTGATAGTCATGTCAAACAGGGAAAATACAGTAGCTGAACAATAAAGCATGGGTGGAGGATGTTGCTTTTCTTAACTGTGATGTCAACCACTTTTGTCTAGACAACAACTGGGTGAATGGGGTGAATGGGGTGTTCCTGTTATTTGGGTCCCCTTTACCTCAGAAAGGCTGAGAATTATGTTTGTGTTTCAACAGTCTGTTGTGATGGTCACTTAACCCCAAAGAGAAAACGGGAAGTGGGGTGGCGAAGAACGGGCGGAGGCTGGTCGTGTTTGTGGAACGATTTGCACCTCGCTGCTCAAGATAGTTATCAGTCACGACCAGTTCAGGGAAGCACTGAGGGAGGCTATGCACCCAGAGAATTTGGTGAGGCATCAACCACACCATTATCTAACTAACCTTCCCCATTGCAGTCATTTTTTTTTTCGCACCAGTTTTGTCCCATCGAGGCTGAGGTACCCCTAGTGTGGAGGAAAAATTTTCACCGTCATTCAGTCAATTGCTGTCTTGCTCGAACACTGATGACAACACATTCTAGATACACCTCCAGGCTACAACATCCCTAAGTCTCCTTCAGAGTACAGGGAGTGTAATTCCTACCTCTATGACCTAATCTTCATAGTACAAGCAGTGTAATTTCAACCTCCAGGACTCAAGTTTCCTTCAGAGTACAGGCAGTGTAATTCCTACCTCCAGAACTCAAGTCTCCTTCAGAGTACAGGGAGTGTAATTCCTACCTCTATGACCATAATCTTCATAGTACAAGCAGTGAAAATTTCAACCCTCCAGGGACTCAAGTCTCCTTCAGAGTACAGGCAGTGTAATTCCTACCCCCAGGACTCAAGTTCCTTCAGAGCACAGGCAGTGTAATTCCTCCCTCCAGGACTAAAGGGTTTCCTTCAGAGTAGAGACAGTGTAATTCCTCCCTCCAGGAGTTAAGTCTCCTTAGAGTACAGGGAGTGTAATTCACCTCCAGGACTCAAGTCTCCTTCAGAGTAGAGACGGGTGTAATTGTACTTCCAGGACTCAGTCTCCTCAGAGTAGAGACAGTGAAATTCATACTTCCAGGACTCAAGTCTCCTTCAGAGTAATACAGTGTAATTCCTACCCCCAGGACTCAATTTTCCCTTCAGAGTAGATTTTTATTATTATAATAAAGGGGGGGAAGCGTTTAAACCCGGAGGTTTTATACAGCGCCTGGGGGGGGATGTGGAAGGCATTCAGGTTTAAATTCGGGGAACTGGAGCACAGATCCAATTCCCCTAAATCAAGAGCCCTAAACCAAACATCAAGGAAACCCTTCCCTTGAGGGGCCTTCAGAGTAGAGACAGTGAAATTCCTACCTCCAGGACTCAATTTTCCCTTCAGAGTAGAGACAGTGAAATTTCCTACCTCCACGACTCAAGTTTTCCTCAGAGTAGAGACAGTGAAATTTCCTACCTCCAGGACTCTAAGTTCGGATAACTGGTTTCCCTAAATCCATTTGTAATATAATTTTGCTTTTACTTTCTAGTGATTAAAAGTAGCGCTGTTTATAGTAATATTATTATTGTTAATAATTTTTATGGTTATTATTATTTTTAATTATTATTAACATTATTATTTTTAAATTATTAGTTATTGTTCTTGTAGTAGTAGAAGACGAAATCGTATTATGATTTTCTTCTTCCACTTCTTTTCTTATTATTATTATTATTATTATTATTATTATTATTATTATTATATTGATGTTAATTTGAGGATTATTTTAACAGACAGGTATTGAGTAAAATATGGTGAATGTGTTTTCTTTTCTGAGGGTTCGCACTACCTTTGTGACAGACCGTCGATGTGTTAAAATATACATGTTTTGAGGAATAACCATTATCAGTTTTTACCAATGTGGGGAGAAATTTTCTCCAGGAGGGGGGTATCAGCCCCTTCACCCCCTTTCAGCCCTCTCAAAAGGGGGCAAGCATCTTGTTTACTGCTACAGTGAGTAATTGACCCAGATGCAGTACCAGTAAGCGACGTGGCTAGACGCTCCTTGGGGCCCCAGTGTTGCAAAGTGTAGTTTAATAAAAGACAGTCCATCTCTTACCTTGCAGGAAAATTAAGGAAAATTCTGCTCCCACTTTATTACCATGGTAAAGTAGTGTACATTGTTGTCTATGCTTAAGACAGCAAGAATCAACATTCTGCTTTGCTTCATGAAGGAAGTGGCAAGGAAGAAAAAGTACTAGGTCAGCTTTTTCTTTATGTGCTAAGGGCAGTGACAGCGTGGGGCGTTGTTTAGGTCAGATTACTTTTGACTCTATGAGAGTGACACTGACACCAGGTAACCAACAAAGAATGATCTGTGTGTTAGTTTGAACAAAGTGTCTCACAAAAACACAATTTAAAAACTTGCAGAGAAGTGTGATCAGCTTCTTCAGTGATAAGATTGTGAACAATAAAGGACAATCTTGTGGAACATAGTGTACCAGTGTGCGTATTCCTAGACTATGGAAGACGTGGACATCCAAGGACATTCAGCTTCTATCAAGTCACCCATACCTGTCAAAGGTGTGAAGAACACCATAGCTCACTCTACAAGAGCAAGGTAGGGTTGCGAATTTCTTGTAGTATGGGGAACTGCGCAAATTCTTGGGGTTGCAAGGAGTTTGTAATCAACCTATAGTTGGCAGTGAGGGGCAGACTTTTGAGTCCACACAAGTACCTAAATTTTTTCAGCAATCAGTGAATGAAATATGCTGACATAAAAACCCCCCAGGGGTAATATTTTAATCTTACAAATTATAACTCATTTCAGCCCGTTGAGGAATAACTTCGACAGCTTCTCAAGACCCCTTCTGCAGGGGCTGCTGTGCAGGCGATGAACTGTCTTTCTAAGTTAAGTTTTCCTATATTTAATGTATAAGCTTAGTGGGAATTTCCCCTTCCTCAACCATTTTTTTTTTTTTTAAGGTCACTGGTTCATATGCGGTTTCAAAGGACCAAACTGTTGAGAAAAAGGGATTACTAGCTAAGCTTATACATTAATACGTAGGGCCCAGTTTACAGCGTTTCGCTTTATGGCATTCCGCTAATACGGTCATTTCACATTAGACCAAAACTCACTATACGGCTCCCCACCTGACTTTCTAATACGGTCACCGCACCCCACCCAGTTTGTTTACATTCTCTGTGAGATCCGTAAGCACTAAGTCTCTCCATTATGTCTGGAAACTCCAAAATTTTAAGGTTTTTAAAAATTATTTCATTTTTATATACACTCTGAAATTTACCCTTTTTGTATAAACCCGTACTTAAATGAACTACATACTGTGCTGGCATGCAGGTACACATTAAATCAGTAAGAGTGTTTTTAGGGCTCAAGAGTCAATTAGTAATGATAATTTAAAAATCACCCAGTCTCATTTAATGTGTATATTACATTAATATACACCCTTTTCATTGATCCATCTATGATTATTTTTTTCAAAATTATATAATAAAAAATGATGCATAACATATAAAGATGATAAATACGCACCACAGTAGAATAAATAAACATAAATATGAGATGTGGGGAGCAGACGACTTGCCACAGTGACGCCATATTTTGAAATAATAATAATCACCCAAATTTCATTAAATGTCGTATATTACGTTAATATACACTTTTCATTAATCCATCCATGATTTTTTTTCAAAATTATATAATAAACAGTGTGGAAATTTATTTGGTCCTTAAGTTCCACAAGACAGTCCAGCATGGCCATAATGGGGCGGCTGAGCTGGGTGGCCCTTAAAACCCTCCCAAACAAACAGCATTCTCTCTAGTTGGCGGGTGGAGTGTTGGTAGGCATTTATTTAATTTATAGATTTACTCTTCAGGGGAAAGGGGTAGGTAGTTTTACTGTTAGTACACTAATATTAGGTTTACTAAGGCATCTGTAGATAATAATAAAGTAGACCTAAGACCTTAAAAATAGGTAGTAATAGGCCCAAAAATGTAGGCAACACTAGGATAGTTAGTGTTACGGTTCAAATCTTAATCTTTAGCCAGGTTAGTGCATTCCGAACAAACACTTCATAGAATGAAAGGATATGTTTCCAAAATTAGAAATGTAAGGCACAAATAATAGTTACTCAGTCTTTTCAAGTTTCTTTTTATTTAAAAACTTAAATACTTTAGATATTTCTAAATATCTATTAAATATCCCCTGTCAGAAACTTTCCTTCACACAAGAAAACTCTTAAATAGAATGTAATGTCAAATGGTCACTACACTTTACAATGATCGAGGAATATTATCGCTTCCCCAATTGTAACATTATTGTGTGCAAATACATATATTGAGAATCAACACTTTTTCGAGTAACTCCTGGTAAGGATATATCACAAAGTTCTAAGCTTGACATGGTCGTCACATCGTAACCCGAAGATAACAGATATGATTGTCAGCAGACTTACAAAAAACCACAAGTGGATCAGGAGTTTCTATAACCAATTCTCTATCCAAGTGAGAATAAGGGGGAGTACTAGGAGGGTAGCTCAGTCAATGCACACTGAGTCAGCAGAGAGAGTGAACTGCCATATACAGTAAATTCCTTCATGACATCAACTCGTCAAAAGGGGGAGAGGGTAGAGCGGTGCAAATACCCACCAATGGAGATACCTTGTTATAAACCTTAGCCAGGTTACCTACCTAACAAAATTACTCAAGATATATATTTTATATATATATATATATATATATATATATATATTATATATATATATATATATATACAAAATACATCATACCGGGTATATTCCTAAATCAGAAAATATTATAAACTAGTGGAATCTTTAATTTAGCTAATATTAAAGAAACCCAGAGTATAATATTAAGTGGATAATACATATAAATTAATCACATTATGACCTTGGTCAAAACCCACCCCCCCCTTTCGGGGACTAAACTTCGCCGTAAAGAGGACTTCAAAACAGAATATAAGCCAGAAATACAAGTCATTCCTCTGACAAAGACCTGATGACAACTGTTTGCTTCTCCAAAAAAATTAAAATTTCTGGTGTCTCCAAACCACGTATGTGTAGACCCCAGATTTACCTTACTCAGCTTTTAATCACCTCCTTTGGGACCTCATACTTGGGTTGCAAGGTAGGGGCCTGGCACCGGCTTTAAAGCTAAAACTTTGTCTCCCACATTTAATGAACGCTCAACAGCAGTCTTGTCATAATGTTGTTTCATACGGTTTTGAGCTTGTCGGAGGTTGTCAGCGGCCCAATTGCCGAGTAAAAACCAAGTGTTTTTGCATTGCCAAGGGGGATAAACATAAAGAAGGCTCCATTTTCCCGACCATACGTCCTTTAACATTACTAACGGCCCTCGGACCGCATGACCATAAATGAGTTCAAAAGGCCTAAATCCTAAACTCTCCGTTCACTCTCTCTTAAGGCAAGGAGGAGGAAAGGAATACCTTCATCCCAGTCCGTTGAGAACTGCTCACAGTATGCCCTCATCATGATCTTCAGGGGTTTGGTGAAACCTCTCTATGACACCCTGGGTTTGGGGTCTATATGCTGTTGAAAACAATGGGTTTAACTCCAACCCTGGACATAGCTTCACGGAAAATTTTTGATGTGAAATTCTTCCCTCTGTCAGATTGAATCTCCTTAGGGAATCCGAACTGTGCGAAAGAATCTAAATAGGACTCTCACAATAGCCTTGGCACTAATCTTGCGAAGGGGCACAGCCTCTGGATACCGAGTAGTCGTATCCATTATCGTAAGAAGATATTGATTGCCAAGCCTAGTTTTTGGGAGAGGTCCCACACAGTCTATTACGAGCCGAGAGAAGGGTTCGCCTCTACGGCAATAGGCAAGAGGGGTGCAGGAGGAGGTTTATGCACAGGCTTCCCAATGAGCTGGCAAATAGCACAGTTTCTCAAGTACTCAGTCACGGTATCCTTCATCTTGGGCCAGAAGAAATATCGGGCTAATTTTCCTAAAGTCTTTCTTATTCCCAAGTGTCCGCCCATGGGGCTAGAATGTGCCACTTCCAATGCTAACTCCCGGACAGGCCCCCACTTGTTACGGTTCAAATCTTAATCTTTAGCCAGGTTAGTGCATTCCGTAACAACACACTTCATAGAATGAAAGGATATGTTTCCAAACTTAGAAATGTAAGGCACAAATAATAGTTACTCAGTCTTTTCAAGTTTCTTTTTTTTAAAAGCTTAAATACTTTAGATATTCATAAATATCTATTAAATATCACTGTCAGAAACTTTCCTTCACACAAGAAAACTCTTAAATAGATGTACATGTCAATATGGTCACTACACTTGACAATGATCAGAGGAATATTATCGCTTCCTCAATAGTAACATTACTTGTGTGCAAGTACATATATTGAGAATTAACACTTTTTCTGAGTAACTCCCTGGCATAAGGAATATATCACAAAGTTCTAGCTTGACACTGGTCGTCACATCGTAACCTGAAGATAACAGTATATGATTGTCAGCAGACTTCACAATAAACCACAAGCTGGATCAGGAGTTTCTATAACCCAATTCTCTATCCAAGTGAGAATAAGGCGGAGTACTAGGAGGGTAGCTCAGTCAATGCACACTGAGTCAGCAGAGAGAGTGAACTGCCATATACAGTAAATTCCTTCATGACATCAACTCGTCAAAAGGGGGAGAGGGTAGAGCGGTGCAAACTACCCACCAATGGAGATACCTTGTTATAAACCTTAGCCAGGTGTACCTACCTAACACATTACTCAAGATATATATATATATATATATACATCATACCCGGGTATATTCCTAAATCAGATAATATTATAAACTAGTGGAATCTTTAATTTAGCTAATATTAAAGAAACCCAGAGTATAATATTAAGTGGATAATACATATAAATTAATCACATTATGACCTTGGTCATAACAGTTAGCTAGGGAGAACTGGCAGCCCTAGCTTGAATGACGAGGCGTGGGTCTCAAAGACACAATAGCGTCCTTCTTAAGACAGACACCAACTGGACTAGATGTGTCATGATCAGCAGACGGCGCCCCCCACGTGTCTTCACATCTGAGACCTGGGGAAATCTGGTAGAGGCACCTCGATGTACCGTAGATGACCTCCGTCAGGCCCATACAGTAAGACAAGACCTCCACTATATCTCGTAGATTTCTGGCCAGTGTCTGGGGAGATTGTGAGTGAGTTGATCTGTGGGCCCGGTGTGCAACAGGCAGTGCATGCCCAGTAAGTACCAGTGTCTCAGGGCAGTCTGGAAGCTAGTGTCCGTGTCTGCATAGTTATATGTACTAGGGGATACATACCCTCTTGGATATAGGAATTTCTGAGGTGCAGGCAGGACACTAATAACGATTGAATATTGCAGGAATTAAGGCTCCTGGTTGCACATGGTTTCTGAGGGGAAGTCCAAAGGGGCTAAGGCTAAGCTTAGGGAAGTTGAAGATCAGGATATATGCTGCAACACCAAGTAAGTTAGCTCTTTATACGTGCATGCAGGCGAGTTTCTTGCAACATCAATCATTTGTGAAAATCTGTCCTATAAGCCACTTGTGAGGCTGAGGTACCCACCTCAGAGCTCGGTGTCAACAGAGTTTGCCAGGGTAGGCGACTCACTTGGAGGCAGTCCACACAAATTTTCACAAAAGTGGTCCTTCGAAAACCGTGATGTGGAATAGCTAGGTTAAGCTATCATAGCTAGGCCACAGTTAGGAACCAGTTTAACAAAGTTAGGTTAAGTTAGCACACCTAGGCCCAGAGTTACACAGAGCTAGGCCAAGCTGACTATACACAGAAGTTGTTATTTGGAGTAATTTACAGGCAGGCCAGGTAGGCTAGAGAAGCTTGTGAATTTAATTATTTACAGTGATTACAAGTAATCCAGAGTAGGAGACTTGTGTGTTAATTATTTACAGTGGATTTGCAAGGTAGCCACAGTTAGGCTAGGCTTGTGCAATATTTACAACAGCTATAGTAGCTAGGACAGATTTAACCTAGTTATTATTTACAGGGAGTTATAAAGCCAGGTTTAAGCTCTAGCACACTAGCTAGGTTAGGATTTACCTTATCCAACCATCCACGCTAGACAGAGTAAGCTGGGCACAGTTAGGCCAAGCTGTTTACATGCATTATTTATTTACTGTTTCACAAGTTGAATTGTTGAATTTATTTGTGTTAACCGAGTGATTTTAATTTGTATACTGCACGTTTTATTGTGTGATTTTCATTGTCTTTGATTCATGTTAATGTGGGATTTGTGAATTGTACCCGAGACTAGGTTAAGTCCTGTAATTATTTGCTGGCATTGTACAGGAAAGTGCTAGGTTAAGCTTTCACATCGATACACATTTTGATTGGGATTGAGAGCTAACAGTGTACATTTATTCATAGTAGAGTCAATATAACAAAGGGAATTGTTAAGCTTGTTGAGAAGCCTTGAGACTCGTTCATTCTTACCTAACACTGTGACGTGCTGTGGGGTGGACTGGGTAAAGTACAGTTAGTGTCACACTCCTCATTAAACTTCAACAATGGCAGATGGGAGTTCAGGAGAGTCTGGTTCAGTGTTAACAAAATTAAAACGATCAGTAGTGGCATACAAAGGGCATCTGAACAGAATGCATAACAGGTGCAAGGCTACTTGCCAATGCAGTAACGTAGACTGCGATGATTTGCAAGACTGCTTGAAGAGTTTGGGGGAAAAATGGGAAGCCTATGAACAAGCATTCTCAGCATATGAGCTACAGCTATGAGAGATAATGAATCACAGGGTAGTCTTCAGCAGGCTCTGGACGAATTCACTAAGGATGATGTAGATTGTCATCAGGAGATGAATATGTACAAAGATAAGTTAAGTACATTAAAGGCTAGTACAGTGGACCCCCGCATAACGATGGCATCACATAGCGATTATTTCGCATACGCTTACTTTAATCGCAAAATTTTGCCTCACATACCGCTTAAAAACCGCTTACCGATTTTCGTCCGAGACGCGTCCAATGTGCAGCCTGAGCCACGCTCACATGTTCCGCCGGTGGCATTGTTTACCAGCCAGCCTCGCGGTAACATCCAAGCATACATCGGAATATTTCGTATTATTACAGTGTTTTCGGTGCTTTTTCTGGAAAATAAGTGACCATGGGCCCCAAGAAAGCTTCTAGTGCCAACCCTACAGCAATAAGGGTGAGAATTACAATAGAGATGAAGAAAAAGATCATTAATAAGTATGAAAGTGGAGTGCATGTCTCCGAGCTGGCCAGGTTGTATAATAAACCCCAATCAACCATCGCTACTATTGGTGGTACAGCTGCTGCTGCTGCTGCACTGTCAGCTGCTGCTGCTGCTGCACTGTCAGCTGCTGCTGCTGCTGTAGCACCGTTGTTGGTGTGGCTATTGAGAATACCAAGAAACAATTAACCCAGAGGATTGCCACCCAGGATAACCCAAAAATGTCAGTGTCATCGAAGACTGTCTAACTTATTTCCATTGGGGTCCTTAATCTTGTCTCCAGGATGCAACCCACACAAGTCGACTAACACCCAGGTGAACAGGGAAAAATGCCTGGAACTAGTGCTCATATTGGTGAATTTAAAGCCAGCAAAGGTTGGTTTGAGAGATTTAAGAATCGTAGTGGCATACACAGTGTGATAAGGCCTGTTCTGGAAGAAAATGCCAAACAGGACCTACAGTACTCAGGAGGAAAAGGCACTCCCAGGACACAGTGTCTCATCAGTCATTGCTGCATCTTCAATAAAGGTAAGTGTCATTTATTCTTCATTTAGTAGACTAGTACATGCACAATATATACTGTGCATGTACTACTCTACTATTGTGCATGTATCCTTCTCTTTGTGTGTGGGAAAATGTATATTTCATGTAGTAAAATTTTTTTTTTCATACTTTTGGGTGTCTTGCACGGATTAATTTTATTTCCATTATTTCTTATGGGGAAAAATTCATTCACATAACGATTATTTCGCATAACAATTACCCCTCTTGCACGGATTAAAATCGTTAACCGGGGGTCCACTGTATTCCAAGGGTGGTGTCGAATACCGCAGGTATCCCAAACAGCCACACACCTGTCAATATGTTGCCCAGGTTGCCCCAGTTGAATTTATCACATTTGACTGAACCCTAACTGAGTACATTGCTTTCTGGGATCAGTTTAAAGCCCAGATAGATGACAGGAACGATTTGTCAGATGCTGTCAAATTGCAGTATTTGCAGTTGCAGCTCAAGGGTAAAGCCTTAGACCTGGTCCGGCACTACCAGATTACTGACACTAATTACCAACATGCCAAAGACCAACTAGAAGACATGTTTGGCAACACTGAAGAGATAAAGGTAATATAATTTATCGGTTGTTGGATCTAGAGGCTTGCCGACATGACCGTCAAAACCTAGAGAAGTTCCGTATTGAAATTATGAGCTTGACAAATAGTTTCACAGATTTGCATGATGAGGATGATTCAGAATGGGTCCTTAGCCAGGTGATTCAGAGGAAACTGGCTAGCACTACAGTGCATGAGTTACACTTAAAATGTCAGACGAATAGGTTCACTATATGACAAATCGTTGAGGGGTTGGGAGATCTCGTTTCTCATTTGAGTATAGGTGTGAGAGAAGAGTCACCACCATCTCAACATAAAAACCCAGAAAGTTGCTCAAAGATCTCGAGAGATCAGTCTAAAGCTCGTACGACTAACGGAGTGTACAAACCATACCCCCAGCCGGGATTGAACCCACGGTCATAGAGTCTCAAAACTCCAGCCTGTCACGTCAGTTGGAGTGTACTATGGTAAAGAAGTGTCTAAGGTAAGAACCCTAAGCAGAACCTCAGAGGCACTCATGCCAGAATATGCGTGTTCTGCGAAGGCGAACATGCTAGCACGAGTTGCTCAGAGTATACAACACTGAGCAGTAGGTAACAGAGACTAAGGGAGTTGAGACTCTGCTTCAAGTGTTGTGGGGAACACTTTGCGAGAGACTGTGGCACCCAGCTCAGTGAGTGTCGAGTCTGTTGCAAAGGTAAGCACCATACTGCACTATGTCCCAATAATTTAAGGGAACTCCTGGCTAGTAGGGATATCTCTCAGGTAGAGATAGAAAGTGAGTCTGAGCCTGAAATGGTAGCCAGCGTGATTAGTGGGAGTGAAGTCTCTAATCTGAGTGAGAATCACGGAGGTGCTGCCCTACCTACAGTTATGGCAAAGGTTGTTAGTGGGCACAGGTCCGAAACAACCCGATTATTCTTTGACCCAGGAGCACAAGTATCCTTGATAACAAAGAAGTTGGTGGCTAAATTAAAGTTGAAGGCCACAAAGAAAGTCAGTATGATGTTGGGAGGGGCTATAAGTCAGGACCCACCCAAATCTTATGATGTGGTGGATGTCACAGTCAAATTAGGTGGACATCGCAGAGATATTACAGCCTTGGTGGTAGAGATATTACCCAGGGCAATTACAGCGAGAGGTCTTGCTGCAGCAGCTAAGCGATTGGAAGACCTTGACGTGAAGCTGGCAGACCAGGGAATTACCACTGACACAGTCAGAAATGTAGGTATCCTGGTGGGAGCCAATCATATAGATGACTTCCTGTCTACACGACGGACGTTTAAGGAAGGAATTGGTTTATTACAGATCCCAGTAGGATACATCATAGGCGGCAGGATTCCACCTGAATTTTCCTGCCACGCCAGATAGAGGAAAGCTGTCCCCATGAAGCTGGGGGAGTAGTGATAATGAATACCAGTATACACGATGAACCACCAAGGAAGCTGAACCAGGTAGGTAGTGACGACACTCGGCCACCTTGGGAAAAAAACTTTTAACAGGGTATGTAAAGAGGAGATAGATTGCCTTTAAATCCAGGGAACCTCATAACAGTGGGAGGAAAAAACTACCCGGGCATGTGGGCCACGGGTGGGAAAGTACGGAGCCACTCAGTAAGGCTAGACATACGAAAGACGTTAAAGTTAAAGCAAAGGGTGCTAAGACCACCGGAAACAAAAAGTTTACACCCCCCAAAGGTCCACACAGGGGAAAGGATGGGTTTTAAGT
>NC_069418.1:3088383-3115203 GCF_026875155.1 Cherax quadricarinatus | reverse complement strand
GGGGGTTTTTAATTTTAAAATTAATTTTTTAAAACATAAAAACCATGTAGAAAACTGAGATGGGTTTAGCTATAGTCTTCAATATTAGCATTAACATGATTAAGGTCCTTTCAATGTGATAGCTGATACTGTGTCAAGGTCATATGTATTTATTGAAGTCTTGCAACTTAGGCTACTCAAGTTATCTGTGTATTTTACACAAAATGTAAAATATTTTACAGAAAGATATAGTGTTAATATGACCATATTCTTATCATGTCTCACTTAAGTGATACTTTGTATTCACACTGGATTATATAAAAGAATCAAAATCAAATATATATATATATCTTACAGGAATGTAAAAAACTTTTGAATGTAAATGAAGAAAGTAAATGAGGGTAAACTTTCTTATTTTTTCTACCATTCTCAGCAACATCTTCATCTGTTTTCTCACAGATTTTCGTTTATTACTCATGAAACCCTTATTTGGCAGGTTTCTAATTTTCAACGCTGGTGTAACATACCACGAGCAAGATTCCTGGCATACTTGCACTCCTGGCTGTTACGTCATCATTCCAGATTTTGCTACGGTGTGATAACTGGTACCTCTGATAAACTTAAAACTGTCAAAACTGGTGATCCTACCTAGAAGGAAGTTAATATATATATGAGGTGTGCTGGGAATAATTTAAGAATTCTTTGTATCAAGATCCCATGATGATGCAGTGTCTAACAGTTGTGATGAATGGTTTTGAAAAACCGACAAGTTGAAGATTTAGACACTTATGCAACATATGGGAATCTTTATTGAGGAAACTTCTCGCCACACAGTGGCTTCATCAGTCCAATACAAAGCAGAAAAGTGTAAGGAGAGGAGGAGTTGGAGGTAATCACTCCCTCAACCTGGAGTCGATGAAGCCACTGTGTGGCAAAACGTTTCCTCAATAAAGATTCCCATATGCTGCATAAGTGTCTCAATCTTCAATTTGTCGTTTTCAAAACCATTCATCACAATAATTTACCACTTTTAATCTAGGAATCTTATAGTACTTTTACATTTTTACATTGCTTTACCATGACTTTCCATTGCTTTCATCGATTAAAATATCATCCGATTAAAATATATAATTGTGAAGGGCATCAGTCTTCAATTTTATTAATCAAATTGGCTTCTGTGAACTAATTGGATACTGTCTCTTCTGAAGAGTTACAAGTTATTTGCATTTCCTAGATTAAGTAAACAATATTTTTTTACATCCCTATAATATCTGTTTGCTCTCAAGATCATTGCTAAAATTTATCTTACGTACACTATAGCTTATATAAAACTTACTTTCTTAATTACATACTTACAGACCTGCTAACTTACTGTACTTGATTCTAAAAAGCTGATCAGTCTTAAATAAGGGCAAGTTTGTAATGATTTTGGCCTGTGTAAGTCACAGTCTTCGTTACTAGAAAAAAAAGTGGAAAGATTTAAAACCGGCATGTCATGAGATAATTTCTGAGTGTCACGTCTGGTTAGCTGATAAGCTTAAGGTGCTTTAGTATTTTAGGATATTGATATCTTTAGTCTCTCTGAAAGGTTTTAGTTAGATTTGGGTTGTGTATGTCCTAATTTACAGTGCTATTGAAAAAATTTTGGATAAAGTTTCTATGTGATGACTTGTGAATGCTTCTTCTAATTCCCTTCAAAACTTCTGCGTTAATATTCAGTTGCTTTATTAACTTATGTTGCACTCTGCACTATTCCAATCACATGCATTGAAAGGATTGAGGTTATGAATACAGGAATCCCCTTCTCGACTAGTATAAAACGACTGAAATGCATCTAAATCTTATAGTTACAATAGCAGAGTTATACTAATGATGTCCCATCATCAGTGTTCATAGCTGCAGGAGTAAATATATGCTGAGGGTGTCCCATCTGTAGTGTTTGCAATAGCTGGAGAAGATATATGCTGGTGGTGTCCTAAGTTTTCCCCATCAAAAGTAGCTGAGTCATGTTGGTGACCTTCCTTTCTTCAGTATTTGAGGGAATAAAGTCATCACCTGAACACCTCAAAATGATTCTTTAAGATTTCAAAATTAGACATTCTCTTTCTGCAACAAAGATGTCCAAGTGTTGCATTTATGTCTTATTTATCAATTTGTCGTTAATGTATGATTTTATCTAAAATATCTTATAAATCATTGGCAACAAATCTCAGCAATTACGATAAAAGAGAAAACTTCTCTGTTATTTAGGCAGTTAACTGTGCTGCGGGGTTTAATTTACCAGGCTCTCGGATCTCTCAGCCTGGTCCTCATCCATGTTGTTACCAGGCTTCTTACCAGGTTTGTCTGGTGCTACCCAGGTCAACCAATCCTTTCCTGCTGGCGCTCCTCTGGCCCTCAAGTTCATTATAATCTGTCTAATCATTCAGTTACAGTAGCTAGAAGACCATGTGAAAGACATGTATACTTATACTCATCTTTAAACCTAAAAACTGACACTTTGGTGACAGCTAACATGAAATGAGAGTGTACGAGTACATGGGATTTTACTTACTTGTGAGTGAGGGTGAGTGTGTGAGTGGGCATGAGTAAGGGTGGGTGTGAGTGAGGATGGGTGTGGGTGAGGTTGGGCGTGAGTTAGGCCTGCCTGGCACTGGCTAATAAATAAATAACAAAAAGGCACAATACCGTGACTGGAACGATACACAAATAACCCGCACATAAAAGACAGAAGCTTACGACGACGTTTCGGTCCGACTTGGACCATTGACAAAGTCACACTAACAGAGGAGGAGCAGGACGGCTATATATAGGCAGGAAGAGGTGGAGGTAGTAGTAGTGGTAGTAGTAGTGGTAGTAGTAGTAGTAAATAGTAAATTACAAGAATTGTATATAATACCGACAGGATGAAATGACACATGCACAACACCCCGGGGATCCCCACCGTAGACGTTTCGCCATCCAGCCAGCCATGGATGGCGAAACGTCCACAACAAAGACAACCAGACGCCGCACATGTGCCTAATTTCATCAGTAGATGTAGTAGAAGAAGAAGAGGTTGTAGTAGTGGTAGTGGTAGAAGTGGGAAATAAGGAAGACGAGCCAGTCAAATTACAAAGGAAGGGGAGCACTGCAGAGAGCTAGAAACCCACAGAGGGAGAGCAAGCGCACCGAGGTGCGTGAAAGGGAAGTGGGTGAAATAAAATAAAGAAGGAACAGAAACACGAGACAGGAGAAAGAAAGACAACCCAGAGGAGAAAAGGAGGAGGAAAGGGGAAGAGGAAGAAGAAAAAGAAGAAGAAGAAAAAAAAAAAAAAAAAAAAAAAAAAATGGGAATCAGGTTAAGTCACGGGTTTCTGAAGTTTGGAGCATTTTACAATGTAGTGGAGAGGAAGGCATCTACAGAGACGAAGCCAGGGGTAAGGTTCATACAAGGAAAATTGTGTATAAGAGAGGGTTCAATAAACGGCGACTGTTCGAGTTGGAAGTAGGGAAGACAGTTTTAGCAGAAGACCAGTCAATAGGATGGCTATGATCTCTGACGTGACAGAAAAGAGCATTGTTAGTGTCGGCAAGCCAAACATATTTTTGTGCCCCTAAGTCTGTCAGAAAGAGATCGCCCAGTTTCTCCAAAGTATTAAAGGGAGGACAGGAGGAGCAAGAAATAGAGTGCACCGGGGGAACATCTGTAGAGGGGGGAAAGGGGTTTAAAACTAGATTAGTGCGAAGAGTGTTAGTCTGGCGGAAGGTAAGCTTTGGTGTAAAAGGGAAACGGAGAGAATTGCCCCACGTCAGGATTTTGCCCCCTATTGACGGGTTTTCTCCCTAAAATGTCTTCCCTTTTTCCAACTCAAACATTCGCCTTTTAGTTGAATCCTTTTTATACAAAACTTTCCTTGTATAAAATTACCCCTGGCTTCGTCTCTGTAGATCCCTTTCCTCTCCCACTACTTGGGAAAAATGTTTCCAAAACTTCAGAACACCCGTGACTTAACCTGATTCCTCATTTTTTTTTTTCCTTCTTCTTCTTTTTTTTCTTCCTTTTTTCCCCTTTTCCCCTCCCCTTTTTTCTCCTCTGGGTTTCTTTTCTTTCTCCTGTTCGGGGTTTCTGTTCCTTCTTTTTTTTTTATTTAACCATTTCCCCTTTTCCCACGCACCTGGGGTGCCTTGCTCCCCCCTCTGGGGGTTTTTTCTGGGCTCTTTTGGCAGTGCCCCCTTTTCCCTTTTTTATTTAAACTGGCTCGTCTTCCTTTTTTTCCCCACTTCTCCACAAACCACTACTACAAACCTCTTTTCTTCAAAACTACATCTAACTGATAAAAATTAGGCAATGGGGGGGGGGGCGGGCGTCGGGTTTTTTCTTTTTGTGGACGTTTCCCCATCCAGTGGTGGCTGGATCCCCGAAAGTCTACGGGGGGGATGCCCGGGTGTTGTGCATGTGTCATTTAATCTTGTGGGGTATTATATAAAATTCTTTTTACTACTACACTACTACTATTTCTCCCACTACTACTACCACTACTACCTCCACCTCTTCCTGCCATATATAGCCGTCCTGCTCCCCCCTCGGTTAGTGTGATTTTGTCAATGGTCCAAGCCCGGACCAAAACGCCCGTTCGTAAGCTTCTGCCCCTTTTATGTGGGGTTTTTTGGTACTGGTAATACACCTTCTAAAGGCTACTTCGTTCCTAGTTTTTTTGCAAAATGCCCTTGATTTCTATAAAACCTATAAGGGGAAAACTTTGGGTGACGGGAAGTGGGAAAGGGCAGGGGTTTCCAGGGCGAAGGCCAAGATGGGGGATGAGCCAGTTGGCGAGGTTTTTTGAGGAGGCTGGAGTATTCTTTGCCACCATGAATCTTGATTTAATTGGCGTAAAAGCCAGGGGGTGAAATACTGCACCCCATGCTACTTTTCCCTTTCGCCCACAACACCATCCCCTTCACCCGAGATACAGAAGAGGAGAAGCCTGTAAAGAAGTCCCAATATTTGTAAATTTCCGGTTACATTTTCCCACCCCCGATAAATTTGCGGGAAAAAAACCATGAAAAAGAATTTACTGAACTACACTTTCTTTTTTTCAGTAATGTCCCCCAGCCCTGAAACCGCCCCCTTGATACTTTTAATAGGGGGAAACCCCCTTTGGAAAGAAGTACATTATTTGTAACCCATATTACAGAAGGTCTCAAAAAAACACCACCCCATGAAAAAGATACTTTGCAGGGAAAAGCCAGTACAAAAAATTACAGTGTCTGACGGGTCAAGGGTTACGCCCCTTTGGCTCACTAAAACTGTACCACAATGAGATGCAGCCCCCAAAAAAAACTCTGTATGGGAAGGCAAAGTATTACATAAATTTTCTAAAATTTTTTTCCCGAGATTTGCAGGGCTTTAAATCCGAAAATTTGAAATTTACTTCCCACTTAAAACATCCAAAATTTTAATTCTTTCGAAGTATGATTTCAAGACTATCCCTTGTGTATCTTTTCAGGACAAGCAGGGGTTTAAAGGGGGCTTGTTTCCCCCGTCTGTGTGTCATTAAACACAAGCAGTGGTAAAGATTTTGATCCCCCGGGCCCGTAGCCCTTTAAAACCCCAAAGCAGTGGTGAAGACTTGACCCCTCCGCCCTGTTTATCTTTAAAAACACAAGCATTGGTGTACGGGTTTTGGGTTTTTTTATTTAAAAAAATTACTTTATCTTATTTTCCCCTTTAAACACCCTTTGCTGGGCCGGGCCCAGGGGAAACCGTCCCACACCGGGCCCTTCCCCTGTGATGGCCTAAATCGATCAGGTGTTGTGCTGCTGCACACATTCCAATTTTTTTGTAGGGTGATCAAAAAATAAACTTTAGGTTTTTAATCAAATTCCCCCCTAAGACTATAAAAGGGTTTGTTAATAATTTCCCTTTTTGGTATAAAATGTTTTTCCTTTAAAAGTCGACGTTTTCTTTCCCACTTAGGTAAGGGGGTTTCGGCTGTGTAACATTATCCCCTTGATTTTTTCACAGTTTTTTTTGGCACCTCCCCAAATCTTTTGTTTCTTATGTAAATGTTTTTGGTGTTTTAATTTGGGGGCCCAGGATTTTTTTCTATATTGATTAAAATGTATTTTCCCTGCCTATTTTTCGAGGAGCAAAATTAAAAGGACTTCAAGTTTTCCCGTGTACCAAGGCGTGACGGTTCGGTTTATGTTTTCTGTCCCCTGCATTTCCCCTCCTGCCTGGGCCGCATTTTCACAGTGGGTTTTCCGGGAAAGGGATTTAAAAAATTTGACTTGAAGCTTATCTTTGCCTTGGATTTTTTTTTATGTAAGTAAATAGTTATAAAACATAAGAACATAAAAAAGGGAAAGGAAAACTGCAACAGGCCTACTGACCCAAGTGGAGCGGCCCATTTTTCCCCCCCTCCCCCGGTTTTGACCAATGACCCCCCCCCTTTTTTCCCCCAATGACCCCCCCACCCTGGAAAAATCTCAACTCAAGGAGGGGAGAAATGCACCTGCCCACGGGCAGCACAAGCTAGTCATTCAAACACACCCACCCAAAACCCTCACTCATGAAAATTTAAACCCAAAACCCCTTTTTTTAAAACTACAAAAGGGTTTTAGCCTCAAAAACTTTTTAACCCCGGGAGTTTTTTCCACTCATCCCAACTCTATTCCCAAAACCCCAGTTTTTTCCCTAACCCTTCCTGAATCTAAATTTTTTTCCAATTTAAAAAACCAAATTGCGCGATTTCCCTGTCATGGCGGGAAAATTTTCGCACCCCTATTTACATCCCCTTTATTTTTTTCGGGTTTTAAATTTATAACCCCTCGATCAATCCCCCCTTTTCTATGCCTTTCAGAGATCCCGTTTCGGGGCCCTTCGTCTACCCCAAATAGGGAAGATTTCTTTTTAATAGGGGATCCTCTTTGGGTATTTCTGAACGGCTGAGCCCCGTAAAAAAGGACGCCGTTTTTTTCAACACCAAGGTTTTTACTTCCGGTTTTGGGGTTTTTCTGTCGTCATAACAAAGGGTGTTGCCTTTTCACACCTTTATGCTAAGGGACATTGCCCTTTGAAAATGACCCCTTTGGGAGTCCCGGCTTTTCACATTTTTTAAAGGGCTAATGACCTTGACCCCCCCCCCCACGCCCCCCAAACCCACGACCCCCCACCAACGACCCCACCCAGGGACCCCCCCCCACGCCCCCCAACCAAACGCCCCCCACCCACGACCCCCACCAATTTACCCCCCCCACGCCCCCCCACCCACGCTTTCCAATCTGCCGCGCTCTCGTGCCCGCCCCGCCCCTCGCCCCCATCTTTTGGGGCCCACCCCCCCCTTTTCCCCCCGGGGCAAATCACCCCGTTTAAACCCGGAATCTTTTATTTTTTTGAATTTTTTTTCATTTTTTTGTGCTCTCCATTTCCTTGGGAAACAATTTTTTTTTTTTTTGGATTCCTCCCTTTTGGGGTTTCAAAATTTCTTATGACCCTCCTCCTGATAAATTTTTTATCGATATCAACTTTTTTGGGGGTTTCTCCCCCACTTTCCCCACCCCCATCCCAAAATTTCCCCTTTTTAAAATTTTTTTTTTAAATTTTATTTTTTTATGATCTCCATCCCCTTGGATTTTTTACCGGGAGTTTCCCTGGAGAGATTTCCCGGGGGGTAAAACGCCCCCGCGGCCCGGTTGTGCCCCCAGGCCCCTGGTGGTTCAGGCCTGTCCCCGGGCTGTTGTGTGGCGGGCCCCAAAACCCAAAGGAAGACCCAAAAAAACCCGGCTGGTCGGGAAAAACCGATTTTTGGGTTGCTTGTCCAGTCCCAGCTTGAAACTGCCAGGGGCCCTGGGTAATAAAGGGGTTTTTGGGAATTTCCCCCCGGGGGGGGTTTAAGCTTTCCCAAAAAGGGAAATCCCTACGGGAAATTCCCCCCCCTGGGGGTAAGCATTCAAATAAACCCTCCCCCAATGGGGCATGGAAACTTTTTTCTTACTACAGGTCTAAACAATTTGTGACTTTCACCCCCCCTGTGTTTACTCGGGGGTCAGTGAGGGCCCACGGATGCCCTCAAAACACACAGGCTGAATCTTGTCAAATTTCCCCCTATTTCAGTGCCCGTCACGTGATGACCTCACACACCCCGGGTGAATTTGCGATTCCCCCTAGGCAGTGATTTTCCGTGATGCCCCACCACACACGGGGCTGAATCTTGTCGAGAAAAACAATAAAAATGCAGGAAAACCCACTAATAAACAATATTTTCTTTTTATTTATTTATTTTTGCAACCAATGTTTTTTCATATAATCCAAAAAAAAAAAATTCATTAAAAAAAAGGTACAATTTTTGACTAAAATCAACTTATTTTTCTCCCTTAAAAAAATTTTGTGGCATTTTTTTCTGGATCTTTTTGTCGTCCCCCAAACCCCAGTTTTACACATTTCAAAACAACATTGGGGGAAAAAATTACACATTTTCACTCTTAAAAAAAGGGAAACCCCAAAAATTCCCCCTTTTTTTTCCTTTAAAACCCCCAACAAAACCACAATTTCTTTAAAAAAGTTTACTTCCCTCAAATTTTAAACTTTTTTCCCCGTTTTAAAACTATTTTTTATCAAAAAAGTCACCACAACACCCCTTTCAACTTAAAAACCCCTTTTTTGTTTAAAATTTATAGTCACAATTTTCATTTTCGAAGCAAATGCCACAACACACACACACACACAAAAGGGTTAGACTCAGAAGTGTCCCCCCGGTTTTTTCAGTTTATGTGAAGTTTTAAAGAGGAGAAAATTTTAAAATTTATGAGGGACCCCGCGGACTTTTAAAAAAAGACCTGGACAGACTGGACCCCTGGCCAAACAAATGGCTTTTTTTCGAATTTTAATTCCTGGGAAATGCAAAATCTGAAAATAAAGGGGGAAAGGGCCCCAGAAACCACAGACAGAGATAGGCTAGGTGGCCCCAAAAACTTGCAAAACCCCACTCAAGGAGAAAGATCTTGGGGGGGAGTAAACACCGAGCATGTCTTCCGGAAGCACAAATAATCAGATAACTGCTGCAGCATATGGGCAACCCGGCAAACCCGAGAACAACATTCCCAAAACCTTTAGTAAGGAAAACATTCAAAGAATGTTCACCTGTTTGTCAGGGGCCCCTTCTGAGTATGCAGCAACCTGTTTGGGAAACCCCCACTTTAAAAAAGCACGTCAAGAAAAATAGGGGAAAGTACCAAAAGGGTTTCAAAAAGGGTTTGTTTCCCGAGGTAAAGGGAAAAGTTTCCTTTTTGAAAAAAAAAAAATTTTAAAGGGGAAATTTTGGGCCCGACGACACTGGGGGACAGGGGGGTCGGGGGAGAAAAATGATAAAGACATTAAAATACTGCGTGGGGAAAAGAAAAAGGTTGGGCAAGGGACAGGTTTTCCCGGGAGGGGACACGAAACAAGAGGGCCACAATTGGAATTGAAGACACAAAAGATCAGGGAGATTGTTTTTAATTTTTTCTTCCCGTCATAAAAGTTGTTAAGGGAGGGGAATAGCCTAAAAATGGCCCTAGGGGGAGGCAGGGAACCCCTAAACCCCGTTTTAAGACGAGGTTTTATAAAACCATGGGGGCCGGGGGGGGGGAGAAAGGGCCCCCCCGTAAAAAACCGGTGGGGAAATGGCGGGGCCAGGAACTAGGACTTTGACCCCCGGGAACCACAAATAGGGGAGTACAAAAGGTTTAGTACACACAACACAACACACAACCCCACAAAACACCACACACCTTTTTCTTTGAAAAAACAAACCCAAAACACCATCCCAATTACCTTTGAATACTCCAAAAAAATCATTTTAAAACCTTTCAAAAAAACCTTTAATAGTTTTTAAAAACAATTTGGGGTACTCCCCAAATACATACTGAATACTAAACCCAAAACAAACACTGAAAACGGCAAAAAACCCCCAAAATCACCTTTTTCTAAGATCAAATCACAGACTAAAAACCCCCTTTTTTTCACAAAAACCCCCCAAAAACACCCTTAACCAAGACGTTTCCCAATCACCTCCAACTAAAATAAAATTTAGCGCAAAAAACATGGAAAAACAAACCTAAAAAAACACGAACACTTTCAACGGAAACAAACCCCTTTTTTCGGTATCTCTAAATTCGACAAAAATAACCCAAAAACCCACAACCCCCACAACCCCCAACACCCCCCCCCAACCCCCATCACCCCAAAAAACAACCCCCTTATAACATCTTTTTTGGGAAACTCTTTGTTCGCAACAATACCCACAACCCAAACCCAAAAACACCCAAACCCACAAACACCCACAATCCCCATCACCCACAAAAACCCCATCACCCCCAACAAAAACTCAATTATTTTTCATCCCTTTTTGGGGATCTCTAGTTTTGACAAAAATTCCCCCAACCCACAACACCCACAAAACCCCCAAAAACCCACAAAACCCCATCACCCACAACAAACCCACTTTTAAAAATCTTTTCGGTTCTCTAGGGTTTCCCCAAAAACATCACAAAAAACCCCCAAACACCCACAAAACCCCCAACCCCCCTCCCCCCAAAAAACACCCACAAAAAACAAACCCCCTTATAACATCTTTTTTGAAAACTCTAAATACGACAACAACACCCAATCCCAAAACACCCACTTTCCCCAAAAAACCCCCAAAAACCCCCAACACCCACAACCCACATCACCCCACAACAACAAAACCCCCTTATTAAAAATTTTTCCCATATCTCTAGTTTTCGACAAAGTTTCCCACAACCCTCATCCCTTTAACCAATTTATTCACTTTTTTTTCCCCTTTTGATACCCAAAATTTTTTTCCCCTTCTTTTTTTGAATCCCAAAATGCAAAGCACATTCCTCCTTAAAGTTACTAAAAATTTAATAAAATCCTCTCCTTAAACCCCTCTCCTTGTTTTTCCCCATAAATTAAAAATTTTTTACTCCCAAAAGTAAACCCATACCCAAATACTGTGGGCATTTTTTACCACTCCAACTTTTCCAGTGTATCATTTAAATTTTTTACTTTTTAAAAATTTTCTTTTTTAACCCTTCCCCACATTACCTTTTTTTCAGTAAAATCCCCCCATAATTTTTATTAAATTTTTTAAAAGAACCCTCCCAAAAAACCCCTCTCCATCCACCTACATTTCTTCACATAAATCCAAACCCGTCTCCCAACACACCTTTTTCAGAAAAAAACACAAAAATCACATTTCAATCCATTTAAAAGCCCTCCCCATTTTACCCATCTCAAAAACCCCTAAAATCACTGTAACCCAAAGATATTCACCAAAAATTTTTTATGACCAACTAACCCCACACAGGGGCAACTCATTTACTTTGAGGAAACCCTTCAAAACACTCTCATACATCATCAAATTTTAGGGCCATCTTTTCTCAATTTTCTTAAGAAAAAAATTTTCTCATCGACAACCTTTATCATCTCACTAAGAACAACCCCCAGATTACTTTGAAAAACTTCATAAATCATTTGAAAAAACCCCATAAACACCTTTTGGGCATTTTCCCAAAAAACACTGAAAAATTTTTCCCAAATCAACATTTTTATTACTCCCAAATAAAAATTGACACTCTAATTTTTCTTTCACTTTTCATATTTCATTAAATTAAAAACCCCATTCCCCAAAATCCTCCCCCATTCCCCCAGATTTTTTAACAACAGTATCACAAAAAAATAACTCTTTTTTTAAAGTCATGGGGGACATTACCAACATAAGACACCACACAACACCCCACACAAAACCCAATTCAAACCAGCCAAATTTCAAAGTCAGAAATTGGGGGGGGGCAAAGAAACCGCAGACAGAGTATTTGGCTTGGGGGACAAAAAACTAAGACCTCCCCTCAGGGAGAAAGGGCCTTTGGGGGGACCATAACACCGAGCACATCACCCGGGGGCACACAAACCAAATAAAACCCCTGCAACTTTCGGGCCCTGGCAAACCTGAAATAGCGTTTTCCGGGTACCTTAAAAGGAACGTTCAAAGGGCACTGTACAAATGTGTTTGTTAGGCCCATATGGGTATGCAGCACCCAGTCTGGGAAAACCCAAAACCTGGGGCAAGGCCCCGTCAAGAAGTTTGAGAAAGTTTCAAAAGGGGTTTTCAACAAGGCTTGTCCCAGAGACCCAAGGGGAAAGTCGTACGGGAAAGGGTTTTGGGAAAAAGGGCTGACGGGCACTGGAGGGCAGAAGGGGCCCGGGGAGACTTTATAAAGAAAACAAGGGTACTGCGGGGGAAAAGACAAGGTGGGCAGAGATAGGATGTTCCGAGAGGGGACACAGGGGGCAAGGGGGCACAATGGAAGCAGAAGACCCCAAGGGGGTCACGGGACGTTTTGGAAGTAATTTTTTTTTGTCATAGAGGTTTTTCCCCGCAAGTGGAATGCCCCAGCAAAATGAAATAGGGGGGCAGGAACCATACATAGTTTTAAGATGAGGGATGAACCAAAACTCAGGAAACAAGAGAGAGAGGACCCAAATTGTTCAGTGAAGAGGCGGGGCCCCGGGGCTTTAGTCTCGACCCCCGCAAACCACAAAATTTGGTGAGACAATTAGGTGGTAAACCCCACACACCACCTTTATTTGTACAACACCCAAAAAAATCTCAATTACCTTTTATTACTCCAAAAACATTTTTGAACACATTCAAGAAACATCTCAAACTCTTTGAATACCCAAAAAAACCCCTTTTTTTTTTTTTTTTTTAATACTACCAAAAAAAAGCACCGAATACTGTCCAAACAACACTAAAAATCACCAGAAACTAAGATCAACACACCAACTAACACCCATTTTATAGAAACCCCCTCAATCACTATAACCAAGACGATCCCAATCACCTCAGATATTATATAACATGAGCGCAAAAAAAAAAACTCTCGTAAATCGTTTGAATACTCAAAAAAAAAAACACCTTTGAACATTTCCAAACAACACCGAAACACTTACAGCAGGATCACCACCAACTGAAAACATAACATGTACACACACACACACAAAAAAAACTAAGACATCCATCAACAATCATCAATGACCATCTTTTTAAAACTTTCGCACAAAAAAATCACAATCACCAACTCCTTACAATATCTAATACACTCCTCTCACTACCACCAACACATACCAGCACAGATAGGGATACCTCCCATGACATCACACTCTATCCTGTGTTTACTTGACGACGTCACACCCCACTTTTACTTCATTTAACTTATTGAGAGGAAGCTACTTGTTTAAAACCTGTTACATCCCCAATATCTAAGATCACAACAATCAAGACGTTTACCAAATTCTGTAACCCCGCCACTAAGATCACACATTTTTTGTACACATTCTCTTAAAACATCATCATAACGAAGTTCACTAAAACTGTCTATACTTTTAATAAGATCACATAACATTTTGTCTTCTCTAACTCACTCACCAATTTATATTCACACTTACACATTTCATTAACCGAAATTACAATCTCATCCACCAAACTCCTCCTCATTCTCCAGACTTTACAACATTAACACAAAAAAAACTAATCATACACATATGACATGAGACATTACCACAATAACAAAATGAATAACCTTTGAACAACTCTGAACATCACCAAAACACCACTGAACATCTTCAAAAAATACTCTGCACATCATTTGAACACCTTCAAAAACACCATCAAACACCTCCGAATACTCCCAAAACACTACTGATTACTACCAAATCAGCACTGAATACTACCAAAACACCGTCAAAATCACCAGAAACTAAGTTTAGCATCACCAGCTAACACCCATTTTATAGAAATTCCCTCAAAAATCACTATAACCAAGAACTCCCTCCCCATGGGCGCAAAAAAAAAAAGAAAAACTTGAACACAAACCTAATACACAAACACTTAATGCATGATCACCATCAACTGAAAACATATCTTGTACACACATAAATCTAAGACAACCACCAACAACAATCACCCATGTTCACTTACCTCAAAATTCACTAATATCACAGAAAGCACTCATTTTTTATAAACTTTCATACACAAAAAAATCATATTTGAAAAATTCTAAGCGCACTCACCTCACTACCACCAACACACGATGTCACACCTCACGGACCGGCGAGGTCACCTCCAGTGACGTCACACTCCCATCTGTGTTTACTTGGCGGTCGGTAACATCAACCCAACCCACCTTGTTTCAACCTGTTGTACCCACAATATCTAAGAACACTATAACCAAGACGATTACCAGATTTTGTGACCCCACCACTAATATCACAGAAACACTCATTTTTTAAATCATTCACACAAAAATCACGATCACCAATTCCATATCATGTTTTACCATCATCTATAAATTTTCTCTTTCACCAAGATCACCAAAAAATCTAAGATCATGCTTCTCAAAACTACTATGATCATGAAAACACTTTTTTTTTTAAAACATTCGCACAAAAATAAGACATACACAAAAATACCAGGGACACTTCCACCAACATCTATAACAAAACATGAGCACTATAAAACACCCACCATCACCAAAAAAAAAAAAAAAATAATCCCACACACACACACACACAACTTTATACATTTCAATCACAAATTTAAGACATGAGACATACACACCAAATCTAAGACATTCACCTCCAACTAAGACATACACATCATAACTAAGACATACACCAAAACCTATACTTGACATATTAACAATAAATATAAGACATAAGCACAAAAAAATTGACCATGTCATGAGACATTACCTGGAGTTTACCTGGAGCAGAGCTAAGTCACACACCTCCAACTAATACACAATCACTTTACTAAGTTCATGTTATCTATTCATCAACTAAAAATATTAATACAATTCACCCACCAAATTTTTTATAATCATCAAAAAATAAAACTGTTTTACACATTTTTTCTCAAACTAAATATTCATACCACATTTATCATTTCTCACCTATGCTACATATCATATTTCTCATCCACATCATCCCTAAAACATGGTTCCTTATTCATCCGTATATCACCTAGAGTGTTTTAACCACCCGGACGACCATCACGACGTGGGAAAGCCAGAGCAACCATCCCCATCCAACACCACCTACAAACACTCTGGCTCCCAGTGTCATGATGGGTCGTCGGGGTTTAAAACATCTCTAAGAGATATACGGAGGAATAAGGAAGGAATTTTAGGGTTGATTGGATGAGAAATATGAAATGAGCATAGGTGAGAAAGATAAATGTGGTATGAATATTTATTTGAGAAAAAATGTGTTAAAACAGTTTTTTTTATTTTTTGATGATTATTAACAAATTTGGTGGGTAAAAATTTTATTAATATTTTTAGTTGATGAATAGTTTAAAATGAACTTTAGTAAAGTGATTGTGTATTAGTTGGAGGTGTGTGACTTTAGTTCTGGTAATGTCTCATGACATTGGGAATTTTTTTTGTGCTTATGTCTTATATTTATTGTTAATATGTCAAGTATAGGTTTTTGGGGTATGTCTTAGTTATGATGTGTATGTCTTAGTTGGAGGTGTGTGACTTAGTTGTAGGTGTGTGACTTAGTTCTGGTAATTTTCTCATGACATGGTTAAAAATTTTTTTTGCTCATGTCTTATATTCATTGTTAATATGTCAAGTATAGGTTTTGGTGTATGTCTTAGTTATGATGTGTATGTCTTAGTTGGAGGTGTGTGACTTAGTTGGAGGTGTGTGACTTAGTTCTTTGGGAATGTCCCCATGACATGGTAATTTTTTTTGTGTTATTGTCTTATATTTATTGTTAATATGTCAAGTATAGGTTTTGGTGTTTTGTCTTAGTTATGATGTGTATGTCTTAGTTGGAGGTGAATGTCCCTTTGAAATTTTGGTGTGTATGTCTCATGTCTTAAATTTTTGATTGAAATGTATAAGTTGGTGGGTGTGTATGTATTATTTTTTTTTTTTTTTTTTTGGTGATTGTGATATGTTATAGTGCTCATGTTATATTATAGATGTTGGTGGAAGTGTCGGTATTTTTTGTGTATGTCTTATTTTGTGCGAATGTTTTAAAAAATAAGTGTTTTCAGGTGGTAATAGTAGTTTTGAGATGCATGATCTTAGATTTTGGTGATCTTGGTGATGAGGGTTGATAGATGATGGTAAACTGATATGGAATTGGTGATCGTGATTTTTGTGTGAATGATTTAAAAATGAGTGTTTTCTGTGATATAGTGGTGGAGTCAAAAATCTGGTAATCGTCTTGGTCATAGTGTTTTTAGATATTGTGGGTACAAACAGGTTGAAACAAGGGGGGTTGGGTGTGATGTTACCCACCGCCAAGTAAAACACAGATGGGAGTGTGACGTACTGGAGGTGACCTCGCCGGTCCTGTGAGGTTTGACGTCGTGTGTTGGTGGTTGTGAGGTGAGTGCGCTTAGATATTGTCAAATATGATTTTTTTTGTGTATGAAAGTTTATAAAAAATGAGTGTTTTCTGTGATATTAGTGAATTTTGAGGTAAGTGAACATGGGTGATTGTTGTTGGTGGTTGTCTTAGATTTATTTGTGTACAAGATTTTGTTTTCAGTTGATGGTGATCATGTGCTAAATGTTTGTGTATTAGGTTTGTGTTCAATTTTTTTTTTTTTTTTTTTTTTGCGCCCCTGGGGAGGGAGAAATTCTTGGTTATAGTGATTTTTGAGGGAATTTCTATAAAATGGGTGTTAGCTGGTGATGCTAAACTTAGTTTCTGGTGATTTTGACGGTGTTTTGGTAGTATTCAGTGCTGATTTGGTAGTAATCAGTAGTGTTTTTGGGGTATTCAGAGGTGTTTGATGGTGTTTTTGAAGGTTTTTCAAATGATGTGCAGAGTATTTTTTGAAGATGTTCAGTTGTGTTTTGGTGATGTTAAATTTGTTCAAAGTTAGTCAGTGTGTTAGTTGTGGTAATGTCTCATGTCATATGTGATGAGTTAGTTTTTTTTGTGTTAATGTTGTAAAGTCTGGGAGAATGAGGGGGAGTTTGGTGGATGAGATGTAATTTCGGTTAATAAAATGTGTAATTGTGAATGTAAATTGGTGAGTGAGTTAGAGAAGAAAAAATGTTATGTGATCTTATTAAAAGTATAGATAGTTTTAGTGAAATTTCGTTATGATGATGTTTTAAGAGAATGTGTACAAAAAATGTGTGATCTTAGGGGTGGGGTTATAGATTTGGTAAACGCCTTGATTGTGGTGATTTTAGATATTGGAGATGAAAACAGGTTGAAACAAGTAGCTTCCTCTCGTAAGTTAAATGAAGTAAAAGTGGGGTGTGACGTCGTTCAAGTAAACACAGGATAGAGTGTGATGTCATGGGAGTTTTTTTTTTTTTTTTTTTTTTATATTTTTTTTAAAAAACCTTACAAAAGTACAAAGGATGCATAATAAAAGTACAGGGAATACAAAACATTCTTTTGTTCTACTAGTCCCAGGTTATTCCTTGTGGGAACAAGTATTATAACATCTTGTTATAGCAAAAACAATACACGCTAAGACAAACCTACTAAAGTTTATCAGTCATTAAAGTTGCCGCCAAGCCATTGTACCCAAAGAAAACACCCCAAAAAGAAACTTTACATATTTTAAAACAATATAAATGAAAACCTGACATGTCCTATTACAACAAAAACATCATACAAATGTACAACATCACAAGATTAACCAAAACTACCATAACCTCTATTAAAACAAAACAAAACCCTAACATACCCTCTATGACAGGGTACAGATTATTGGTTAAGTTATGGTACATTAGATCCTAACCAATAGGAAAACCGGAAGGAACATATGATTCCTTACACAATAACCATAGAGAAACAGTATTTTACTATTATTAATATGTTAACCCTCTAATACAATAATGTTGATACAGAAAACGAACATGCATGTAAAATACAATAATAAAAGAATCCAAAACAAGTATTTAAAAACAAACCTCGGCACATTAAAAGGGTTTATAACCAAACCCATACATAATTATACCTCCCACATATGTATATAAACCGAAAATCTTGTCCACAGACTTTTTTGGTTTAACCCCATAAAAAACATGGTATAGACCCAAAACCTATACTACACTTAAATTTTTTCACATAAAAACCTTCATCTGACAATAAAAGTTAAACGAAGACTAGAGTAGTAATAAGGATAAGGCTGCTGTAATGTGCCAGCCCCAAAAGAATGACACGTATCTCAAAAAAATTTTGTGTTGATACCAACGTGCCAATCAAATTACTTAAAAACGAGATCCTAAGGGCTCGGTATCCTGGCTTTAAAGGGAAAATTTTAACCCAGTGAACATAACCATCAGGCTTAGAAATATAAACCCTGGAAACCACACTTACATTCACTATGACAAACATTCTCGTGAAACATGGCTTACCATCCATACCTAATTCTCACTACCTTCCTCTTACACAGTACATCAGTTCAGATAAAACCAAAAACAAACCCCCCCCTTTACTCCCCCCCTAAGGAGACCACTCCTTTGTCCTCCTCAGGGCCCCGCCTAAGGGAACCCACAGTGAGGTTCCTATAACCTTCCGGGAAACTTTTTTTTCCCAAGGGCGCCCCAAAAAACCCCAAATTATTCCTACACTTCGTCCTTAGAATCTAGCCCCCAACGCTTTTATCCTCATATCACCCCTTAATCCCCTCATTCCCCATGAAATGTCCAGATAATCCCCTATGATATACATTATAGCCCCTTTCCCAAAATCCTAGGGCACTCCCCTTACTCTAGTAGTAAAGCCCTTAAAAGCGGCAAACGACCCCCCCCCCAACAGTCTGATAACCCCACCCATCATGATCTCACCCCCTCCAAGGAGGTACAAAAGAAGACCACATGAAACGCCGTTTCAACATCACCACAAAACTGACAAAAAGCCTCTTCCCCAAACCCCATACTACGTAACACCTCCTTGGAAGCCAGAATCCCATGATTTAAAACCTATATACTAATTCTCTTACTCTAGCCGGTATCCGAAGCTTACTAAAATCTTTCCAAATAACCCCCCAATCATACGTTGGATACACGGCTACCCCTTGCATAATTTTCCCTTTACCTTTTCACTACCCTCACCAACCGTTTCACTTTGATTTTATCCACCTGTTGCACTGTCAATAAAATCTCAACATATCTTCAAAACCCTCAATTTCCCTTTCCCCCTCCACCATTTACGTGCCTCCTCCATAACTCTTCCTACTTTAGGCCCCCCCTCACACCCCCTTCCCTCATTTTACCTCCACTTGATATATACAGCCATTACTCTCAGTCCTAAAGGCAACAAACCTAAACCCCCTCTCCCAACATCCCTTTATAACTACCTCGTGTTTCGAATGGTTATAATACCGACAAGATGAGATAAGGACACTGTGCAACATCTGGGTATCTTTATTGTAGACGTTTCGCCATCCAGTGGCTTTATCAATACAAATTCTAGGACATAACTTGAAGACAGTAGAACTATGTACAGAAGATGAGGTAATCAGTCCCTCAACCTAGGAGTAAGTGCAAAGAGCCCTAGTCGTGGAGATTCTGAAGCAGAAGAAAGGATCCTGGCGTTATATAGTAACGTAGGTGTAGCAGACGAGGGGGATATTCACTGGTAGGCGGGATTCCCCAGTGGAAGTAGGTCCTTCCCAAAGAGATGGGTTAGTTGTAGTAGTATTTGTAGTCGTAAAGGTTATGTACATGTCCCAGAATTAAGATTCCTGATGTTGCAGTGTTGAAAAATTTGGTTCGAATGGTATATAATACCGACAAGATGAGACAAGACACATGTGAAACTCTTTCTTCTGCTTCGAATTTCCCACGACTATGGTGCTCTTCGCACTTACCCCTTTGGTTGAGGGACGATTACCTCATCTTCTGTACTAGTTCTACTGCTTCAGTTATGCCCGAGAATTTGTATTGATAAAGCCACTGGATGGCGAAACGTCAACAATAAAGAACCAATTTTGCACATGTGTCTTAGTCTATAACTCCTCCTTATTTAACATCCCTCCCAAATTCCCCCCACAAATTTCAGACCCCCCTCTGCATTTCCACAATACTCGTACCTCTAAGGGAAAAACCTCTGCCCCCCCCCATACCTTGTTTTATAGACAATTGAATTTACCACCATACCCTTGATGAAAAAGCAAACCCCTCCACAAAAACCTCTATCTTCTAAAACCCTTACCCGTGACAGACTCCGAATTTACCCTTTGCTGCCGCCTTCCGAAAATACCAATCCCCAATACCTTGATTCTGTCAACCACGCCCATCCTTAACCCCACCCCAAAGCCCCCCCCTATCCAATTACCGCCCCTCTGAAACCCTTGATTTCACCTTTTTAATCCATCCGGATTCAACCAAAATCTGATCACTCTCCACCCCTTAACTCCCCCTTTCCCCCTTAGCAAAACGTAGTATCACCCACATACCAACGAGCCCCTTTGCACCCCCTTCCATCTCCGATTTTTCATTACCCTCTCAACAACCTAAAAAAGGATTCTGCACACACGCAAAGAGCGCTGGGACATCGGACAGCCCCTCCTCAACCCCCCTCTCCATTGGCACTTTCACCCAACCCCTTGACCTGTACCCTCCCCTCTGCCCCATCTCAGGGTGTTCACCCACCTCATTCCCCCTCCCGAACCCCCTCTCTAAGCAAACCCCCCTAAAAAATCCTGCCCCCACCAATCATAAGCATTCCCCAATCTAAACCTGTATTCCCCCCCCGGTACAACTTCTAGAAAACCTAATAAGCCATGTCCATCCCTCCCCTTCTTCCGGGAATTCCCCAACTGTCCCCTATGTAAACTAAACCCAACACTTTCCTCATTTTTTTCCAAAACCTTAGAAAAAATTTTGTAATCCGAGCAATTAAGAATCGCACGGTAATCATTCAAAATCGGCATTTTTTCTTTTTGGGCACTAAAACCGTGACACCCGTTCTTTGTGATTTCCCATCCCCAATACTTAAACTTCAACTAAAACCCCCCACCAGCATGCCGTACATCCCCCAAATGGACCTATAAAAATCGTTTGGTTTCCGTCTTGCTGGGGTTTTACCCGGCACACCCAAAACTCCCCCTCCCCCACCTCCTTCTTAATATACCCTCGTTTCTGTCACTGCCCTGTCACTTTACCCTATTAACCCTTTCTCCCAAACCGTCCCTCCCCCAAACCCCCCCGCCAACCTCCCCCACTTCTCCCTAAACCAAAAATCGCTACAAAAATATTTTCCGTGGGGGTAGGCCTTGCCCTCCCAAACCCCCCCCCCCCGTACCTGCCTCAATACGCCAAGGTGGTCTTCCCCCTGCCTTTCCTTAAACCCCTTTAATCAAAACCCCCATGGCCTATCTCCCCTTAAGCATCCCCCAAACCCTCCCAAAACTCGAATTGCCTCAAATTTTTCATTGTGAATTTCCCCCAAACCTTTTCGCAAAACGTTCCATGCCCTCACCCCCGCCCCCCCGTTCCCTGCAAAAAACAGTCATTTAAATGACCCTCAGATAATTTTGTGGGCCCTTTGCCCACCTCCCCTTTCCTTCCCCCGTACTTTAAAAAATTTTCGCAATTTAAAACTTTAGCCCTCTTTTCCCCCCAACCAGCAATCCTTTCCATTTTCCCCTAGTCCCCCAAAAGGTTTCCCCACCATCTTCAACCCCGTAGGGTCCCCCTCGCCCCAAAAGTAGCCTTACTTTTAAATTTTCCCGTATCCTGCTAAACCTCACTATGATCTCCCCTCAAATCTGCTATAACAGCACATGATCAAAAAAACCCCACTGATATCCTCACCTCTCCAACCTATGCCCTGCTAACAAAATTTCCTATCTAACCGTGCCTTTTTTCCCCTACAAATAAAAGTGTGCTCCACTCCTACCCCCTTTTCCCCACCACTCTACCCCCCCAAACATCTCGCAAAACATCCCGCAAACCCCCAAAATAAAACCCTCCCCCCTCGGAACCACTCACCCTTTCCCAAATGAAAAATTTCCAATCCCCCCAATCACCAAAAAAAGCGGGGAAAACCCTCTAAAAGTGATATACCAGAACCTCGCGTACAAAATCCACCTTCCCCTTTAGTTTTATAGTTGCTGGCATGACACACTACAAAACTAAACCCCCCCCGGCCCCCCAAAAACCCCTCCACCCCGCAACCCTCCACCCCCCCCCTCCCCCACCCGGATACGCAAAGGAGGTCTCCTTTACCACCACAGCCCACCTCCCTTTTAACCTCAAAGCATCAATGTAAACAACCCTTTTAACCCTTTTAACAAAACTCACTCCAAAACCTTTGGGTTTTGTTCCTGAAAAAAAAGCATCAAAACTAAATCCCTCAAAAACCCCAACTCTAACCAACCCCCTTGACCTCGGTTTTAAGCCCTTTCATTGAAAGTTAAACCCCCTGAATTTACAAGAAAAGGGGGCTTACCCCCCGTGCCGCTGAGGGTTACTTGGGCCTCCTTTCATAGGGGCTCGGTTCTTTTTATCAATCCCTGTTCCCGCCCCCAACCCTCCCTGTCCCCTTTCCCCCGCTTTTCCCTTGCCCCCCCCCCCCCTCCCGGACTTGCCTTTGCTACCACGCGCCCCCTTTTTTCCCGGCCTCTGCGCTGGGGTGAGGACTTCTCCATGTTGATGCCCCCGCTGACTCTTTTCGGGGCTACCCTCTACCACATTTCTTCTGCAACCACATCTTCTTGATGGACCCCCACCCCCCACGCCTCCTTTCGAACCTCACTCAAGTCTTCCTTTCCCTGCTTTGTTCATCCCCCAAAATTGTCATCCCTGACCTCACATACTTTCCACACCATGCTCCGACTTTCCAAAAAATCCTTCAGCCAGCCCCAAAAACCCCCTCCGAGCTGACTCTGCAGTTTAAAAGGTCTGTCGACAGCGTATTCCCTCCCCCCCCCTTTCCATGGTAGTGTAAACACGTCTCCAAAACCCCCTCTGCCTGTCACCTCCTCACTCCATAGGCCCGTACCCCGGCTTTCCCCTTCCCCGTCATAACGTCCGCGGTTCATGGCGTATCCCAAAGCTTCTCTGAGCCTAGGGCCCCGTCCCGGGGAATTGTGCCCCATGTGCTCATAAGAGTCACATAAAAGGCAATCTTCCTCTGCACCGCATAGTGTACAAAAACCCGGCCTATGGTTATGCAATGACAAAGATGGATCGGGCCTCCTCAGGGTCATTTTCAGTGTGAAGGATCCTTCCGCATCCCCTCTAAGGGCCGTCCCTCCCCCATTCCCATGCTCGTCGAGTGTACAGTCCCCTAACTACTGAAACCTCTTGTAGGCTGTAGTTGTTGGGTCAAAAAGGGACATTCCGTACCCTTTACCCAAGTAAAAAACTTTGGGAAAATCAGCAAGATACTACCCGCCGTTTGATCTCATCCGCCCCTTTTTTGAAATTCGTCGACGATGGTTGAATAAAGTCGCCCTCATGAACTTCACGAAGACCCCGCATACCCTTCAGTGCCCACCAAACAGTCTTCATTGGGGTGCCATAACAGTCCCTATAAGTTTTGGGAGGGAACGTTCATCGTGGCGTTGCTTAAAAACCTCTAAACCAGCTCAATGCAGAAGTATTTGCCCGGACAGCGGTCCGCCATCTTGGTGCTAAAGGTATGTTTTTTTCAACCAGGTGGGTGCAAGAGAAACCCGTTTGAAACGTCCTCCTCCCCGCAGGTCCCAGAGACGAATGCAATTTTGGGAGGTTCCCCGGCTGGTTGTGTTTGGGGGTAGTGAGGGAGTGTATTAGATATTGTATGGAGTTGGTGATTGGATTTTTTGTGCGAAAGTTAAAAAATGGTGGTCATTGATGATTGTTGATGGATGTCTTGTTTTTTTTTTTTTTGGTGTACATGTTATGTTTTAGGGTTGGGGATCCGCTGTAAGGTTTCGGTGTTGTTTTTGGGAAAAGGGTTCAAAGGTGTTTTTTTTGAGTATTCAAAGATTTATGAGAATTTTTTTTTTTTTTAGGGCCTGTTATTAAAATCTGAGGGGAGTGGGATCATCTTGGTTATAGTGATTTGAGGGGTTTCTATAAAATGGGTGTTGTTTGGTGGTGTTGATCTTGTTTGGTGATTTTTAGTGTTGTTTGGACAGTATTCGGTGCTGTTTTGGTAGTATTCGTGGTTGTTTTGGGAGTATTCAAAGGAGTTTGTTTGTTTTTGAATGTGTTCAAATGATGTTTTTGGAGAAATCAAAGTTAATTCATGATGTTTTGGTTTGTTGTACAAAGAAAAGTGTGGTGTGTGTGTGTGTGTGTGTGTGTGTGTGTGTGTGTGTGTGTGTGTGTGTGTGTGTGGTGGTGTGTGTGTGTGTGTGTGTGTGTGTGTGTGTGGGGGGGTGTGGGGTGTGTGTTAGTGTTGGTAATGTCTCTTGACATAAGTGTATGAGTTAGTTTTTGTGTTACTGTTGTAAAAATCTGGAAAATTTGAGGGAGGAGTTTGGGGGATAAAGTTGTAATTTAATGAAATATGTAAGTGTAGATAAATTAGAGATGTCAAATCTTATTTGGGGAGAAATTCAAAATGTTGACTTGGAAATGTTTCAGTGTTGTTTGGAAAATGTCCAAAGGTGTTTATGTGATGTATTCAAATGATTTATGAGAGTGTTGGAAGTAATCTGTGGGTTGTTCTGTAGCGAATGATAAAGGTTGTCGATGAGAGGAATATTTCTTAGGATATTGAGAAAAGGTGGTCTCAAATGATAATGTATGAGAGCGTTTTGAAGGTGCTCAAAGTAAAATGAGTTGTCTGTGTGTGTTAGTTGGTCATAGAATTTTGTGAATATCTTAGTTACAGTATTTTAGTGGAATTGAGATGGGTGATGAGATGCATTTATGGATGTGAAATGTGATTTTTGTGTTTGTTCTGAAGAGGTGTGTTGGGAGACCGGTGAGTGAGTGTGAAGAAATGTAGATGAGATGGAGAGGGGTATGGGGAGGGTTGTATTAAAAATTATGAAATATGGGGGGATTTTTACTGAAAATAAAGGTAATGTGTGAATATTTAAAAGAAATTATAGAAGTGAAAAGTTATGATACACTGGAAAAGATTGGAGTGTGTAGAAACATGTCACAGTAGTTGGGTAGTGAGATTACGTTGTGAGTATAATATTAATTTATGTGGATACAAGGAGATGGGTATGGAGAGGATTTTATTAGAATTTTAGTAATGTAAAGAGGAATGTGTATTACATTTTAAGATTCAATAAAAAGAAGGGGGAAAATTTGTATCGAAAGAGGAAAAATTTTGAATAAATTGGTAAGTGATGAGGGTTGTGGGTATCGTTGTCGAACTAGAGATATCGAAAAAGATGTTATAAGTGGGTTGTTGTTGTGGGTGTTGTGGGTTGTGGGGGTGTTGTGGGTTGTGGGTGTTGTGGGTTGTGGGGTGTTGTGGGTTGTGGGTGTTGTGGGATGTGGGGTGATGTGGGATGGGTGTTGTTGTCGAAACTAGAGTGTGAGGGAAAAGTTCAATAGATAGGAGTTGAGATTAGTAACGATAGTTTCATTACCGGATACTTGTTAAGGTAGGGTAAGTCAAGCTCCCCCCTTCCCTTCCCCCTCCCCGAAAGTGATGTTTCATTGCCGGCTACTTAGTTAGGTAGGGTAAGTCATGCTCCCCTTTTTCCCCCCTTTTCTTCCCCACCCCTAAAGTGATAGTTTGATTGCCGGCTGCTTGTTAACGTAGGGTCAGTCTAGCTCCCGCTATCCCTTCCCCTCCCTCTTCCACCCCCCCTCGAAAGGTGACGTGTTGGGCTCTGGTCAAACAGTAAATCCTCGGCTCACAGCTCCCATCACTCTGTAAGTACATGCCTGCCTTGTATTCTAGTGGATTTATTGGTTAAAGCTTCACTTTTGACCAATAATAAACTTAGTCCTTTCAGTCTTGCTCTAGGTCGACTGTTGTAATATCACACGTCTTTTGAGTATTGTACACTGCCATGGAGAGTGATTATTTAAGCAGTGGGTAACCTATCTTTTCAGCTTGGATGACAGTGAGGGTCACCTGTCAATCAACGAGCAGAACGGATGGAGAAGGACTAACGTCCAGAGACTTCCCCATTTTGGATCTATGTACATGTGAACCTGTATGAAACTGCAGGACGTAACCCCTCATCATTGCAGCGGTAAAGAACCTGCTTTCCTGTCATCGGGATAATAATCACGGCGATTCTCTGTGAAGAACTAGCCAGTGGTGGTCACCAACACCTGCGACCCCCCCCCCACATCAGCAACGGCTACGATTTCAATAAGCAGTGTCACCAACACCAGACACCCAAGTTTTAAATTAGCGTTTAATTCAGTTATTTATGTTTTTCATTTTTCATTTTCTTTAATGTAGGATTAATATTTCATATTTAAGTGTTTTATATTTTAAATTTTCTATATAATAAAGTGTTTATGTTTGTTATTTCTTTTTCTATTCACTAATTTTCCTGAGGAGCCAGCCTTGGTAAAACTGTCTGAAGTTGTTACAGGGCTGAGTAAGCCTTCACAAGTGGCAACCCTGCCAGGATACAACTCTACTGAATCAAGATTCAACTCCATCTCGAATCTAGCATTGGAACTTCAACGCCACATACCACAGACGGTTACCACCAGCCATGAGTAATCATTCTCTATGGCATTGACCTCATCCCTTTATTGCCGTGAGGTTGTGCTGCGCACACGCTCCTGGTTGAGAGGCCTTCCTGCGCAGATTGATTTTCACAAGATGGCGCAGACTATCAGAAGGCGGTCAACACTGTGTGCTTTTATTTTGTGCGGGGTGTAGTTACGCCCTCCCCCGGG
>NC_069418.1:3059288-3087883 GCF_026875155.1 Cherax quadricarinatus | reverse complement strand
TTCCTTTTCCCTTTTCTACTCACCCCCTTTCTCCCTACAACCCACTGCTTAACAATTTGCCGCCCCAAAATTGCCCCGCGAACACCGAAAAATTTTCGCGTATTTTTTGTTGCGATTGCTCCTTGCTATGAGCTATTCTCCCCCCCCATCCCTTTGTTAACATTTCCACAGCGATTTTCCCACTTACCGCAATTTTAACCCAGCCCCCGTGTGTGTGTGTGTGAGTGTTGTTGTGTTGTGTGTTGGGTGCGTGTTGTGTGTTGTGTGTGTGTGTGTGTTGTGTGTGTGTGTGTGTTGGTGTTGTGTGTTGTGTGTCTGTGTTTTGTGTGTTTTTGTGTATGACACTCTGGCACCAAGGTCCATCCCTGGCCCCAAGTGAATCCCTGCACCAAGTGTCACCCATAGGCCCAAGTGTAAACCCCTGCCCCAAATGTCCCACCCCAGGCACCAAGTGTCAACCCCAGGAAAAAGTGTCCACCCCAGGCACAAGTGTCACATCTCTGGCACCAAGGTCACTCCCTGGCACCCAATGTCACACCTGGCCCCCCAGTGTCACGCCCTTGGCCCCTTTCTGAAATCCAATTTTGATTTTTGGGGTAAAGGACTGGCACTGCTGTTACTTCCATTGGATTTTGGCTGTCGCCAGTATGTCGTCAGCATCCCGTTACTGAAAGATGTTTCTTGTTTTCCAAGGAAAAATTGAAAGAAAACCAAAAAAAAAAAAAAAAAAAAAAAAAGGAAATCATTTTATGGGGAAAATTAGGGAAATTGGAAAAAGATATAAACAGTGTGCAGCTGCGGGCTTTTTCCTGTCATTCAGAACCCCAAAGACTTGAGGATGAGTTCCCCTTTCCTTTATCCTCTTCTTTTCTGCTAGATTGTAGGCAGTCTGGAAAGATAAGCAGAAAGAAAATAGTTGTCAGGGCATAAAATAATGGATGCTTATGTAGATTTATCGGGAAATTTTAAGTTTATCATATTATCGTCCCTTTTTTCGAACATAGTAAAAGTCTTGAACTAAAGGGTTTAAAACAACATAAAATTTTATTAGAAAGGTAGGGGTGGTTTTGAAAGGGCCTGCTTGTATGGGCCAGTAGGCCTTCTGCGTGTCCCCCATAGTTCTTTAACAACCACCACAACACCCCAACACTATAATAATATAAATTTTTATATATATATTATTTATATATATTATATATATTAATATATATATTATATATATAATTTTATATATTATATATATTGGAAGATGAAAAGAGAAAATGAATGTGTAAATGCAAGAATTATGTGGTTAAAGTTTAAAGGGTTTGGGTGCGAAAATTTGGGGCATAATAAGGTGTAGCACCCTGGAGAAGAGAGGGAAAGTGGGAGAGAGAGAGATTTTGGGGGTGTTAAGTGAATGTTAGGAGCCCTTTTAACCAAGTGAGAGGTAATTGTGGTAGGGGGGCCTGAATGCTAAAATAGGAGAACTTTTAGAGAGGGTGTGGTAGGTAAGTTTGGGGTCCCGGGGAAAAAATGATAATGGGGGCCCTTGATTAAAATTTTGCATAGAAAGGGTTTTTTAAGGGTAATACATATTTTAAAAAAAAGAGGATAAAAATATACAAGATATGATGTAGGGCAAATGACAGTATTTTTGTTAAAATTTTGGTGATAAAAGACTGTTGATAACTTCGGGATTACTGTTTATAGGGGGGCCCCAGATTACGATCACTTTCTAGTTGTACTACATGAGAGTAAAAGGTAGATGGGTAAAAGGGAAAAAATAGAAGCATCAGGAAGAGAGAGGTGAAAGGTTTAAAAAACTAAAAGGGGAGGCGTTAGGGAAGATATAAACAGTTTTGGAGGATAGAGGGGCTAAGAGAGCAAGGCATATAGAAGTTTTTAAAAGTAGAAGTGATGCAAGGGGGGAAATTTAAAGGGGGAAAAGGAGAGGTTAAGAGAGTGGTGAACATGTAAAAAGAAAGCAAAGAGAGGTGGGTAGATTTATCAACAAAAATTTTTGAAAATAAGAAAAAAAAGTTTTGGAGTGAGATTAACAAGTTAAGGAAAACCTAGAGAAGAAATGGATTTGTCAGTTAAAAATAGAAAAGGGGGTTATTAAATGGGGAGTTAGAGGTATTGGGAAAATGGAGGGAATATTTTGAGGGAAATTTTAAAAGTTGATGAAGATAGGGAAGTTGATTTCGTGTATAGGGGAAGAGAATAACATTTGTAGGAGTGAGGAAAGCCAGTTGTGAGTGTGGGGGAAGTCGTGAGGCAGTAGGGGAAAATGAAAGGGGGTAAAGAGCGGGATTGAGGGGTAAAGATAGAAATGTTAAAAGCAGGTGGGGATATAGTTTTGGAGTGGTTGGTGCAATTATTTAATAAATGTATGGAAGAGGGTAAGGTACCTAGGGATTGACAGAGAGCATGCATAGTTCCTTTGTATAAAGGCAAAGGGGACAAAAGAGAGTGCAAAAATTATAGGGGGATAAGTCTGGCAAGACAGTGATGGAGTGAATGATGGTGAAAGTTTTTCTTTTTCGGGCCACCCTGCCTTGGTGGGAATCGGCCAGTGTGATAATAATAATAATAATAAAAGTCTGTTGAGTATACCTGGTAAAGTGTATGGTAGAGTTATTATTGAAAGAATTAAGAGTAAGACAGAGAATAGGATAGCAGATGAACAAGGAGGCTTTAGGAAAGGTAGGGGGTGTGTGGACCAGGTGTTTACAGTGAAACATATAAATGAACAGTATTTAGATAAGGCTAAAGAGGATTTTGTGGCATTTATGGATTTGGAAAAGGCGTATGACAGGGTGGATAGGGGGGCAATGTGGCAGATGTTGCAAGTGTATGGTGTAGGAGGTAGGTTACTGAAAGCAGTGAAGAGTTTTTACGAGGATAGTGAGGCTCAAGTTAGAGTTTTGTAGGAAAGAGGGATTATTTCCCAGTAAAAGTAGGCCTTAGACAAAGATGTGTGATGTCACCGTGGTTTTTTTAAATTATTTAAGATGGGGTTGAAAGGGAAAAGTAAATGGAGGGTCTTGGAAAGAGGATGGAGTTAAAAATAAAGAATCAACAAAAAGTGAGAGTTGTCATAGTTGCTTTTTGCTGATGACACTGTCTTTTGGGGAGTTTCTGAAGAAAAGTTGCAGGGGTTTGGGGGGGATGAATTTTGGGTAGGGTTGCAAAGAAGAAAATTAAAATGAATAAGGAAAGAGTAAGGTTTATGAGGTAGCAAAAAAGTTTTAGGTGATGAAAGATTGGATATCAATTGGAGGGAAGAGTATGGAGGAGGTAAATGTATTCAATTTGGGGAGGGACGTGTCAGCAGATGGGTCTAGAAAGATGAGGTGAATCATAGATTGATGGGGGGGAAAGGGGAGCGGTGCATTGGGAGTCTGTGGAGACAAAAAACTTTGCCCTTGGGGGAAAAAGAGGGGAATGTATGGAGTTAGTTTTACCGCGCTTTTATATGGGTGTGAAGCATGGGTGATAAATTTTTTTTGCAGCGAGGAAAAGGGTGGAGGCGTGGAGTGTCATGTCTGAGGGCATTTGTGGTGTGAATATAAGCAGAGAATTCGTAGTTTGGAATTTTGGAGGAGGTGCGGGTTCCCAAAACGTTGTCCAGGGGGCTGAGGAAGGGTTTTTGGGGTGGTTGGGAATGAAAGAGAGAAGGGAACGAAAAAAGGGGACTTAAAGAGAGAATCAGTCGTAGTGGAGGAAGGCGGGGTAGGGGTCGCCTGGGAGGGGTTTGGGAGGGGGGGGGAAAAGGAGGTTTTGTGTGCGGGGGGTTGGACTTCCGCGGGATGTGTGAGCGTGTTGATAGGAGTAAAATGGAGACAATGGTTTTTTAATACTTGACGTGCTGTTGGATGTGAGCAAAAAACTTTATGAAGGGATTCAGGAAACCGGGCGGGCGGACTTGGCCCTGGAAAAGGGGAAGTACAGTCCCCTGCACTCTAAAGGGGGGGTTTTAATGTTGCAGTTAAAAACTGTTGTGGTAAACCCCCTTCGGGCAAGACAGTGATGGAGTGAATGATGGGGGAAAGTTTTTCTTTTTTAGGGGCCCCCCTGCCTTTTGGGGGAATGGCCAGTGTGTTAATAAAAAATAAAAAAAATATATATATTATAATATATATATTAATTTTTATATATATATATATTAATATAAATATAATTTACATATATATATATAAATATATATATATATATATATATATATATAATAATATATATAATTATATATATATATAATTTTAAAATAATATATATATATATAAAGTCAAAATCTTTGCAAATTTCTTTTTTGTTGGTTAATATAGAAAAAGCAGGTGTGTGAGGAGGGGGTGGGCCCCACACCCGCCTCTGACAAGGCAGGGGGGGGGAAAAAAATCTTTTTAGCTAGGAAGAATTACTGAAGTAAATACAGATGAACCCGAGCAGCACCAGGTTTTTTCCAAGAAAGACTCAAAGGGGATAAGGAAATGGTTGACCTCATAATATTCTATCGAAGCATGAGATATAAAGTATACACACGGTATACTGAGCGAGGCTCGTTTTGCAATACTTACCTCCAGCTATATCTCAGGTATTACACACACTCCACCTTAATAGTCTGACGTTTATTGAATGTTTAAAGAAGAATTTATAGCACCTATCTTTGTTTACGTCTAAATTCATCCTCTTTATTAAACAAAATCCTGACCTACATAACAATGAAATTCAGTTTCAGCACATTAGTTTAATAAGACAGCTTGACCAGACAGACAGACAGACGTGAAGACCTGCAGGTAATGCTCGTCATTCAACAGACCTTATGACTTGGAGGTAAAACCTGGATTGTCGCAGAAGATAGACAGGTCTGAAGACCAACAGGTAACTGTTCGACTGTCAGCTGTTGGTCTTTAGGACTGTCTGTTGTACACAACAGACAGTCCTGAAGACCGACAGCTGACACTTTGACTTCAGCAAAGAGAACTTTTTATCGTCATCAGATACTGAGACAGATGCCCAGGAGCACCCGTCCATCGTCCACGAGCGTCCCTCGCTCCTGCAAGCATCCTGCAGGAGGCCCTGGTGGAGAGGGGGAGAAAAGTGTAAATTCCCCGGCGGAGCTTGAAATTCTCGCTCATTACCTTACGCACTCTTCATTGTCGTTAAACCCCCCAGAACCACCAAGAAAAAACTACGGGATATGGGGGTGGAGGTGGTGAAGATGGGTAGATGGGGCATCCCCATCCACAACCCTCCCATCCAGAAGTTCCATCCACAAGGCCGCTTCCCCCTGCCACTCGAAATGCTGATTTATATATGGGCTTATCCTCTAAATTCTTACTTGCCTTGTTTCAGGGGCGTAATACAGCGTTATGAAAAATATATTCGAGTCGCGTTCATCATGCTTACTGTCTTTAGTAAAACCTGAGGGCAGGTGTAATGACCAGAGTAACTGTGGCATTCTGAGTGGCACCTATGTATTTGTTAGTAGTTAATGTGGCACTCTTAGTGGAGCCTGTGTATTTGTTAGAAATTAGTGTGGCACTCTTAGTGGAACCTGTGTATTTGTTGGTAGTTAATGAGGCACTCTTAGTGGCACCTGTGTATTTGTTGGTAGTTAATGTGACACTCTTAGTGACAGCTGTGTTCGTAAAGTGGCACTATTTAGTGCCTCTTTGGTAGTTATTGTGGCACTTTGTGGCACCTGTGTATTTGTAGTTGATGCGGCACTGTTAGTGGAACCTGTGTACTTGTTGATAGTTAACGTGGCACGGTTAGTGGCAGCTGTGTTATTGTTGGTAGTTGATGCTGAACAGTATTAGTTAAGTATTAAATTCTGGCACTCAGCACTAATTTAGTATTTACCTTTATCAACAACGAAACGTTGTCTTCAGCTTTTCCATAGCTTTCACGCAGCTACTGTGTGTGTGTGTACTCACCTAGTTGTACTCACCTAGTTGTACTCATCTAGTTGTACTCACCTAGTTGTACTCATCTAGTTGTACTCACCTAGTTGCACTCATCTAGTTGTACTCACCTAGTTGTACTCATCTAGTTGTACTCACCTAGTTGTACTCACCTAGTTGTACTCACCTAGTTGTACTCACCTAGTTGTACTCACCTAGTTGTTACTCACCTAGTTGTACTCACCTAGTTGTACTCACCTAGTTGTACTCACCTAGTTGTACTCACCTAGTTGTACTCACCTAGTTGTACTCATCTAGTTGTACTCACCTAGTTGTACTCACCTAGTTGTACTCACCTAGTTGTACTCACCTAGTTGTACTCACCTAGTTGTACTCACCTAGTTGTACTCACCTAGTTGTACTCACCTACGAAAGTAAAAGACTGGGCAGGCGATGCAAAATGCCGCCAATAAAAAGTAGGGGCGCCATTGGTACACTAAGAGAAAACACCATAAGTGTCTGGGGCCCAAAACTGTTTCACACCCCATCAAGCTTGGGGAATTGCCCAAAAAAACCCCTGGCTGCCTTCAAGAGAGAGCTGGGCAATACCCCAAAATAGTGCTGGGTCAGCCGGGCGGGCTCGACTCGGACTGCGGCGGGCCCGCTTTAAAACCTATTTATCAGGGCCCGATCCATCGGGGGGGGCCCGGTCATGGGCCGGGCCGCAGGGGCGTTGATCCCGGAATAACCTCCAGTAACCACCAGGTGTTTGCAATACCCCTGAAATGGGTTACAAAGATTATGTAATAGGGTACATATATATGTATATTACCTTTCATTTAATTTAATATTGCTTTATATTTCGATAAAGCCTAAACGAAATGTTAATAACATTATTTATTATTTGACTGTTATATTGTTATTTAGCTATGTTTTAGGATTATATAAAATGTGCTCAGTTAGGCTTGATGTCCAAACACCTTAATTATCGGTTGTCTCCCGTTTATACTGCCGTCTTGACTGAGCTGCATTTGTCCACGAAGCTATCACGTGAATCGAGGGTGTCTTCACCTCTCGTGAAGTAGTCAGTCTGCTGGAGACCTTCGCTTGCTGGGTATGGAAACAGCTTGGTCTGTCTGACAGTCTGCTATAGACTCGCTTGGTGGTTGGAACAGATTGTCTGTCTCTTATACTTGTTAGTTCTGTAGAACATTGTTCACAGAACATTGTAAAGACTTAGTGATTTTCGAACAGAACATTGTAAAGAGTTAGGTGATTTTCGACGTGAACTGAGGTTTTGTGTCACATTTAGACACTCTGACATCCAGGTCCTTAGGCTATAACATTCTGACCAAATTTTGTACTGTTCCTGTGTATTGTCACAGTCACAGTTTTACCTATTCTGGAACAAAGATTCAGTATTAATGTGAGTTTTGTAATTTGATGGAGATCTGCTGATGGTCCCCTACTTATGTCGTTATAATATTATTTCCCAGTTTACTGATTCTGTTCGCAGGTCGCTTGATATTGCATTGCTATTGGGCTTAGCATTCTATGTGTTAAGCAGACTGTTCGGGTTGCCAGTCGGTCAAGAAAGTTTAAGTTTTATTTGAGGACTTTTTTCAGTCACTTGTTTTTCTTATTCGAGTTTGAGACTTAGCTAACTACTAAGAGCACATACACCATACACACTACTTGTACATATTTTGTAATATCTTATTAAATGTTAATGTACCTGACCGGTACTTAATATAATAAATGTATATGTCTTCAGCACAATAATATTAACCGAGAGGACCTGATTTTATTTTGATTTTGTGAATTAATTTACTTTGATAAAATACCTCTAGACAACTTATTACTTAATAAATTTATTAAATTTTTAATTTCTCTAGTTTAGTAGCCTAACCATATGTAATCCTAAAAGACCTATTGATCCATACTGAAATTTCACTGGATAATTGGAACCAAGGAACTGACTACGTTGTTACAAAACCAGTAACAGGCTTGGATTCTAGAAGGGCAGTCCTTTCAAGTATTCATGGAGATTCTTCTAAGCTTTTAGAATCCGTTATTTTTGTAACAAATGGGGGGCCTGACCGTAGCTCCATGATCCAAGGTGTTGGAGAATTGTCCAGTTTGACATCCTAGTAACTCTATGTCAAACACTTTGAAGTACTTTCCTATCCTGGAAGACTTTGATTAGTCTTTGTACAACATACCAGGTGGATGTATGTACCTGACTGAGTCTCTTGATCCAAGGAGATGAAATACTGTTTATGAGCTCTAGCTCTAAGACAACCAACTCAAAAATTCCTAATAGTATTAATATTTTACCCATAATCACTCTCTTCGTAGTACAATATTTTTCGTGATGTATGCCAAAGTGAAACAGTATAATTGATACCTGACTTCTGTCTGAGTTAAGTACATTAAAACTTCAGACGTGTTGGCAAGTAGCAAGTATCTCCGGTAGTGACGTATAACAGGAATTACACCGCAGAAACTGTCAGAGCATTAATTAAAGATATATTTTTGCTGCTCATACAGGTATGTCTGATTATGATTCAATTCAGAAAAGCCTAGTGTCACAAATAGGAAGTATGGCCTATTTGAAGTTGAAGAAATAGCAACTAAGGCAGAAGTGACCTAGTGTCCGAGCCTAGTTGTAGCTCAGTCCGCTCACGCCTTCCCTCACACTGACACTATAGAACAGAGTAAGCTGGGGTATATGACACAGCCGTAATACTAGTACAGTGTATACTACACCTGATAATTTACTTATCCTAGACCAGATCTAGACTCCTAGAGACGGCGGACCAAGTTCCGACAAGGACCGTCCAGAACCATGTTTAATTTCCCTACTCCTCCATACCCACTGGTCCGATCTCTCAAAAGGGAAAAATAACATTTTTGAAGGTTGGAACCCTCATTATGTTGCAGACTGCCACAAAAATAGCACAAAGGAGATTGAAAACGAAGAACCTATCCCAAAGAGAAACCTATTTTATTTCCTCTCAGCAATTACTAGGAGCTATGTCAAAGATACAACAACCAATCTTGTCTCCTGTTGAGTAGTGGATGAACAATGATTTGGGCTTGAATATGTTGTTTAGTGACGCTCTGCGCCCAGGATCATAACACTGACTCCCCCCGGTCATCAACCCATTCAGGATACAACTGACATAAATTTCTAACTCATGATATTTAATCAAGGATCAGTTTGTTATCAGTCACTGAAAACTGAGAGAAAAGCAGTTACTGAGAGTGAACAAAGGATCTCGATAATTGTTACTATTATAGTAACGGTGTACTGATGGATAAAAATACATGAATTTGTCAGCTGCTAGTTGTTCCAACGACAGTCAAGCCATCTCGTTTGTGCTACCAGTTACATTTCGTGAACAGCCATAGATATTGCTCACAATAAGTCCCCATGAGGACATTTGGGTGTCAAGAAGACACTCGGTAAACCTGGCAAAAACATTTTTACTTGGCCAAAGATGAAGGAAACAGTAGGCTGATCATGTGCGACGTTGCCACTTTTGTCAAGATGACGAGGCAAGCCAAGCGCACACACCTCCACCTGCGCCTCTCATTCCTATCACACCGTGCATTGTGAAGCCATACACACGTCTTATTATTATGTGTTGGTCCTTTGCTAGAACCAAACTAGGAAACAATACTTATTTTCTATTAATGGACGCTGCAACTACGCTATCCCGAAGCTATTCCTATGAGAAAAATAATGCTCGTGCTATTTGTGAGAGCGTTTGATGAAATTTTTTTTCTCCCAGGTTGGATTGCCACGAGAGATTACAACAGATCAGGGATCTAAATTTCCACTTCTAATATCTTCGAGAAGCATTATCCCACCTAGGAATAAAGTCGTAGTTTTTCTTTCAACCAGTTATCAGTCCACAGTGCACAAGGTGCACTAGAGAGATATTTTCATCAGACATTGAAGTCTATGATGAGAGCATATTGGAACATTTTTCTAGAGACAGGGATGAGGGTATACCTTTTCTTCTGTTCGCTATGAGAGAAAGTGAGCAATGAAAGTCACGGATTTAGTCCGTTTGAATTAATAATCGGACACCAAGTGCGTGGTCCTCTCGCAGTGTTAAAAGACGGAGTGGACAGGAAAAAATCTAATACATCATTGAGTACTACACCTTCATTAATGCAGCAACATTTGACAGCCGCTAGAGAGCTAGCTTCAAAAAACCTAGTGTTTCAGCCCAAGCAAGAATGAAGCAACATTTTGGACAAGACGTGCTGTCTCCGTTCTTTTTAAAGCAGGAGATAAGGTGATGGCTCGGAAACTCTACCATTCAGTCATCTCTACAAGCAGGTATGATGGTCCCCTGGAAGTAGTGAAAAAGCTTAGCGGACGTAAATATTAGGTACGTACGCCTGGGAAAAGAAATCTAATCAAGTTGTACCAATGTTTAACCGAGCTTAAGGCATACTACGCTTAGTCCTCTACCTACTACTCTATTCTTTCCAAGGACAGAGGAAGAAAAACGTCATTCCTACCTGACATCTCTAGATTATAGAGGTTCGTTTAGAAAATTCTGTGACTCTACAGTCACTAGAACGATTTTCTGTATTAACCCTGGGTATTGTTAAAGCTGGTGATATTAAAAACATGATTTTGAATTTCCAATTGTTCGTGATGTTCCTAAACGTTGCACTCTGGGTGTACATGACGTTGATGTACAGGGAGCATCACCCATTACGCCAATTCACCATATAGGAATGATCCCAACAAAGCAAAAGCATTGAGAGAAGAGGTGATTATCTGTTATCTCACGGACTTATTGAACGCAGTAAAATCCATGGGCATCTCCCTATTTTAGAGCCTAAAACCTGACGGTAGTTTTCAGATGTGCACTGAATACAGGAAAGTTAACTCCTGTCACCTCTGCCTGATGGTAATCCTTCTACCTCGCATTGACGACCTTATTGACCGTGTGTCAGGACCCATTTGTCGCCGTTAGATCTCTTACAGGCTATTATCAAGTCCCCGCTTACTGACGTGCTCAAGAAATATCAGCTTTACTGTTCAAGATGGATTTTTTAACTACCTCGTCACCCCCTTCGGCTCTATGTAACGCGGCTTCTCATTCAGCGTATAAAGAACGATTGACCACAACTTAGAAGAATAGAACCTACCTAGACCGACTTAGTGGTGTACATTGACGAGTGGGAACAAGCACTTGACGCGTCTCAGAGCATTGTTTGAGAGAATGGCCGCACTACAACTTCCCTGTAAACTTAGCTAAATGTAGTTTTTTGGGTCAAGCCCAAGATTACCTATCTAGGCTTTTTGTATCAGCCAAGGTGAGGTTGCTCCTATTGAGGTAAGTTCGGGCAATTTCTTCTTAATTTCCCAGTGCCACAGGATAGGAAGGGAGTAACAGAGATTCCGGGGTATGGCAGGATATTATCTCATGTTCTGTCCAAAACTATATCTCAGATTGCAGCTTCCCTTACTGAGCATACAAGTACCTAAAGTTCAGTTCACCTGGACTAAGATTTTTCAGAACTCGTTCAAAAGGTTGAAGCGCTTGCTATCCTCTGCTCCTTTGTTGAAGAGTTCCTAATTTTCAATCTCTTCTTTTTTACATATAGATCGAGTTGTTATGCAGTGTGTGTTGTGCTGCTCCAACAGTCCAACATTCCACTGATATTCTCCATCCCTATATGTTACTTTCATTAAGCTCAAACACACCAGAAAAATCAAGCTCTTTGGTGTCCTTTTGAACCTTTTGACGAGTATTTGGGCACTTCCCTATTTAAAATTACGTAATTTTATGCCCAAATACCTTTTGTTACTTCTATGTCAAATTCAGTAAAGTAACTTTAATCCCCTCCAGCCCAATATTAAACTAATATTACTCATGTCCATGTCTAATTATTATATTTATATAATCACAGTAATTGTGGGTGAGGAGGAGACATAAGTGAGTGTTGAGTGGTAGTGTTGTGTGGGGCGAGGTAACTGCGTGAACGCAATACCTGGCCCTGCCGCAGACCCCCCCCCCCCTTCACTACACACCTTAAGCTGTTTCATACTCAGATTTCATACTCGCCCTCGCATTCGCCACAACCACTACTTAAGAGTGGAAATGCAGTCTCCTCTACTATGATCGAGCCTCAACGTGCCCACCTTGTCATCGCTATCCTGTCTCTACACTGATGTAATAACACGAGTATGCAGAAATACAATACTGTTTAACTGCCTAGTTAGGGCATAACCCTAGTGACGGACGCTGTGAAATTGTAGAGGTGCTTGGCAACAAGAGAGACTGATTAAATTTTAATTTTTATATTGATAATAATATTGCATGAGTAACCAGAAAATAGATATGAGACATTAATGCAACTCCCTAGTGGACCCTCTGTCGTGTTGGGGGGTGTTGCAACCCCTGAATGGGTTACAAAATGATTATTATAAATATATAATAATGTAAATTACCTTTTCATTTAATTTATATTGCTGATATTGTCCGATAATAGCTAAATCGTAAATGTATAACTTTATATTATTATTTGACAGTTATATTGTTATTTAGCTTATGTTGTTTAGGATTATATAAAATGTGCTCATGTAGGCTTGATTGTCAAACACTGTAATTATCGTTGTCGCTCGTTATACTGCCGGCATCTGACTGCTAGTTGGGTCCACGTAGCTATCACGTAATCGAGGGGGGGTGTCTTCACCTCTCGTGAAGTAGTCAGTCAGCTGGAGACTCGCTTGCTGTTTGACAGCTTGTCTGTCTGACAAGTCTGCTTAGAGACTCTCTTGGTGGTTGAACAGAATTTGTCTGTCTCATTATTCTTGTTAGTTCTGTAGAACATTGTTCACAGAACATTGTAAAGACTTAGTGATTTTCGACCAGAACATTGTAAAGAGTTAGTGATTTTCGACGTTGTACTGAGGTTGTGTGTCACATAGACACTCTGAACATCTCAGGTCCTTAGCTATAACTTCTGACCTAATTTTGTACTGGTTCCTGTGTATTGTCACAGTCACAGTTTTACCTATGCTGAACAAAGATTCAGTATTATGGGAGTTTTGTAATTTGTGGAGGATCTGCTGATGGTCCCTACTTAGTGTCGTTATATTATTTCCCAGTTACTGATTCTGTGTCGCAGTCGCTTGATATTGCATTGCTATTGGGCTTAGCATTCTTTGTTGTCAAGCAGACTGTTCGGGTTGCCAGTCGGTCAAGAAGTTAGTTTATTTGAGGACTTTGTCAGTCACTTGTTTGTCTTATTCGAGTTTTGAGACATAGCTAACTACCTAAGAGCACTTACACGCATACACACTTACTTGTACATATTTGTAATATCTTATTAAATGTTAATGTACCTGACGGTACTTAAGAATTATAAATGTGATATGTGCTTTCAGCACAATAATATTGAACTCGAGAGACTGATTTTATTTTGATTGTTGTGATTTAATTTACTTTGATAAAATACCTCTAGACAACTTATTACTTAATAAATTTATTAAATTTTAATTTCTCTAGTTAGTAGCCTACCAGTTGTAATCCTAAAGACCTATTGAACCATACTGAATTTCAATGGATAATTGGACAAGGATACTGACTACTTGTTACGAAAACCCAGTAACAGGCTGGATGCTAGAAGGGCAGTCCTTTCTAGTATTCACTGGAGATCTCTAAGCTTTTAGAATCGCGTTTTTTGTAACACCAGGTAACCTAGTTTTACTCACCTAGTTGAGGTTGCAGGGGTCGAGTCCGAGCTCCTGGCCCCGCCTATTCACTGGTCGCTACTAGGTCACTCTCCCTGTACTGTGAGCTTTATCATACCTCTGCTTAAAGCTATGTATGGATCCTGCCTCCACTACATCGCTTCCCAAACTATTCCACTTCCTGACTACTCTGTGGCTGAAGAAATACTTCCTAACATCCCTGTGATTCATCTGTGTCTTCAACTTCCAACTGTGTCCCCTTGTTATTGTGTCCAATCTCTGGAACATCCTGTCTTTGTCCACCTTGTCAATTCCTCTCAGTATTTTGCATGTCGTTATCATGTCCCCCATATCTCTCCTGTACTCCAGTGTCGTCAGGTTGATTTCCCTTAACCTCTCCTCGTAGGACATACCTCTTAGCTCTGGGACTAGTTTTGTTGCAAACCTTTGCACTTTCTCTAGTTTCTTTACGTGCTTGGCTAGGTGTGGGTTCCAAACTGGTGCCGCATACTCCAATATGGGCCTAACGTACACGGTGTACAGGGTCCTGAACGATTCCTTATTAAGATGTCGGAATGCTGTTCTGAGGTTTGCTAGGCGCCCATATGCTGCAGCCGTTATTTGGTTGATGTGCTCTTCAGGAGATGTGCCTGGTGTTATACTCACCCCAAGATCTTTTTCCTTGAGTGAGGTTTGTAGTCTCTCGGCCCCCTAGACTGTACTCCGTCTGCAGTCTTCTTTGCCCTTCCCCAATCTTCATGACTTTGCACTTGGTGGGATTGAACTCCAGGAGCCAATTGCTGGACCAGGTCTGCAGCCTGTCCAGATCCCTTTGTAGTTCTGCCTGGTCTTTGATCGAGTGAATTCTTCTCATCAACTTCACGTCGTCTGCAAACAGGGACACCTAAGAGTCTATTCCTTCCGTCATGTCGTTCACAAATACCAGAAACAGTACTGGTCCTAGGACTGATCCCTGTGGGACCCCGCTGGTCACAGGTGCCCACTCTGACAACTCGCCACGTACCATGACTCGCTGCTGTCTTCCTGACAAGTATTCCCTGATCCATTGTAGTGCCTTCCCTGTTATCCCTGCTTCGTGCTCCAGTTTTTACACCAATCTCTTGTGTAGAACTGTGTCAAACGCCTTCTTGCAATCCAAGAATATGCAATCCACCCACCCCTCTCTCTCTTGTCTTACTGCTGTCACCATGTCATAGAACTCCAGTAGGTTTGTGACACAGGATTTCCCTTCCCTGAAACCATGTTGGCTGCTGTTGATGAGATCGTTCCTTTCTAGGTGTTCCACCACTCTTCTCCTGATAATCTTCTGGTTAAAGTCACCCATGATCAGGAGCTTTGCCCTGCATGCATGAGCTCTTCTGGCCACTGCAGCCAGTGTGTGTGTGTGTGTGTGTGTGTGTGTGTGTGTGTGTTGTTCAGTGTTGTATATGTTTTCATCAACATGTGTGTGTGTCAGGGACAACACCCAGCAGTGTGTGTGTGTTGGCAGTTGTGAGTGGTTCATCTGTTTCAAGCCGTCAGCCAATTTACGATGAGTGTTTGAGCTTGTATATATATATATATATATATATATATATATATATATATATATATATATATATATATATATATATATATATAAATATATATATATATTTGTTTCTCACCTCTGTGTACCGTTTCATATATTTCATTCTTCTTATTTCACCCTTCGTAACTCCCTCTTTCTCTATTTTTACTCTCGCTGCTTCTATTATTCCACCCTCTATCTCCTCTTCATCATCGTCATCTCCTTATCTTCCACTCCATTCTTCTCCTCATCTCTGTCTTTCCCACTCCCCCGTTTTTGTTTTCTTCCATTAATTTTCTGGAGCTGATTCTACCGCTACTGCTTTTGCCGTTGTTGAAGTTGCTGTTGTTAATACTGCTGCTGCTGCAGCTGTTGCAGGGTCGTGTCCAGGGGTGAAGGCCCAGGGGAGCACGACCTTTCCCTGGATCACCCTGAAAGACTTTTGTTCCCTGCAGAAAAAAAAATGAAAACAAATCTTTACGTAGAACTTGCGGTCAATATTGAATTTAGGTCCTCGACCGAACTCAAGCCCTGACTTATTTCTCAACCCACAAAGAAGGTGTCCAACCTTCTGAAGGATCCAGTAATTAGTGATCTGAAACCAAGATTAAGTTCTGAAATATTAAATTCACTCTCTTTTGGCATTTCAGTGCCATCGGAAATAATTTAAAGGGAATCTCTCGATATTAAAAGAGTATAAAGGGTGTCTGATAATATCTCAAAGGGAATCTGATGATATTAAGTGCTTAAATGGAATCTGATAACATTTTTAAAGGGAATCTGATAATATCAAAAGTATTAAAAGGGAATCTGATGACATTAAAAGTGTTTAAATGGAATCTCATAATATTTTAAAGGGAATCTGATGATATCAAAAATATTAGAAGAGAATCTGATGATATCAAAGGATATCATGATAATGCTGGGCACTACAATGGTCAAATTATATTATAAAATTTACTGTTTATAATAATAATCTGGTTCAGTTTCTGTCGATCAATGGAGATCAAATGTAACTGCAAGAATTGCACATTTATAAGTACTGAATTATGCTGTTGAAATGTTAAAATCAAACGTTTATATCTTGCGGTAAATATTAATAATATTGTAATAATGTTGGTAGAATTACCAAAGCTCCTGGAGAGCGAAATGTTGCCACGGCAAAATGTTGCGCTAGTTGCACAAGTGTCCTTTTATCTAACATTAATAATATTGGCTGTCAGTGTAGCATTGTACTCGGGTTGAAAACTTGACTGTCAGCTCAGGTGAGTGAGGATCGACTGTTAGGACTGTCAGTGCCACACATTGACTATGACATTTCAGCTGACGGGGACGATGTTATCGAATGTTTTGCCCAACATGGAAATCGGAGGATGTTGGATGTTTAATGGGGTTTAAAGGCTATCGACTACGCTAGGTTCATTAAGGCTGCATGTAACCTTGTCACCACGAGTCACGACTAATCCCTTAAAATAGTGCTTAAAGTAAGCTATCAACATATACATGGTACCTCTCAGTGTATACCGAACAATGCGGGTATATTGTGACATCTTGAGACTGTGTCTTCGGTATCTGATGGTCATCGTAGTATCAACAGTGTTAATACCCTGATTCTAACCAGCATGGAAATCATGTGGTAAGTTACCTTTAACTTATGAGGGTGTGGAGACCTTTATAATTTCAGGGACAGTAGCTGGGAGATCACAGTGCCCTTGTCATAAGGCTGCCCCATAGGGCTGTAAACGGTACTACACTTGACAAGAATGCTCAACGTGCCCCTACAATAGTGCTGTAAATGGTACATCACGTGTACACACTCAGACATCTCGGGAGCCACTGCCAGGGTTTTTTCCACATGGCAAAGACCCTGGCCAGGACCCGTCCTGGCAGACCTACATGAACATGAACATGCTAGGAGGAGACTAGATAATCAGACTGATGGAGACAGAGCTGAGGCTCCTACAGAGTTTCTGCAAATCATTCCTAGCCTGAGCTCCGAGTTACCAACCGGGGGCTCCATCCTGTACTGTAAGTGAACATTCATTTGGGGTCATTATACTCCATCTCAGTTATCTTGTATTCTCCCCAGTTATATTAATGTCAGATCCCATTTATATTTGACCAAATATACTGTCCTAATACATAAGAATCAACACACTGTTATAGTGTGAAAAAGTGAAAGTTAAGACACATGTGCAACATCTGGATATCTTTATTGTAGACGTTTCGCCAGTGCAACATCTGGATATCTTTATTGTGGCGAAACGTCTACAGTAAAGATATCCAGATGCTGTACATTTGTCTTAACTTTCATACTGTCGGTATTTTATACCTTTTATTGCACAGTGTGAAAGTGTTCACTTTCCACATGTTTACATTGTTACTCGTAAGACCGAGTGTTACTGTAGTGGTGAGGCAAAACTTAAGTGGAACTGAGGGAAGTTCCATTACTAGGTAGCCAGATGAGGTACTGTACTTACTGTCATAGCTTATTACTTATCTATATCCTCATGTCACCCGAGATATGACGATATCAGTTTGATTATCATTTAAAGGTCAAACCAGTTCGATTTGCATTGATCGGTATTACTCAGTAAATTGTTACTGCACTTTTTTCTTGATATTTAAGACCCTCGAACTCGTTGAGAAAAAATATCCCGCACCGGCTTGCTGTCACCTCTATGTTCCCTCGGTGGTGCCAGGATGCTGCCTCGTCCGGGGTAATTCTTGTATTCACCCAAATGCAGTTGCTTCTGCTATTGTTAGCTGTTGTTACTGCTGCTGCTGCTGTATATTATATAATTGCGCTTGTTGTAATAAGGTTAGGTAAGTTTTCTAAGGCCCCTTTGGTACAAAATTATTAATTTTTACATTAACATAGATAAAAAATATATATATCCTTAAACGTATAAGAGAAAATTTTACAAAGGACTGAATTTTAGACGAGTTCTTGCTAATTGACCAATTTTACCTATTCGGCACGATATATATATCATTCATACCTTTCACTTCCTTTCCCTCTTCTTCCATACAAGAGCCACCATCCCATCAGAGACAGATCAGAGACAGCTTCTGATTCTCTTGATAATCTCCTCAACCTGCGGGTTCTCTCTCCTCCACACAGCCTGGGGACCAGAGTATGATTGAGTCTCTCTCGTTTCGTTGTCTCCTTCCACTTATTGGATTCTCATTTTATGTTGTTGTTATTCGTGAGTGGATGGTCCTAGTGGGAGGTTGATGTGATGGTGTCGCGAAGGAAGAGCAGGAGATGAGAAGATGAGGAGGAGGAGGAGATGAGGAGGAGGAGATGAGGAGGAAAAAGAGTTGGGGAGGAGGGGAAAGATGGGCACAAAGAAATGAGAGAGATATGAGAAATATGAGAGAGAAACAGAGAAAGACAGACCTATATGAGGGGATACAGTGTTAGAGAAATAAGAAAAAATGTCTGTCTTTAAAAAACAATAAATCTCAGTGTAAGACATATCGATGAGAATAAAAAAAAATCTTATTTAGAACTGAAGACGTAAAGTCTTTTGGGCAGGAACTTACGGTTAATTAAAGTTCAACTTGGAACTTTTTTTCCCCAATTACTTCTTTTCCCTTCCATCCTCTGTGTAATTTTTTTCTCTCCTGGGGCTACAAATTTATTTCGGCCGGATCGCGAACAAAAAATTGAATAGAAAAATTTGTCCTCCTTAGAAAGGTCCTTCATTGAGCTAATAAAGGAGCAGCGTTAAACCTGTAGGGGTACATACAGGTTCTGGGAAATGGGAGGTAACCGGGATTGAGCCTGGGAAGACCAATCTGGGAAGGGGTACCTGCAGGTTCTAGTACCGTAGTCAAGAGACCTTCACCCGCATGAAGGTACCTCGAGGTGTGTCTGACGTGTTGTGATGGTCACTGTTGATGTTGATAAATGAGACACTTATGCAACAAATGAGGAGGAGTTTGAGGTAATCAGATTGATTACCTCTAAACAATTTATTAACAATAATGACGTATTGAACGAACGAACGAAAGAACGCAGGTAAGATGCCAATGGGGTGAGCAAGGAAGACAGGACAGGCGAGGAACAGAGCTGGAGAGGAGTCGTAGGAGTCGTAGAAAAAGTGTCAGAGCTTAACCCAGCAGCTAGGCGATCGTGGGACAGCAGGAATAGCAGGCTCGGTTGTGATGGTCTTGTAGTGTATTACGGATATATGTCTGATTATACGTGTGTGATTTTATATAAGCATACTAAATATTATATATATATATCATTATATATATATATATAACACTGCGCTAGCAAAGGATCGAACCATGTTGAACTGGCCAGCCTCATGGTAGCGAGAACCACATGACGCTTTATTAACTACACGACCACACAACCTACAAGATGCTGCAGCCAGCAGAGCTACTGTGGCCACCTATCCGAGGGAAAATTAGTTAGAAGCTCCACACCTCCGGTATGCCTCAGATGGCGGCCCAAATAATTCTACCGTTAAAGCGTTATGTGGTTCTGTTACCTTGAGGCAAACCTGTTAAACATGGTTCGAATTCTTTGGTAAGCGCAGGTTTATATTATAATACACTCGTCCTGGTTACAACATGAGAACCAGAAGAGACACAGCAGCACGGACCACCTAGTCCATGCTAGGCAGGTCCAGTCACAACCTGTTTGGTTGAGAACAGTGACAACGCCAACATGACATCAGCACACCTGTGTATTCCATCGCGATTGTTGTCATCGCTACAGCCAGGTGACATCAGTCGTAAATGTGACACCTGCCGACCCAGGTGTTAAATTGTTCCTGGGCACAGTGTTTCAGCACACAGGAAATCAATTCGAATGACAAACCGTTCATCCAGCGTTATGAATCTGTTTTTTCCTTAAGTGGAAACCTCGTAAAGGAACGACATACCGAAGTGATTGCTGTTTTGATAAACACGGGATTAAAATACCCAAGACATAGCTATCGCTGACAGTCCTGTCCAAGACCACAACACGAGACCACCAGTCGCAAGTGACCACCAGCACCACCACGGTGAACACCAGTACCGCCACAGTGACCACCAGCACCACCACGGTGAACACCAGTACCGCCACAGTGACCACCAGCACCACCACGGTGAACACCAGTACCGCCACAGTGACCACCAGCACCACCACGGTGAACACCAGTACCGCCACAGTGACCACCAGCACCACCACGGTGAACACCAGTACCGCCACAGTGACCACCAGCACCACCACGGTGAACACCAGTACCGCCACAGTGACCACCAGCACCACCACGGTGAACACTCCCAGTGACACGCACACAGTGAACCACGCACAGGACACCCACACACGGTGAACACCAGTACCGCCACAGTGACCACCAGCACCACCACGGTGAACACCAGTACCGCCACAGTGACCACCAGCACCACCACGGTGAACACCAGTACCGCCACAGTGACCACCAGCACCACCACGGTGAACACCAGTACCGCTACAGTGACCACCAGCACCACCACGGTGAACACCAGTACCGCCACAGTGACCACCAGCACCACCACGGTGAACACCAGTACCGCTACAGTGACCACCAGCACCACCACGGTGAACACCAGTACCGCTACAGTGACCACCAGCACCACCACGGTGAACACCAGTACCGCCACAGTGACCACCAGCACCACCACGGTGAACACCAGTACCGCCACAGTGACCACCAGCACCACCTTGGGGTACTGAAGGTAGCTTTCAGCTGGTATGTGGCTGAGGGAGGAGGCTGTTGGATGGGGCTGAGGGTGGGGGATGATGGAGGGGGCTGAGGGTGGGGGATGATGGAGGGGGCTGAGGGTGGGATGCCTCAGCTGGTCAGACCTCGATGGACAATCACAAGCTTCATCAACCATTGCTGCTGCTGCTATTGTTGCTACTGCTGCTGCTGTCGCTGTTGTTGCTACTCCTGCTATTGTTGGTGCTACGGCTATTGTTATCGCTGCTGCTGTTGTTGCTGGTGTTGGTTTTGTTGCTGCTATTGTTGATGCTGCTGCTGCTGCTGCTGCTGCTGCTGTTATAGCTGCTGCTGCTGCTAATGTTGCTGCTGCTGCTGCTGCTATTGTTGTTGCTGCTGCTGCTATTGTTGTTGCTGCTGCTGCTGCTATTGTTTTTGTCTTCTGTTCAATGAGACACAGGCCAGTCCAGCAGAAATCGTCGAGAAGCCAGACAGTGTTTTCAAAGTTTCTGGGCTGCCGTTTTTTTTCTCCCATGTTCTCTAAACCGTTTATAATCAATCGTTTTCTTTAGGAGGATAAAGATCCTGGCCGTCTATGTCGTTAAGAAGGGAGAGCACAGAGGCCTCACCTGGGTGTGACACCTTCCTCTGGCACTGTGCTTCAACAACTACTCAAGTGGGTAGGGGTCCAGACTACAGTATTGGCCTGTGGTCCAGACCACAATATTTGCCTGTGGTCCAGACCACAATATTTGCCTGTGGTCCAGACCACTGTATTTGTTTATGGTTAGAGGTCCAGTCCACTGTATTTTTCTGTGGCTCATGGTCCGGACCACTGCATTTGTTTGTGGTCCAGACAACTTTATTTGTCTGTGGTTAGTTGGATAGACCACGGCAGCAGAATAGACGGACACAACTGACAGAGGAACCCCCTCCTCTCTCTCTCTCTCTCTCTCTCTCTCTCTCTCTCTCTCTCTCTCTCTTTCTCCAGCAGACAGTCCCGGGGAACGCCTGTTAGATTAGACTTGCCTCTGCACCGTCGTCCACTGGAGTGTGAAAACATCGGTGTGGGGAGAGTGAGAGAGGTGTTACCCGCAGGTGATCCCAGCTGTGGAGAGGATGATGCGGGAGTGGATTATGTGGAGGAAGAAAGGAAAAGAAGGATATATAAGGAAAGGGATAGGGAATGAGAGGACTTTGGAAGGGAAGGGATAGGAATTAGTGGGTAGGGGAGGAGCGAAATTAAGAGTGGGTACTGAAGCTGGATAGGAATGAATAGGGAAGAAAGGTAGAGAAGGAAGGCTAGAAGGGCAAGATGGATAAGTAGGGAAGGAATAGGCAGCGCGAATAGACATAGAGAGATTTAGGGATTGTAGATAGTCAAGATGGCAGAACTCCTATATTTCTAGCACTTATTAATCAGTTTTAACTAAGAAACCGCTAGTTTTAGCTAGTTCTAGTCTTTATATTAGAATATTAGAATGTACACCTGTTAAAATGGTGTCACGAAGGGCTGCTAGACCTAAAGAAGAACATCTTGTTGCTCTGAGAACAGCCTTCAAATTTCCCCTCTGACGGGGTGAGATTTTCCCCTCTATTTGTTCCTGCATGAACTTCGTCTTTCCTGCCCTCCCTTGTACTCTCATGTACTTCCATGTACTCTCGTGATGCGATGTTCTCCCTCCCTACCTGGACTGGAATGGGCTTGGTCTTCCTGGCCGTGGTCTGGGACCCGGGGTTGCCCGGCAACAGCAGTTATGAGAGAGATGTTTATAATCAAGTCAGCTGGTATATGAGGCATTCCTGCCAGGCCCTTTGCTGCTGCTGCTGCTGCTGCTGCTGCTGCTGTTGCTGCTGTTGCTGGGGTGGGGGTACTACAGCTGCTGCATTTATTGCCAGCTTGGCTGTCGATGCATTCAAGTGAGTGTTGATGTGTGTTGATGTGTAGTATATCTGGTAATGTGTTGTGATGTGCACAGATGTGTTGCTGTTGTGAGTGTTGATGTACGATGGTGCCAACATAGACTAAGACATGATATTCACATGACATATTTACAATATATAATGGCAAGTCATTTACAAGACATATTTACAATATATGACAAGTAATTTACAAGACATATTTACAAGATATATTTACAAGACATATCTACAAGACTTATCTAAAAGGCTTCTACAAGACAACTTACTTACTAAATTTTGTAGCTTATTTATGAACAAGAAGTCTGGCTAATTATTTTTAAATTGGATAATAATGGCGCTTAAATTAGATAATAATGGCGCTTAAATTGGAAATAATGGAACAAAAAAGAGAAAATAATAGTTAAACGAGAAGACAATGGTGCTAAAACAAGGAAAGACCTCGCTAAAACAAGGAAAGACCTCGCTAAAACAAGGAAAGACCTCGCTAAAACAAGGAAAGACCTCGCTAAAACAAGGAAGGACCTCGCTAAAACAAGGAAGGACCTCGCTAAAACAAGGAAAGACCTCGCTAAAACAAGGAAAGACCTCGTTAAAACAAGGAAGGACCTCGCTAAAACAAGGAAGGACCTCGCTAAAACAAGGAAATATCTCGCTAAAACAAGAAAAGACCTCGCTAAAACAAGGAAAGACCTCGCTAAAACAAGGAAAGACCTCGCTAAAACAAGGAAGGACCTCGCTAAAAACAAGGAAGGACCTCGCTAAAAACAAGGAAAGATCTCGCTAAAACAAGAAAAGACCTCGCTAAAACAAGGAAAGACCTCGCTAAAACAAGGAAAGATCTCGCTAAAACAAGGAAAGACCTCGCTAAAACAAGGAAGGACCTCGCTAAAACAAGGAAGGACCTCGCTAAAACAAGGAAGGACCTCGCTAAAACAAGGAAGGACCTCGCTAAAACAAGGAAGGACCTCGCTAAAACAAGGAAGGACCTCGCTAAAACAAGGAAAGACCTCGCTAAAACAAGGAAAGACCTCGTTAAAACAAGGAAGGACCTCGCTAAAACAAGGAAGGACCTCGCTAAAACAAGGAAAGATCTCGCTAAAACAAGAAAAGACCTCGCTAAAACAAGGAAAGACCTCGCTAAAACAAGGAAAGATCTCGCTAAAACAAGGAAAGACCTCGCTAAAACAAGGAAGGACCTCGCTAAAACAAGGAAGGACCTCGCTAAAACAAGGAAAGATCTCGCTAAAACAAGAAAAGACCTCGCTAAAACAAGGAAAGACCTCGCTAAAACAAGGAAAGATCTCGCTAAAACAAGGAAAGACCTCGCTAAAACAAGGAAAGACCTCGTTAAAACAAGGAAGGACCTCGCTAAAACAAGGAAGGACCTCGCTAAAACAAGGAAAGATCTCGCTAAAACAAGAAAAGACCTCGCTAAAACAAGGAAAGACCTCCAAAACAAGGAAAGATCTCGCTAAAACAAGGAAAGACCTCGCTAAAACAAGGAAAGACCTCGTTAAAACAAGGAAGGACCTCGCTAAAACAAGGAAGGACCTCGCTAAAACAAGGAAAGATCTCGCTAAAACAAGAAAAGACCTCGCTAAAACAAGGAAAGACCTCGCTAAAACAAGGAAAGATCTCGCTAAAACAAGAAAAGACCTCGCTAAAACAAGGAAAGACCTCGTTAAAACAAGGAAGGACCTCGCTAAAACAAGGAAGGACCTCGCTAAAACAAGGAAAGATCTCGCTAAAACAAGAAAAGACCTCGCTAAAAAGGAAAGACCTCGCTAAAACAAGGAAAGATCTCGCTAAAACAAGGAAAGACCTCGCTAAAACAAGGAAGGACCTCGCTAAAACAAGGAAGGACCTCGCTAAAACAAGGAAGGACCTCGCTAAAACAAGGAAGGACCTCGCTAAAACAAGGAAGGACCTCGCTAAAACAAGGAAAGACCTCGCTAAAACAAGGAAAGACCTCGTTAAAACAAGGAAGGACCTCGCTAAAACAAGGAAGGACCTCGCTAAAACAAGGAAAGATCTCGCTAAAACAAGAAAAGACCTCGCTAAAACAAGGAAAGACCTCGCTAAAACAAGGAAAATCTCCTAAAACAAGGAAAGGACCTCGCTAAAACAAGGAAGGACCTCGCTAAAACAAGGAAAGATCTCGCTAAAACAAGAAAAGACCTGGCTGAAACAAGGAAAGACCTCGCTAAAACAAGGAAAGATCTCGCTAAAACAAGGAAAGACCTCGCTAAAACAAGGAAAGATCTCGCTAAAACAAGGAAAGACCTCGCTAAATCAAGGAAGGACCTCGCTAAAACAAGGAAAGATCTCGCTAAAACAAGAAAAGACCTCGCTAAAACAAGGAAAGACCTCGCTGAAACAAGGAAAGATCTCGCTAAAACAAGGAAAGACCTATCTTAAAACAAGGAAAGACCTCGCTAAAACAAGGAAAGACCTCGCTAAAACAAGGAAAGACCTCGCTAAAACAAGGAAAAACATCGCTAAAACAAGGAAAGATCTCGCTAAAACAAGGAAAAATCTCGATAAAACAAGGAAAGACTCGCTAAAACAAGAAAGGACTCGCTAAAACAAGGAAAGACCTCGCTAAAACAAGGAAAGACCTCGCTAAAACAAGGAAAGATCTCGCTAAAACAAGGAAAGACCTCGCTAAAACAAGGAAAAACCTCGCTAAAACAAGGAAAAATCTCGCTAAAACAAGGAAAGACCTCGCTAAAACAAGGAAAGACCTCGCTAAAACAAGGAAAGACCTCGCTAAAACAAGGAAAGACCTCGCTAAAACAAGGAAAGATCTCGCTAAAACAAGGAAAGACCTCGCTAAAACAAGGAAAAACCTCGCTAAAACAAGGAAAAATCTCGCTAAAACAAGGAAAGACCTCGCTAAAACAAGGAAAGACCTCGCTAAAACAAGGAAAAGACCTCGCTAAAACAAGGAAAGACCTCGCTAAAACAAGGAAAGACCTCGCTAAAACAAGGAAAGACCTCGCTAAAACAAGGATAGACCTCGCTAAAACAAGGAAAGACCTCGCTATAACAAGGAAAAATCTCGCTAAAACAAGGAAAGACCTCGCTAAAGCAAGGAAAAATCTCGCTAAAACAAGGAAAGACCTCGCTAAAACAAGGAAAAATTTCGCTAAAACAAGGAAAGACCTCACTAAAACAAGGAAAGACCTCGATAAAACAAAGAAAAAACTCGCTAAAACAAGGAAAAATCTCGCTAAAACAAGGAAAGACCTCGCTAAAACAAAGAAAAACCTCGCTAAAACAAGGAAAACTCTCGCTAAAACAAGGAAAGACCTCGCTAAAACAAGGAAAGACCTCGCTAAAACAAGGAAAGACCTCTCTAAAACAAGGAAAGACCTCGCTAAAACAAGGAAAAATCTGGCTAAAACAAGGAAAAATCTCGCTAAAACAAAGAAAAACCTCGCTAAAACAAGGAAAAATCTCGCTAAAACAAGGAAAGACCTCGCTAAAACTAGGAAAGACCTCGCTAAAACAAGGAAAGACGTCGCTAAAACAAGGAAAGACCTCGCTAAAACAAGAAGACCTCGCTAAAACAAGGAAAAGACCTCGCTAAAACAAGGAAAGACGTCGCTAAAACAATGAAGACCTCGCTAAAACAAAGAAGAAACCTCGCTAAAAACAAGGAAAGACCTCGCTAAAACAAGGAAAGACCTCGCTAAAACAAGGAAAGACGTCGCTAAAACAAGGAAAGACCTCGCTAAAACAATGAAAGACCTCGCTAAAACAAGGAAAGACCTCGCTAAAACAAGGAAAGACGTCGCTAAAACAAGGAAAGACCTCGCTAAAACAATGAAAGACCTCGCTAAAACAAGGAAAGACGTCGCTAAAACAAGGAAAGACCTCGCTAAAACAAGGAAAGACCTCGCTAAAACAAGGAAAGACCTCGCTAAAACAAGGAAAGACGTCGCTAAAACAAGGAAAGACCTCGCTAAAACAAGGAAAGACCTCGCTAAAACAAGGAAAGACGTCGCTAAAACAAGGAAAGACCTCGCTAAAACAAGGAAAGACCTCGCTAAAACAAGGAAAGACTCGCTAAAACAATGAAAGACTCGCTAAAACAAGGAAAGACCTCGCTAAAACAAGGAAAGACCTCGCTAAAACAAGGAAAGACCTCGCTAAAACAAGGAAAGACCTCGCTAAAACAATGAAAGACCTCGCTAAAACAAGGAAAGACGTCGCTAAAACAAGGAAAGACCTCGCTAAAACAAGGAAAGACTCGCTAAAACAAGAAAGATCGCTAAAACAAGGAAAGACCTCGCTAAAACAAGGAAAACCTCGCTAAAACAAGGAAAACTCGCTAAAACAAGGAAAGACCTCGCTAAAACAATAAAGACCTCGCTAAAACAAGGAAAGACTCGCTAAAACAGGAAAGACCTCGCTAAAACAAGGAAAGATCTCGCTTAAAACAAGAAAGACCTCGCTAAAACAAGAAAACTCGCTAAAACAAGGAAAACTCGCAAAACAAGGAAAGACCTCGCTAAAACAAGGAAAGACTCGCTAAAACAAGAAAGACCTCGCAAAACAAGGAAAAGACCTCGCTAAAACAAGGAAAGACCTCGCTAAAACAAGAAAGACCTCGCTAAAACAAGAAAGACCTCCTAAAACAAGAAAGACCTCGCTAAAACAAGGAAAAACTCGCTAAAACAAGGAAAGACCTCGCTAAAACAAGGAAAACTCGCTAAAAAGGAAGACCTCCTAAAACAAGGAAAAAATTTGTAAAAAAAAAAAACCAAAAAAAAAAAAAAAAAAAAACTCGCTAAAAAAGGAAAACTCGCTAAAACAAGGAAAGACCGCTAAACAAGAAAAACCTCGCTAAACAAGAAAACCTCGTAAAAAAAAGACTCGCTAAAACAAGGAAGCCTCGCTAAAACAAGGAAAGACTCCTAAAACAAGAAAAACTCGCAAACAAGGAAAACTGCTAAAACAAGGAAAATCTCGCTAAAAAAGAAACTCGCTAAACAAGAAATCTCGCTAAAAACAAGGAAGACCTCGCTAAAACAGGAAGCCTCGCTAAAACAAGAAAGACTCGCTAAAAAGGAAAGACCTCGCAAAACAAAAGACCTCGCTAAAAGGAAAACCTCGTAAAACAAGGAAGACCGCTAAAACAATGAAGACTCGCTAAACAAGAAAACTCGCTAAAAAAGAAAACCTCGCTAAAACAAGGAAGACTCGCTAAACAGAAAGACTCGCTAAAACAGGAAAGACCTCGCTAAAACAAGAAGACCTCGTAAAACAAGGAAAGACTCGCTAAACAGAAGACCGTTTAAACAAGGAAGACCTCGCTAAAACAATGAAAGACTCGCTAAACAGGAAAGACTCGCAAAACAGGAAAGACTCGCTAAAAAAGAAGACTCGCTAAACAGGAAGACCTCGCAAACAAGGAAAACTCGCAAAAAAGAAAGCTCGTAAAACAAGGAAGACCCGCTAAAAAGAAAGACCGCTAAACAGAAAGACCTCTAAAACAAGAAGACTCGCTAAACAAGAAAGAAACCCTAAACAGAAGACTCGCTAAACAAGAAAACTCGCTAAAACAGGAAAGACTCGCTAAAAAGGAAAACTCGTAAAACAAGAAGACCTCGCTAAAACAATAAAGACCTCGCTAAAACGGAAAGACTCGCTAAAACAGGAAAGACTCCTAAAAAGGAAAGATCGCTAAAAAACAATGAAAGACTCGCTAAACAGGAAAACTCGCAAAACAAGGAAAGACTCGCTAAAACAAGGAAAGACTCGTAAAAAAC
>NC_069418.1:3030046-3058788 GCF_026875155.1 Cherax quadricarinatus | reverse complement strand
CCCCAGAACCACCAAGAAAAAAACAAAGGGTATGGGGGTGGGGGTGGTAAAGGGAGGGGTAAAATGGGGCATCCCCATCCAACAACCCTCCCATCCAGAAGTTCCAATCCACAAGGCCGCTTCCCCCTGCCCTCAAAATTTGCTGATTTATATATGGGCTTATCCTCTAATTCTTACTTGCCTTGTTTCAGGGGGCGTAATACAGCGTTATGAAAAATATATTCGAGTCGCGTAATCATGCTTACTGTCTTTAGTAAAACCCTGAGGGCAGGTTTTAATGACCAGAGTAACTGTGGCATTCTGAGTGGCCCCTATTTTATTTGTTAGTAGTTAATGTGGCACTCTTAGTGGAGCCTGTGTATTTGTTAGAAATTGTGTGGCACTCTTAGTGGAACCTGTGTATTTGTTGGTAGTTAATGAGGCACTCTTAGTGGCACCTGTGTTTTTTTGGGTTTAGTTAATTGACACTCTAGTGGACAGCTGTGTTCGTAAAGTGGCACTATTTAGTGCCTCTTTGGTAGTTATTGTGGCACTTTGTGGCACCTGTGTATTTGTAGTTGATGCGGCACTGTTAGTGGAACCTGTGTACTTGTTGATAGTTAACGTGGCACGGTAGTGGCAGCTGTTGTTATTGTTGGTAGTTGATGTGAACAGTATTAGTTAAGTATTAAATTCTGGCATCAGCACTAATTTAGTATTTACCTTTATCAACAACGAAACGTTGTCTTCAGCTTTTCCATAGCTTTCACGCAGCTACTGTGTGTGTGTGTACTCACCTAGTTGTACTCACCTAGTTGTACTCACCTAGTTGTACTCACCTAGTTGTACTCATCTAGTTGTACTCACCTAGTTGCACTCATCTAGTTGTACTCACCTAGTTGTAACTCATCTAGTTGTACTCACCTAGTTGTACTCACCTAGTTGTACTCACCTAGTTTTTACTCACCTAGTTGTACTCACCTAGTTGTACTCACCTAGTTGTACTCACCTAGTTGTACTCACCTAGTTGTACTCACCTAGTTGTACTCACCTAGTTGTACTCACTAGTTGTACTCATCTAGTTTGTACTCACCTAGTTGTACCCCACTAGTTGTACTAAACTAGTTGTACTACCTAGTTGTACTCAACCTAGTTGTACTCACCTAGTTGTACTCACCTAGTTGTACTCACCTACGAAAAGTAAAGACTGGGCAGGCGATGCAAAATGCCGCCAATAAAAAGTAGGGGCGCCATTGGTACACTAAGAGAAAACACCATAAGTGTCTGGGGCCCAAACTGTTCAACAGCCTCCCATCAAGCATTAGGGGAATTGCCAATAAACCCCTGGCTGCCTTCAAAGAGAGCTGGACAGATACCCAAAGTCAGTGTGGATCAGCCGGGCTGTGGCTCGTACGTCGGACTGCGTGCGGCCAGCAGTAACAGCCTAGTTGATCAGGCCCTGATCCATCGGGAGGCCTGGTCATGGACCGGGCCGCAGGGGCGTTGATCCCCGGAATAACCTCCAGGTAAAACCCCCAGGTGTTGCAAACCCCCCAATGGGTTACAATGATTATGTATATATATATATAATGTATATTACCTTTTCATTTAATTTTATATTGCTTATATTTGCGATAATAGCTAAATCGTAAATGTATAACTTTATATTATTATTTGACTGTTATATTGTTATTTAGCTTATGTTGTTAGGATGTATATAAAATGTGCTCAGTTAGGCTTGATTTTCAACTTTCTGTTTAAATTTTCGCTTGTCGCTCGTTATACTGCCGGCTTCTGAGCTGCAGTTGTCCACGTAGCTATCACGTGATCGAGGGGGGGGTGTCTTCACCTCTCGTGAAGTAGTCAGTCTGCTGGAGACTCGCTTGCTGGTTGGACAGCTTGTCTGTCTGACAGTCTGCTAGAGACTCGCTTGGTGGTTGGACAGATTGTCTGTCTCATTATTCTTGTTAGTTCTGTAGAACATTGTTCACAGAACATTGTAAAGACTTAGTGATTTTCGACCAGAACATTGTAAAGAGTTAGTGATTTTCGACGTTGTACTGAGGTTGTGTGTCACATAGACACTCTGAAATCCAGGGGCCCTTAGCTATAACAAAAAATTTCCCCTTTTTTTTAAAAAAAAAAAGGGGGGAAAACCTTTTAAAACCCCCCTTTTTTTAAAAAAAAAAGGGGGGCCTTAAAACCCCAAAAAAAAAGGGGTTTTGGGGGAAAAGGGGGGCCCCCCGGGGCCCCCAAAAAAAACCCCCCCCCAAAAAAGGGGGGGGAAAAAAAAACCCCGGGGGGGGGGGAAAAAAAAAAAAAGGGGGGGGCCCCCCCGGGGCCCTTTTTTTTTTTTTAAAAAAAATTTTTTTTTTTTTTGGGGGGGGGGGCTTAAAAAAGGGGGGGCTTTTTTTTAAAAAAAATTTTTTAAAAATTTTTTTTGGGGTTAAAAAATTTTAAAAAAATTTTTTTTAAAAAAAAAATTTTTTTTTTTTTTTGTTTTAGGGTTTAAAAAAAAAAATTTTTGGGGGGGGTTTTTTTTTTTTTTTTTTGGGGTTTTGGGGGTTTTTTTTTTAAAAAAATTTTGCTTGGGTTTTTTAAACCCCTTTTTTTCGTTTTCCCTTTTTTTTCCCGGGGGGGAAAAATTTTTTTTTCCCCCTTTTGGGGGGGAGGGGTTTTTGTTTTTTACAAAAAACCCGGGGGGTTTTTCAAATTTTTCCCCCCTTTTTTTTTTTTTTTGGGGGGGTTTTTTTAAAAATTTTTTGGTTAAAAAAAAATTTTTTTTTTTTTCCCGGTTTTTTTTTAAAATTTTTTCCGTTTTTTTTTTTTTTTTTTCCCCCCCCATTTTTTTCAAAACCCCCCCAAAAAAATTTTTTTTTTTGGGGGTTTTTTTTAAAATTTTTTTTTTTTGGTTTTAAAATTTTTTTTAAACCCTTAAAATTCCCCCTTAAAATTTTTCTTTTTGGGGTTTTTTTTTTTTGGCCAAAAAATTTTTGGGGGGTTTTTCCCCAAAAAAAAAAAAGGGGGGACTTTTTTTTTTTTTTTTTTTTGAAAAAAAAAAAGACTTAAAAATTTTAAAATTTTTTTTTTTTGTTAAAATTTTTTTTTAAAAAAATTTTTTTTTTTAAAAAAAAAAAAATTTTTTTTTAAAAAATTTTTTAAAAAAAATTTAAAATTTTTTTTTTTTTTAAAAAAACCCAAAACCCAATTTTTTTAAAAATTTTTTTTTAAACCCGGGGTTTTTTTTTAAAAAAAACCCCTTTTTTAATGGAAAAAAATTTTTTTTAAAAAAAAGAAAAAGGGGGGAAAAAAAAAATTTTTTTTTAAATTTTGGGGTTTTTTTTGGGGCCCCCCCAAAAAAAATTTTTAAAAAATTTTTAAAAAATTTTTTTTTTCCCCCCCGGGGGAAAAAGGGGCCTTTTTTTTAAAAAAACCCCGGGGGTTTTCCTTTAATTTTTTAAAGGGGTTTAAAATTTTTGGGGGAACCTTTTTAAAAAAAAAAATTTTTAAAAAAATTTAAAAAAAAAACCCTTTTCCCCCCCCTTTTTTTAAAAGGGGGGGTTAAATTTTTCTTTTTTTTTAAAAAAAAAAAAAAAAAAAATTTTTTAATTTTTCCCCCCGGGGAAACCCCAAAAAAAAACCCCCAAAAAAAAAAAAAAAAATTTTTTGGGAAAAAAAAAAAAAAACCTTTTGGGGAAAAAAAAACCCCCCAAAAAAATTTTTTTTTTTTGGGGGGAAAAAAAAACCCCCCTTTCCCCAAAACAAAAGGGGGGAAGGGGAAAAAAAGGGGGAAAAAACCCTTTTTTTTCCAAAATTAAAAAACCCCCAAAAAAAACCCCCAAAAAAAAGGGGGTTTTTTTCCCTTATTTTCCCCCTTTTTTTAAAAAGGGGGTTTAAGGGATTATTTTTTAAAAAAGAGGGGAAAAGGTGGAAAAAGAAATTTTAAAAAAATTTTTTTAAAATTTTTTAAAAAAAAAATTTCCCCAAAAAGGGGGTTTTTTTTTGGGTTTTTTAAAAGGGGGGGGGGGGGGGAAAAAAAAAAAAAATTTTTTGGGGGAAAAATTGGGGGGTTTTTTTTTTTTTTAAAAAAAATTAAATTTTTAAAAAAAAATTTTTTAAAAAAAAGGGGGGAAAAAAAAGGGGGGGTTTGGGGGGGGGGGATTGGAAAATTTTAAAAATTTTTTTTAAAAAAAAAAAAATTTTTAATTTTTTGGTTTTTTAAAAAAGGGGAAAATTTTTTGGGAAAGGGTTTTTTGGGGTTTTTTTTTAGGTTTTTAAAAAAATTTTTTTTTTTTTTAATGGTTTTTTTTTTTTTGGGGAAAAAAAGGGAAAAAAAAAAAAAAAAATTTTCCCGGGGGGTTTTTTTTGGGGGAAAGGAAAAATTTTGGGGGGGATTTTTTAAAGGTTTAAAGGTTAAATTTTGGGAAAAAAATTTTTTTTTTTTTTTAAAAAAGGGGGGAAAATTTTTTTTTTTTTTAAAAAAAAAAAAAAAAAAATTTTTAAAAAAATTTTTTTTTTTGGGGGGGGTGGGGGTTTTTTTTTTTAAAAAATTTTAAAGGGGGGGAAAAAATTTTTTAAAAATTTTAAAAATTAAAATTTTAAAAATTTTTTTTTTTTTCCCCGAAAAATTTTTAAAAATTTTTTTTTTTTAAAAAAAAATTTTTTTAAAAGGGGGGGTTTTTTAAAAATTTTTTTTTTTTTTTTTAAAAAAAAAAAAAGGGGGGTTTTAAAAAATTTTTTTTTGGGTTTTTTTTAAAAAAAAAGGGAAAAAAATTTAAAAAAAGGGGGGGGGTTTTTTTAAAAAAAAATTTTTTTAAACCCTTTAAAAATTTTTTTAAAAAAATTTTTAAAAAAAAAGGAAAGGGGTTTAAATTTTTTTTTTTTGGTTTTTTTAAAAAAAAAAAAAGGGGGGGGTTTTTTTTTAAAAAAAAAATTTTTTTTTAAAAAGGAAAAAGGGGGGGGTTTTTTGGGGGGGGGAAAAAAAAAAGGGGGGAAAAAGGGGGGGGAAAAAAATTTTTTTTTAAATTTTTTTTTTTAAAAAAAAAAAATTTTTTTTTTTTTTTTTTTTTTTTTGGGGGGAATTTTTTAAGGGGGGGGGAAATTTTTTTTTAAAAAAATTTTTTTTGGGGGGGGTTTTTTTTTAAATTGGGGGTTTTTTTTTTGGGTTTTGGAAAGGGTTTTTTTAAAAAAAAATTTTGGGGGGGGGGGGGGTTTTTTTTTTTTTGGGGGGGATTTTTTTTTAAATTTTTTTTTTTTTTTTTTTTAAAAATTTTTTTTTTTTTTTTTTTAAAAATTTTTTTTTTAAGGGTTTTTTTTTTGGAAAAATTTGGGGGGGAAAAAAAAATTTTTTTTAAAATTTTTAAAAAAAAAGTTTGGGGTTTTAAAGTTTAAAAAATTTTTTTGGGGGTTTTTTAAATTTTTTTGGGGGAAAAAAAGGGGGGGTTAAGGGGTTTTTTTTGGGTTTTTTAAAAAAAAAAAAAATTTTTTTTGGAAAAATTTGGGTTTTGGGGGGTTTTTTTTTTGGGGGGGAAAAAATTTTGGGGGGGGGGGTTTTAGGAAGGGTTAAAATTTTTTGGGGGGGGGAAATTTTGGGGGGTTTTTTGGGGGGAAAATTTTTTGGGGGTTTTTTTGGGGGGGTTGGGGGGGTTTTTTTTAAAAAAGGGGGGGGAAAAGGGGGGGGATTTGGGGGAAAAAATTTTTTGGGGGGGAAAATTTTTGGGGTTAAAATTTTTTTTAAAAAAAAATTTTTTTGGATTGGGGGGGGGTTGTTTAAAAGGGGGGGGTTTTTTTTTTAAAAATTTTTAAAATTTTTTTTTTTTTAAAAATTTTAAAGGTTTTTTTGGGGGGGGGGGGGGAAAATTTTTTAAAAAAGGGGGTTTTTTTTGGGGGGGAAAAAAAAAAGGGTTTTTTTTTTTTAAATTTTAAAAATTTTTTTTAAAAAAATTTTTTTTTTTTTTAAAAAAGGGGGGGGGTTTTAAAAAAGGGGGGTTTTTTTTTAAAAAAAAATTTTTTTAAAAAAATTATGAAAAAAAAAATTTTTTTTTTGGGTTTTTTGGGAAAAATAAGGGAGGGGTTTTAGTTTTTTGGGGGGGGGGGTTTTTGGGGGGAAAAAAAAATTTTTTTTTTTTTTTTAAATTTTTTTTTTAAAAAAAAAAATTGGGGAAAAAAAAAAATTTTTTTTTTTTTTTGGGGGGTTTTTGTTTTTTAAAAAATTTTTTTAAAAAAAAAAAAAAAGGGGGGGGGGGGGGGGGGGGGGGGGGGGTTTTTTTTGGGGGGTTTTTAAAAAAAAGGGGGGTTTTTTTTTTTTTTTGGAAAAAAAATTTTTTTTTGGGGGGGGGGAAAGGGGGGGGGGGGTTTTTTGTTTTTGGGGGGGGGGGGTTTTTTTTAAAAAATTTTTTTTAAAAAAAAAAAATTTTTTTTTTTTTTTTTTTTTTTGGGGGGGAAAAAAAAAATTTTAAAAATTTTTTTTTTTTGGGGGGAAAATTTTTATTTAGAAAATTTTTTTTTTTAAAAAAAATTTTAAAATTTTTTTTTTTTTATAATTTTTTTTTTTGGGGGGGGAAAGGGTTTTTTGGGGGGGGGTTGGGGGGGGGGGGGGGTTTTTTTTTTTTGGGGGGGTTTTTTTTTTGGGGGGTTTTTTTGGGGGGGGGGGTTTGGGTTTTAAAGTTTTTTTTTTTTGGGTTTTTGGGGGGGTTTTTTTGTTTGGGGTTTTTTGGGGAAAATTTGGGGGTTTTTTTTGGGGGGGGGGTTTTTAAAAGGGTTTTTTGGGGGGGGGGAAAAATTTTGGGGGGGTTTTTTTTTTAAAATTTTTTAAATTTTTTTAAAAAAAAAATTTTTTTTGGGGGGGGGGGTTTGTGGGGGGAAAAATTTTTTGTTTGGGTTTTTAAACCCTTTTTTTTTGGGTTTTTGGTTTGGGGGGGGGGGGGGGGGGGTTTTTTTTTTTTAAAAAAGGGGGGGGGGGTTTTTTTTTTGGGGGTTTTTTTGGGGGTTTGTAAAAGGGGGGTTTTTTTTTTTTTTTTTTTTAAAAAAAAAATTTAAAAATTTTTTTTTAAAAGGGGGGGTTTTTTTTTGGGTTTGGGGAAAAGGGGGAAAAAAAATTTTTTTTTTTTGGGGGGGGGGGGAAAAAAGGGGAAAAAATTTTTAAAAATTTTTTTAAAAAAAAAAAAAAAAAAAATTTTTTAAAAAATTTTTTTAAAATTTTTTGAAAAAAAAAGGGGTTTTTTTTTAAAAGGGGGGGGGGAAAAAATTTTTTTTGGAAAAAAATTTTTTTTTTTTTAAAAATTTAAAGGGGAAAAAGGGGGGGGTTTTTAAAAAAAAGGGGGTTTAAAAAAAGGGGGGTTTTTTTTAAAAAGGGGTTTTTTTTAATTGGGGGGGGGGGGGAAAAGGGGGGGGGGGGGTTTAAAAATTTTTAAATTTTAAAAATTTTTTTTTTGGGGGGGGGGGTTTTAAAAATTAATTTTTTGGGGGGGGGGGGGGAAAAAATTTTTTTAAAAAAAAATTTTTGGGGGGGGGGTTTTTTTTTTAAAAAGGGGGGGAAAAAATTTTTTTTGGGGGGGGGGGTTTTTTTTTTTGGAAAAAAGGGTTAAAAAAATTTTTTTTTTTTTTTTTAATTTTGGGAAATTTTAGGGGGAAAATTTTTTTTTTTATTTAAATTTTTAAGGGGGGGGTTTTTGGGAAAAAAAAGGGGTTTTAAAAAAAGGGGGGGGGGGAAAAAATTTTTTTAAAAGGGGGGGGGGGGAAAAAGGAAAGGGGGGGGTTTTTTTGGGGGAATTTTTTTTTTAAAAAAAAAAGGGGGGGGAAAAAATTTTTTTAAAGGGGGGGTAAAGGGGGGAAAAAAATTTTGGGGGGGGTAAAGGGGGGGGGGAATTTAAAGGGGGGGGGTTTTTTAAAAAAAAAAGGGGGAAAAAAAAACCCGGCCAACCCAAAAGGGGGTTTGGGGGGGGGTTTTTTTTAAAAAATTTTTTAAAAAGGGGAAAAAAAAACCTTGGGGTTTTTTTTTTAAAAAAAATTTTTCCTTTTTTTGGGGGTTTTTTTTTAAAAAAATTTAAAAAAAAAATTTTTTTTTAAAAAAAAAATTTTTTTTTAAATTTTCCCCTTTTTTTTTTTCTTTTTTTAAAAAACCCCCTTTTTTTTTTAAAAAAATTTTTCCCCCCCAAAATTTTTCCCCCCCCCCCTTTTTTCCCTCCTTTTTTTCCCCCCTTTTCCCAAACCCCCTTTTTTTTTTTTTTTTTAAAAAATTTGGTTTTTTTGGGGGGGGTTTTTTTTAAAACCCCCCTTTCCCTTTTTTTGGGGCCCCGGGGTAACCCTTTCCCCCACCCAAAACCCCTTTTTTTTTGCAAAAAAATTTTTTTTTTGGGTTTTTTTTTAGGGGAATTTAACCCCTTTTTTAAACCAAAAACCCCCTTTTTTGGGGGTTTTGGGGCCTTTTTCCCCCCAAAAAAACCCTTTTTTGGTTTTTAAAAAAATTTTTTAAAAAAAATTTTTTTTTAAAAAAAAAAAAAAAATAAAAAAAATTAAAATTTTTTTTTTGGGTTTTTTTTTAAAAAATTTTTTTTTCAAATTTTAAAATTTTTTTTTTTTAAAGGTTTTTTTTTAAATTTAAAATTTTTTATTAAAATTTTTTAAAAAATTTTTTAAAAAATTTTTGTTTTTTCCCCCCCTTTTTTCCTTTTAAAATTTTTGGGAAAAAAAACCCCCTTTTTTTTTTTTTTAAAAATTTTTTAAAAACCCCTTTTTTTTTTTTTTTGGGGGGGGGAAAAAAAAAAACCCCCAAAAAAAAAAAATTTTTTTGGGGAAAAAAAAAAACCCCCCTTTTTTTTAAAAAAAAAAACCCCCAAAACCCCAAAAAAAAATTAAAATTTTTTCCCCCAAAAAAATTGTTCCCCTTTAAAAAAATTGGTTTGGGGAAAAATTTTAAAATTTTTTTTAAAAAAAAAAAATTTTTTTTTTTTTGGGGGGGGTTAAAAATTTTTAAAAAAAAATTTTGAATTTTAAAAAAAGGGGGGTTTTTTTTCAAAGGGGGTTATATTAAGGGTTAAAAAAAATTTAAAACCCCAAAAAAAAAAAAAATTAAATTTTTAAAATGGAATTGATAAATTTTAAAGGGGAATCTGATAAATCAAAAGTATTAGAAGGGAATCTGATGACATTAAAAGTGTTTAAATTGAATCTCATAATATTTTAAAGGGAATCTGATGATATCAAAAGTATTAGAAGAGAATCTGATGATATCAAAGGATATCTGATAATGCGGGGCATTTACAATGGTCAAAATTTTAAAATAAAATTTACTGTTTATAATAATAATCTGGTTCAGTTTCTGTCGATCAATGGAGATCAAATGTAAACTGCAAAGAATTGCACATTTATAAGTACTGAATTATTTTGTTGAAATGTTAAAATCAAACGTTTATATCTTGCGGTAAATATTAATATATTGTAATAATGTTGGTAGAATTACCAAAGCTCCTGGAGAGCGAAATGTTGCCAGGGCAAAATGTTCCGCAGTTAACAAGTGCCTTTTATCTAACATTAATAATTTTGGGCTGTCAGTGTAGCATTGTACTCGGGTTTGAAAACTTGACTGTCACTCAGGTGAGTGAGGATCGACTGTTAGGACTGTCAGTGCCACACATTGACTATGACATTTCAGCTGACGGGGACGATGTTATCGAATGTTTTGCCCAACATGGAAATCGGAGGATGTTGGATGTTTAATGGGGTTTAAAGGCTATCGACTACGCTAGGTTCATTAAGGCTGCATGTAACCTTTGTCACCACGAGTCACGACTAATCCCTTAAAATAGTGCTTAAAGTAAGCTATCAACATATACATGGTACTCTCAGGGGTATACCGAACAATGCGGGTATATTGTGACATCTTGAGACTGGGTCTTCGGTATCTGATGGTCATCGTATATCAACAGTTTTTAATACCCTGATTCTAACCAGCATGGAAATCATGTGGTAAGTTACCTTTAACTTATGAGGGTGTGGAGACCTTATAATTTCGGGACAGTAGCTGGGGAGATCACAGTGCCCTTGTCATAAGGCTGCCCCCATAGGGCTGTAAACGGTACTACACTTGACAAGAAGTCAACGTGCCCCTACAATTTGTGCTGTAAATGGTACATTCACGTGGGACACACTCAGACACTCTCGGGAGCCACTGCCAGGGTTTTTTCCCCAAAGGCAAAGACCCTGGCCAGGACCCGTCCTGGCGACCTACATGAACATGAACATGCTAGGAGGAGACTAGATAATCAGACTGATGGAGACAGAGCTGAGGCTCCTAAGAGTTTCTGCAAATTTATTCCTAGCCTAGCTCCGAGTTACCAACCGGGGGCTCCTCTGTACTGTATGAACATTCATTGGGTCATTAATCCATCTCAGTATCTTGTATTCTCCCCAGTTATATTAATGTCAGATCCCATTTATTTGACCAAATATACTGTCCTAATACATAAGAATCACACACTGTTTTTAGTGTGAAAAAGTGAAGTTAAGACACTGTGCAACATCGGATATCTTTATTGTAGACGTTTCGCCAGTGCAACATCTGGATATCTTTATTGTGGCGAAACGTCTACAGTAAAGATATCCAGATGCTGTACATTTGTCTTAACTTTCATACTGTCGGTATTTTATACCTTTTATTGCACAGTGTGAAAGTGTTCACTTTCACATGTTTACATTGTTACTCGTAAGACCGAGTGTTACTGTAGTGGTGAGGCAAAACTTAAGTGGAACTGAGGGAAGTTCCATTACTAGGTAGCCAGATGAGGTACTGTAATTACTGTCATAGCTTATACTTATCTATATCCTCATGTCACCCGAGATATGACATATCAGTTTGATTATCATTTAAAGGTCAAACCAGTTCGATTTGCATTGATCGGTATTACTCAGTAAATTGTTTACTGCACTTTTTTCTTGATATTTAAGACCCTCGAACTCGTTGAGAAAAAATATCCCGCACCGGCTTGCTGTCACCTCTATGTTCCCTCGGTGGTGCAGGATGCTGCCTCGTCCGGGGTAATTCTTGTATTCACCCAAATGCAGTTGCTTCTGCTATTGTTGCTGTTGTTACTGCTGCTGCTGCTGTATATTATATAATTGCGCTTGTTGTAATAGGTTAGGTAAGTTTTCTAAGGCCCCTTTGGTACAAAATTATTAATTTTTACATTAACATAGATAAAATATATATATATCCTTAAACGTATAAGAGAAAATTTTACAAAGGACTGAATTTTAGACGAGTTCTTGCTAATTGACCAATTTTACCTATTCGGCACGATATATATATCATTCATACCTTTCACTTCCTTTCCCTCTTCTTCCATACAAGAGCCACCATCCCATCAGAGACAGATCAGAGACAGCTTCTGATTCTCTTGATAATCTCCTCAACCTGCGGGTTCTCTCTCCTCCACACAGCCTGGGACCAGAGTAATGATTGAGTCTCTCTCGTTTCGTTGTCTCCTTCCACTTATTGGATTCTCATTTTATGTTGTTGTTATTCGTGAGTGGATGGTCCCTAGTGGAGGTTGATGTGATGGTGTCGCGAAGGAAGAGCAGGAGATGAGAAGATGAGGAGGAGGAGGAGATGAGGAGGAAAAAGAGTTGGGGAGGAGGGGAAAGATGGGCACAAAGAAATGAGAGAGATATGAGAAATATGAAGAGAGAAACAGAGAAAGACAGACCTATATGAGGGATACAGTGTTAGAGAAATAAGAAAAAATGTCTGTCTTTAAAAAACAATAAATCTCAGTGTAAGACATATCGATGAGAATAAAAAAAAAATCTTATTTAGAACTGAAGACGTAAAGTCTTTTGGGGAGGAACTTACGGTTAATTAAAGTTCAACTTGAACTTTTTTTCCCCAATTACTTCTTTTCCTTCCATCCTCTGTGTAATTTTTTTCTCTCCTGGGGCTACAAATTTATTTCGGCCGGATCGCGAACAAAAAATTGAATAGAAAAATTTGTCCTCCTTAGAAAGGTCCTTCATTGAGCTAAATAAAGGAGCAGCGTTAAACCTGTAGGGGTACATACAGGTTCTGGGAAATGGGAGGTAACCGGGATTGAGCCTGGAAGACCAATCTGGAAGGGTACCTGCAGGTTCTAGTACCGTAGTCAAGAGACCTTCACCCGCATGAAGGTACCTCGAGGTGTGTCTGACGTGTTGTGATGGTCACTGTTGATGTTGATAAATGAGACACTTATCAACAAATGAGGAGGAGTTTGAGGTAATCAGATTGATTACCTCTAAACAATTTATTAACAATAATGACGTATTGAACGAACGAACGAAAGAACGCAGGTAAGATGCCAATGGGGTGAGCAAGGAAGACAGGACAGGCGAGGAACAGAGCTGGAGAGAGTCGTAGGAGTCGTAGAAAAAGTGTCAGAGCTTAACCCAGCAGCTAGGCGATCGTGGGACAGCAGGAATAGCAGGCTCGGTTGTGATGGTCTTGTAGTGTATTACGGATATATGTATGAATATACGTGTGTGATTATATATATATATAAATTATATATATATATATATATATATATATTTTATATATATATATAACACTGCGCTAGCCAAGGATTCGAACCCATGTTTGTACTGGCCAGCCCATGGTAAGCGAGAACCACATGACGCTTTAAACTACACGACCACCCAACCCTACAAGAATGGCGCAGCCAGCAGAGCTAGCTGTGGGCCACCATCCGAGGGAAAATTAGCTTAGAAGCTCCCACACCTCCGTATGCCCTCAGATGGCGGCCCACAGTTAGCTCCGTTAAAGCGTCATGTGGTTCTCGCTTACCATGAGGCAGGCCAGTACAACATGGGTTCGAATCCTTGGCTAGCGCAGTGTTATTATTGATCACTACCACTCGTCCGTGGTTACAACATGAGAAAGAAGAGACACTGCAGCAGGCCTACTGGCCATGCTAGGCAGGTCCAGGTCACAACCCTGTTTGTGTTGGGAAGTGACAACGGAAATACATCAGCACGCTGATGTATTTCCCGCTGATTGTTGTATCGCTAGCCAGGTGTTTAAATTGTGACACCTGCCGACTGCCAGGTGTTAAATTGTTCCTGGGCAAGTTGTTTCAGCGAGTCAAGAAAATCAAATTCGATAAAACCGTTATCGAAGCGTTATGAATTTGCTGTTTTTTTCCTTTAGGGAAACCCTCGTTAAAGACGTCATCGAAGTGTTGCTGTTTTGATAAACCGGGATTAAAAAAAAAATTAGCTATCGCTACGTCTGTCAAACCACAACTACGAGCACCACCAGAGTGACCACCAGCACCACCACGGTGAACACCAGTACCGCCACAGTGACCACCAGCACCACCACGGTGAACACCAGTACCGCCACAGTGACCACCAGCACCACCACGGTGAACACCAGTACCGCCACAGTGACCCCAGCACCACCACGGTGAACACCAGTAACCGCCACATTTACCACCAGCACCACCACGTGAAACACCAGTACCGCCACAGTGACCACCAGCACCACCACGTGAACACCAGTACGCCACAGTGACCACCAGCACACCAAAGGTGAACACCAGTACCGCTACAGTGACCCCCAGCCCCCACCACGGTGAACACCAAGTACCGCCACATTGACCCCCAGCACACCACGGTGAACACCAGTACCGCCACAGTGACCCCCACACCACCACGGTGAACACCAGTACCGCCCCAGTGACCACCAGCACCACCACGGTGAACCCAGTACCGCTACAGTGACCACCAGCACCACCACGGTGAAAAACCGTACCGCCACAGTGACCACCAGCACCCCACGGGGAACACCAGTACCGCTACGTGGGCCACCAGCACCACCACGGTGAACACCCGTACCGCTACAGTGACCACCAGCACCACCACGGTGACACCAATACCGCCACAGTGACCACAGCACCACCACGGTGACACCAGTACCGCCACGTGACCACCACACACCTTGGGGGACTGAAGGTAGTTTCAGCTGGTATGTGGCTGAGGGGGGGAGGCTGTTGTGGGGCGAGGGTGGGGGATGATGGAGGGGGCTGAGGGGGGGGGGGTTATGGGGGGGGGCGAGGGGGGGGATGCCTCAGCTTTTCAGCCCTTTCGTTGGACAATCACAAAACTTTCAAAAACCCTTTGGGGCCGCTGTTTTATTTTTTGCTACTGTGCTGCTGTCCTGTTGTTGCAAACCCTCTTTTTTGGGTTTGCTACGGTATTTTTATCGCGTGCTGTTGTTGTTTGGTGTTGGTTTTTTTTGGCTATTTTGATGCTTGCTTGCTGCTGTTGCGCTGTTAAAGCTGCTGCGCTCCCAAATGTTGCGCTGCTGCTGCGGGGCTATTTTTTGTTGCTGTTTTGCTGTTGTTTTTGTTGCTCTGCTGCCTGCATTTTTTTTTGCCCTTCTTTTAAATGAGACACGGGCCCAGTCCAGCAAAAAATCGTGAGAAGCCAGACAGTGTTTTCAAAGTTTCGGGGCTGCCTTTTTTTTTTTTCCCATGTTCTCTAAACCGTTTATTTAAACAATCGTTTTTTTTTAGGGGGAAAAAGAAACCCCCGGCCGTCCATGTCTTAAGAAGGGAGAGCACAGAGGCCTCACCTGGGTTTTGACCCCCTTTTTTGGCATGTGCTTCAACAATACCCAAGTGGGGGAGGGGTCCCCCGCTACAGTTTTTGGGGGTGTGGTCCAACCACAAAATTTGCCTTTTGGTCCAACCACAATTTTTTGCCCCGTGGTTCCCCGAAAACCGTATTTGTTTATGGTTAGAGGTCCAGTCCACGTAATTTTTTTGTGGCTCCTTGGTCCCCGGGCCACTGCAAAATTTTTTGTGGGCCAGACAAATTTATTTTTTCTGTGGTTTTGTTGGGGTAACCAAAGGCAGCAAAAAATAGGACCACAATGACAGAGGAACCCCCTCCTCTCTCTCTCTTCTTCTCTCTCTTCTTCTCTCTCCTCTCTTTTCCCCCGCAGACAGCCCCGGGGGAAACGCCTGTTAGTTAGATTTGCCTCTGCACCGTCGCCCATGGAGTGTAAAAAACATCGGTGGGGGATAGTGAGAGAGGTGTTACCCGAGTATCCCACTTGGGAGAGGATATGCGGGAGTGGATTTGGGAGGAAGAAAGGAAAAAAGGATATATGGAAAAGGGATAGGGAATGAGAGGCTTGGGGGGGAAGGGATGGAATTAGGGGGGTAGGGGGGGGGAGCAAATTTTTAAGAGTGGGTAAAAAAGCTGGATAGGAATAAATAGGGAAAGAAAAGGTAGAGAAGGAAGGCTAGAAGGGCAAGAGGGATAAGTAGGAAGGAATGGGCGCGCAAATAGACATGAGGATTTGGGGATTGTGGGTAGTCAAGAGGGCAGAACCCCCTATATTTTAGCACTTTTAATCGTTTTAATAAGAAACCGCTAGTTTTAGCTAGTTCTAGCCCTTTATTTAGAATATTAGAATGTAACCCCTGTTAAAAGGGTTTGTCACGAAGGGCTGCTAGCCCTAAAAAAGAACTCTTGTTGTTAAAAACACCCTTTTCAAATTTCCCCTTGACGGGGGAGATTTTCCCCTCTTTTGTTCGCATAAACTTCGCCTTTCCTGCCCTCCCTTGTACCTCATGTACTTCCAGTACTCTCGTGATGCGATGTTCTCCCCCCCACCTGGATGAAGGGGCTTGGTCTTCCTGGCCGTGGTTGGGGACCGGGTTCCCCGGCAAAGCAGTTATGAGAGAGATGTTTATAATAAGTCAGCGGGTATTTGAGCATTCTGCCGGCCCCTTTGGCGCTGCTGCTGTGCTGTGCTGCTCTGTTGCTGCGTTGCGGGGGTGGGGTACTAAGCTGCTGCATTTTTCCCCAGCTTGGCTGTCGATGCTTCAAGTGAGTGTTGATGTGTGTTGATGGTATATATTGGAATGTGTTGTTGTGCACAGATGTGTTCTGTTGTGAGGTTGATGTACGATGGTGCCAACATAGACAAGACTGATATTCAATGACTATTTAAAATATAAAAGGGCAAGTCTTTTCAAGACATATTTACAATATTGACAGTAATTTCAAGAAATATTTACAGATAATTTACAACATATCTACAAGACTTACTAAAAAAGGTTTACAAACAACTTACTTTCTAAATTTTTTTGTTATTTAGAAAAAAGAAGCTGGAATTATTTTTAAATTGGATAATAATGGCGCTTAAAATTTGATAATAAAGGGGCTTAAATTGGGAAAAAATGGAACAAAAAAGAAAAATAATAGTTAACGAGAAGACAAAGGTGCAAAACAAGAAAAGACCTCGTAAAACAAGGAAAGACTCGCTAAAACAAGGAAAAAACCCCCTAAAAAAAAGGAAAGACCTCGCCAAAAAAAAAGGGAAGGACCCCGCTAAAAAAAGGGAAGGGGCCTGCTAAAACAAGGAAAAACCTCGTTTAAAAAAAGGAAAGACCCCCGTTAAAAAAAGGAAAGGGGCCCCGCCTAAAAAAAAACCCCCTTTAAAAAAAAATATCTCCTAAAAAAAGAAAAGTGTTTTAAAACAAAAGGGTCCCAAAAAAAACCCCAAAAAAAAATGAAAAAAAAAACCCCCTAAAAAAAAAGTTTAAAAAAAAAAAAATTAAAAAAAAAGGAAAAAAAATTTTTTTAAAAAAAATTTTCTAAAAACCTCTTTTAAAAAAAACCCCTTTTAAACAAAAACCTCGCAAAAACAAGGGGGACTCGCAAAACAAGGAAACCCCGCTAAAAAAAGGGAAGGGCCTCGCTAAAACAAGGGAAAGCCTCGTTTAAAAAAAGGAAAAAACCCCGTTAAAACAAGGAAGGCCTCGTAAAACAAGGAAAGGGCCTCGCTCCCCTAAAACAAGAAAAGACCTCGTAAAAACAAGGAAAACCTCGCTTAAACAGGAAAGACTCGCTAAAAAAGGAAAGACCCGTAAAACAAGAAGGACCTCGCTAAAACAAGGAAGGACTCGCTTAAAAACAAGGAAAGATTCTCGCTTAAGACAGAAAAGACCCGCTAATACAAGGAAAAAGGACCTCGCTAAAAAACAAGTTAATGATCTCGCCCTTAAAAAACAAGGAAAAGACCTCGCTAAAACAAGGAAAAGAAACCTCGTTTTAAAACAAGGAAGGACCTCGCTAAAACAAGGAAAGGACCTCGCTAAAACAAAGGAAAAGATCTCGACTAAAACAAAGAAAAGGACCTCGCTTAAAACAGGAAAGACCGCGAATAAAACAAGGAAAAGATCTCGCTAAAACAAGGATAAGAACTCGCTAAAAAACAAGGAAGGACCTCGCTATAACAAGGAAGGACTCGCTAAAAACAAGGAAGGACCCTCGCTAAAACAAGGATGGCCTCGCTAAAAACAAGGAAGGACTCGCTAAAAAAGGAAAGACCTCGCTAACAATTTAAAACAAGGAAGGACCTCGCTTAAAACAAGGAAGGACCTGCTTAAAAACAAGGAAAGATCTCCTAAAACAGAAAAGCCTCGCTTTAAAACAAAGGAAAATGGGACCTCGCTAAAACCAAGGGAAAGATCTTCGCTAAAAACAAGGAAGGAAAAGACCTCGCTAAAACAGGAAAGACCTCGTTTTAAAACAAGGAAGGACCTCGCTTAAAAACAAGGTAGGACCTCGCTTAAAACAAGGAAAAAAGATCTCGCTTAAAAACAAGAAAAGACCTCGCTAAAAACAAGGAAAAAGACCTCGCTTAAAAACAAGGAAAGATCTCGCTTTTTAATCAAGGAAAGGACCTCGCTTAAAAAAGGAAAGACCTCGTTTAAACAACAAGGAAGGACCTCGCTATATAAAATGGAAGGACCTCGCTTTAAACAAGGAAAGCATCTCGCTAAATACAAGAGAAATAGAACTCGCTTTAAAACAAGAAAGACTCTCTAAAACAAGGAAAGATCTCGCTTAAAACAAGGAACTAAGACCTCGCTCTTTATAAAACAAGGAATGACCTACGTTAAAACAAGGAATGGATCCTCGCTAAAAACAAGGAAGGGACCTCGCTATAAACCAAGGAAAGATTCGCCTAATAAAAGATAAGACCTCGCTAAAACAAAGGAAAGACCTCGCTAAAACTAGGAAAGATCTCGCTAAAAACAAGGAAATGACCTCGCTTTTTTAAAACAGGAAAGACCTTCGTTAAAACAAGGAAGGACTCGCTAAACACTCAAGGAAGGACCTCGCTAAAACAGGAAAGATCTCGCTAAAACAAGAAAAAGACCTCGCTATCTTTAAACAAGGAAATGACTCGCTAAAACAAGGAAAGTTCTCGCTCCTTAAAAACAAGGAAAGACTCGCTAAACAAGGAAAAGGACCTCGCTAAAAACAAGGAAGGTCCTCGCTTAAAACAAGGAAGGACCTCGCTAAAAACAAGGAAGGGACCTCCGCTAAAACATGGAAGGACCTCGCTAAAACAAGGAAAGACCTCGCTAAAAACAAGGAAAGACCTCGTTAAAACAAGGAAGGACTCGCTTAAAACAAAGGAAGGACCTCGCTAAAACTAAGGAAAGTTCTCGCTTAAAACAGAAAAGACCTCGCTAAAACAAGGAAAGACCTCGCTAAAACAAGGAAGATCTCGCCTCAAAACAAGGAAAGACCTCGCTAAAACAGGAAGGACCTACGCTTTTATAATACAAGGAAAGATCCGCTAAAAACAAGAAAAAGACTGGCTGAAAACAAGGAAAGACCTCGCTAATAAAACAAGAAAGATCTCGCTTAAAAACAAGGAAAGACCTCGCTAAAACAAGGGAAAGGTTCTCGCTAAAACAAGGAATGACCTCGACTAACTAAATCAAGGAAGGACTCGCTAAAAACAAGGAAAGATCTCCGATTAAACAAGAAAAGACCTCGCTAAAACAACGGAAGACCTCGCTGTGTAACAAGGAAAGATCTCGCTAAAACAAGGAAAAGACCTATCTAAAAACAAGGAAAAATGACCTCGACCTTAACAACAAGGAATAAGACCTCGCTAAAACAAGGGAAAGACCTCGCTAAAAAAAGGTAAAAAACATCGCTTAAAACAAGAAAGATCTCGCTTTAAAACACGGAACAAAATCTCGATTAAAAACAAGGAAAGACCTCGCTTAAAACAAAGAAAAAGACCTCGCTTTAAAACAAGGATATGACTCGCTAAAAACAAGGAAGACCTCGCTCTATAAAACAAAGGCACAAGGTCTCGCAAAACAAGGAAAGACCTCGTAAAAAAAGGAAAAACCTCGCTAAAACCAAGGAAAAATCTCGCTTCTTTAAAACATGGAAAGACCTCGCATAAAAAATGGATTGACCTCGCTAAAACAAGGAAAGGACTCGCTAAAATACAACGAAAAAAAAGATCCTCGCTAAAACAAGGAAAGATCTCGCTAAACAAGGAAAAAAGACCTCGCTAAAACAAGGAAAAACCTCGCACCATCCTACACAAAAACAAGGAAAAATCTCGCTTTTAAAACAACGGAAAGACCTCGCTTTTAAATCAAGGAGGGAAAATAGACTCGATAAAACAAGGGAAAAAAAGACCTCGCTAATACATAGGAACAGACTCGCTAAAACAAGGAAAGACATCGCTCCTTTAAAAAAGGAAAGAACCTCGATAAAAACAAGCGATAGCATCAGCTTAAACAAGGAAAGTACTCGCTATATAACACCGCGAAAAATCTCGCTATAACAAGGAAAGCCTCGCTAAAGCAAAGGAAAAATCTCGCTAAACACAAGGAAGACCTCGCTAAAAAACAAGAAAAATTTCGTCTATAACAAGGAAAGACCTCACTAAAAAAAAGAAAGACCTCGATAAAAACAAAGAAATAAAAACTCGCTAAAACAAGGAAAAATTCGCTAATATCAAGAAAAGACTCGCTATAACAAAGAAAAACCTCGCTAAAAACAAGGATAACTCTCGCTAAAAACAAGGAAATGACCTCGCTTAAAACAAGGATAAGACCTCGCTTAAACAAGGAAAGGCCTCTCTTAAACAAGGAAAGGACTCGCTAAAACAAGGATAAAAATCTGGCAAAAACAAGGAAATATCTCGCCTTAAACAAAGAAAAAAACTCGCTAAAAACAAGGAAAAAAATCTCGCTAAAACAAGGAAAGACCTCGCTAAAACTAGGTAAAGACTCGCTATAACAAGGAAAGACGTTCGCTAAAAAACAAGAAAGACCTCGCTAAAACATGAAAGACCTCGCTTAAAATCAAGGAAAGACCTCGCTAAAAACAAGGAAAAGAGTTCGCTATAACAATGAAAGACGTCGCTAAAACAAAGAAAAACCTCGCCAAATAACAAGGAAAGGACCTCGCTTTAAAACAAGGAAAAGACCTCGCTAAAACAAGGAAAGACGTCGCACTATAAAAAGGAAAGGAATTGACCTCGCTAAAACAATGGAAAGACTCGCGTACTACTAAAACAAGGAAAGCACCTCGCTAAAACAAGGAAATACAAGACGTCGCTAATACAGGGAAAGACCTCGCTAAACAATGAACAAGACATCGCTAAAACAAGGAAAAGACGTTCGCTAAAACCAAGGGAGACTCGCTAAACAAGGAAAGACGTCGCTTCTTAATACAAGGTGAGAAAAAAGACCTCGCTAAAACAAGGAAAAGACGTCGCTTTAAACAATGAAAGACCTCGCTTAAAACAAAGGGAAAAGGACCTCGCTAAAACATGGAAAAAAAGACGTCGCTTTAAAACAAGGAAAGGACCTTCGCTAAAACAATGAAAGACCTCGCTAAACAAGGAAAAGGAAAGACGTCGCTAAAACAATGAAAGACGTCGCGTTAAACAAGGAAAGGACCTCGCTAAAACAAGGAAAGACCTCGTTTAAAACAGGAATGACGTACGCTTAAAAACAAGGATGCGAAAGACCTCGCTTTTATAAAACAATTGAAAGACCTCGATTAAAACAGGAAAGACCGTACGCTTATAAACAAGATAAGACTCGCTAAAACAAGGGAAAGGTGGACGTCGCTATGAGAACAATGAAAGCGTCGCTTAAAACAAGTAAAGACTGCTTAAACAAGGAAAAGACTCGCTTAAAACGCAGGAAAAATGACGTCGCCTCAAAAACAAGGAAAGGACCTCGCTAAAACAATGAAAGACCTCGCTTAAAACAAGGAAAGACGTCGCTTTATACAAAGGAAAGACCTCGCTAAAACAAGGAAAGACCTCGCTAAATTTTTAAACAAGGAAAGACCTCGCTAAAAACAATGAAAGACCTCGCTTTATAAAAACAAGGAAAGACGTCGCTTATAAACAAGGAAAAGACCTCGCTAAAACAAGGAAAGACCTCGCTAAAACAAGGAAAGACCTCGCTAAAACAAGGAAAGACCTCGCTAAAACAAGGAAAGACCTCGCTAAAACAAGGAAAGTCCTCGCTAAAAACAAGGACAAGACTCTCGCTAAACAAGGAAAGACATCGATTCCTTAAACAAGGAAAGACCTCGACTTTAAAACTAGGAAAAGACCTCGCCTAAAACTAGGAAAAAGACCTTCGCTAAAAATGAAAGACCTCTGCTAAAAAACAATGAAAGACCTCGCTTTACTTTAAAACAATGAAAGACGTCGCTAAAACAAGGAAACACTTCGCTAATTGGCAGAGCTGAGGAGTCAGAATAATTACCACAATCAGGAACTATTACAAAGCTTAAGTTTTGGGCAGAAGCTTAAAAATAATGTTAAATCCTCATTGTTAGTCAGCCGTTATTATCCCATATTATACACCTTCCCCCATTTTATTCTTACCACTTATTTCATATTATTATTATCTTACTTATGATAATTATTTAATTATTTATTATTATTATTTTTAATGATTTAATTTATTTATGTTTAATTATTTGAAGGAGGGGAAGGGAGGGTGGGGAGGAGGGAAGGGAGGGAGGAGGGAGGAGGGAAGGAGGGAAGGAGGAAGGAGGGAAGGTGGGAGGAGGGAAGGATAGAATGGAGGGAAGGAGGGAGGAGGGAAAGGAGGGGAAGAGGGAAGGAGGAGGAGGGATGGAGGGAAGGAGTGAGGAGGGAGGAGGGAAGGAGGGAAGGAGAGAAGGAGGGAAGGAGGAGGAGGGGGAAGGAGGGAAGGAGGGGAGGAGGGAGGAAGGGAAGGAGGGAAAGGAGCGAAGGAGGGAAGGAGAGGAAAGGAGGAAGGAGGGAGGAGGGGGAGGGAAGGAGGAGAAGGAGAGAAGGAGGGAAGGAGGGAGGAGGGAAGGAGGGAGGAGGAAAAGGAGAGGAGGGATGGAGGGAAAGAGGGAAGGAGAGAAGGAGGGAAGGAGGGAGGAGGGGAAGGAGGGAAGGAGGAAGGAGGGAGGGGGGAAGGAGGGAAGGAGGGAAGGAGGGAAGGAGGGAGGAGGGAGAAGGAGAGAAGGGGAGGGAAGGAGGGAGGGAGGGAAGGAGGGAGGACGGGAAGGAGAGGAGGGATGGAGGGAAGAGGGGAAGGAGAAAGGAGGGAAGGAGGGAGGACGGGAAGGAGTGGTGGGATGGAGGGAAGAGGGAAGGAGGAGAGAAGGAGGAAGGAGGGAGGAGGGAAAAGGAGGAAGGAGGGAGGGGGAGGAGGGAAGAGGGAAGGAGGAGAAGGAGGGAAGGAGGGAGGAGGAAGGAGGGAAGGAAGGGTAAGGAGGGAAGGAGGGAGGAGGGAAGGACGGGAAGGAGGGGGAAGGAGGGACGGAGGGAAGGAGGGAAGGAGGGAAGGAGGTGAGGAGGGAAGAGGAGGGGGGAAGGAGGGAAGGAGGGAGGAGGGAAGGAGAGGAGGGATGAGGGAAGAGGGATGGAGAGAAGGGGGCAAGGAGGGAAGGAGGGAAGGAGGGAAGGAGGGAGTGAGGAGGAGGGAGGAGGGAAGAGAGGGAGGAGGGAAAGGAGGGGGGAAGGAGGGAGAAAGGAGGGAGGAGGGAAGGAGAGGAGGGATGGAGGGAAAGAGGGAAGGAGAGAATGGAGGGAAGGAGGGAGGAGGGAGGAGGGAAGGACGGGAAGGAGGGGAAGGAGGGAGGAGGGAAGGAGAGAGGAGGGATGGAGGGAAGAGAGGAAGGAGGGAGAGAAGTAGGGAAGGAGGGAAGGAGGGAGGGGGAAGGAGGGAAGGAGTGGAAGGAGGGAGGAGGGAAGGAAGGAGGGAGGGTGGAGGGAAGACGGGAAGGAGAGAAGGAGGGAAGGTGGGAAGGAGGGAAGGAGGGAGGAGGCGGAGGAGGGAAGGAGGGAAGGAGGGGAAGGAGGGAGGAGGGAAGGAGGGAAGGAAGGGAGGGACAGGAGGGAGGGAGGGAAGGAGAGGAGGGATGGGGAAGGCGGAAAGGGAGAAGGAGGGGAAGGAGGAGGAGGGAAGGAGGGAAGGGAGGGAAGGAGGGAGGAGGGAAGGAGGGAAGGAGGGAAGGAGGGAGGAGGGAGAGGGAAAGGGCGACGAGAAGGAGGGAAGGAGGGAGGAGGGACAGGAGAGGTGGGAGGAAGGGAGGAGGGTAAATGGGAGAGTGGAAGAGAAGGTGGGAAGGAGGGAAGGAGGGAGGAGGGGCAAGGAGAGAAGGACGGGAAGGAGGGAAGAAGGAGGAGGAAGGAGAGGAGGAGGGAAGGAGGGAGGAGGGAAGGAGAGAAGGATGGTGAAAAGGAGGGCGGAGGGAAGGAGGAGAGGGAAGGAAGGAGGGGAGGAGGGATGGAGGGAAGGAGGGAAGGAGGGAGGAGGGAGGAGAGAGGGATGAGGGATAGCTGGGAAGAGAGAAGGATCGGGAAGGAGGGATGCGAGGGAAGGAGGGAAGGAGGGATGGTATGGGAAGGAAGGGAGGAGGGAAGGATGGAGGAGGGAAGGAGGGAAGGAGGGAAGGAGGGTGGAGGGAAAGGAGAGGGGGTTGGAGGGAAGACGGAAGGAGGAGAAGGGCGGGAAGAAGGAGGGAGGAGGGAAGGACGGGAAGGAGGGGAAATGGGAGGGAGGAGGGAAGGAGGGAAGGAGGGAGGAGGGAAGGAGGGAGGAGGGCAAGGAGAGAAGGAGGGAAGGAGGGACGGAGGGTAGGAGAGGAGGGATGGAGGGAGGAGGGGTAAGGAGGAGAAGGAGGGAAGGAGGGAAGGAGGGGGAGGGAAGGAGAGTAGGAGGGATGGAGGGAAAGTAGGGAGGAGGGAAGGGAGGAGGAGGGAAGGAGGGAGGAGGAAGGAAGAGAAGGAGGGAAAAGGGGGAGGAGGGAAGGAGAGGAAGGACGGAAGGAGGGAGGAGGGAAGGAGAGGAGGGATGGAGGGAGGAGGGAGGATTGGAGAAGGCATGAGATGGGTGGAAGAGGGAGGAGGAAGGATGAGAAGGCGGGAAGGAGGAGAGGAGGGAAGGAGAGGAGGGGATGGAGAGGGAGGAGGGAGAGGAGAAAGGGGAGAAGGAGGGTAAGGTGGGAGGAGGGAAGGAGAGAAGGAGGGAAGGAGGGAAGAAGGGAAGGAGGAGGGAAGGACGAGGTGGAGGAGGAGGGAGGAGGGAAGGGAGAGAAGGAGGGAAGGAGGTAGAGAGGGAAGGAGAGAAGGAGGGAGGTGGAGGAGGGAAGGAGAGAAGCGAGGGAAGGAGGGAGGAGGGAAGGAGAGAAGGAGGGATAGGAGGTGAGGAGAGGAAGGAGGAGAAGGAGGGAGGGAGTCGGAGGAGGGCTAGGAAGGAGAGAGGGATGGTGGGAGGAGGGAAGGAGAGAAGGAGGAAGGAGGGAAGGGAAGGGAGGAGGGAAGGAGAGAAGGAGGGAGGAGGGAGGAGGGAAGGAGAGGAGGGAAGGAGGGGAGGAGGGAAAACGGAGAGGAGGGATGGTGGGAGGATGGAGGGAGAGAAGGAGGGAAGGAGGGGAGGAGGGAAGGAGGGGAAGGAGCGGGAAGGGAGGGAAGGAAGGGAAAGGGGGAGGAGGGGAACGAGAGAATGGAGGGAATTTAGGAGGGAAGGAAGGGAAGGACGAGAGGAGGGAAGGAGGGAGGAGGGAAGGATGAGGAAGGAGGGAAGGAGGGAACGAGGGAAGGAAGGGATGGAAGGGAGGAGGAGGGAAGGAGAGAAGGAGGGAAGGAGGGAGGAGGGAAGGAGGGAAGGAAGGAGACGGGGGGGAACGAGGAGAAGGAGGGACAGGGAGGGAGGAGGGCAAGGAGAGAAGGAGGAAGGAGGGAAGGAGGGAAGGAGGGGAAGGAGGGAGGAGGGAACGAGAGAAGGAGGGACTTCGGAGGGAGGGAGGGAAGGAGAGAGAAGGGGGCAGGGAAGGGAGGCGAGGAGGGAAGGAGTGAGGAGGGTAAGGACCGGGCAGGAGGGAAGGGAGGACGGATGGGAGGTATGAGTAGGAGGGAAGAGGAGGGTGGAGGGCTTGGAGGGAGGTGGGTAAGGAGAGTGGAGGGATGGAGGGAGGAGGGATGGAGAGGTGGCGGGATGGAGGGAGGAGGGAAGGAGGGTGGAGGGAATGGAGGGAGGAAGGGAAAGGAGAGGTGGAGGGTGGTGGGAGGTGGGGAAGGAGTGGTGGAGGGATGGAGGGAAGGTAGGGAAGGAGAGCGTGTGAGGGATGGAGGGAGGAGGGCAAAGGAGAGGTGGAGGGTATGGAGGGAGTGGAGGGAAGGAGGGGGGAGTGTAGAGACGGTAGGAAGGGGAGGGAAAGAAGGGGAAATATAAAGAAGTAGACAACAGTCATTTGAACCAACCAGAAACTGAACAACAGAAATTAATGACAAAACGACAGAAGAAACTTGACAGAAATTATAATCAAACAGAAAACTGACAGAAACAACAGACGCTAAACAACAGACACGTAACAGACAATAAACACAAACTAAGTGTACAAGTCTCTCACACAATTCCACAAATCTCCCCCCCCCACACAATAACATCTCCCCATGGTAATGCCTCTCCCATGCTTCCCTCGCTCCCATGTTTTGTATTAATATATTGGCAAATGTCGCTTCACAGTTGGAAATATGACTGTGTAATATAATTACGTAATGTAATTGCTTAGTGTACTTGCGTAATATAATTTTTTTTGGAAGGGGGGGGGGGTAATCAACACTGGAATGAAGACCGGGTCTATTAGAGACAATAGACTGGTATCGATAGATGGGTTTCTTATTTGGTTATAATATACTTACTCATAGACAAAAAAAAAAACAAAACACACACGCATTACACACACCACAGGACACACAATCAGACACACAGACGACAACACATACACACACAAACACACACACATCACACACATAAACACACACACATCACACCAAACACACACACACACACACACCACCCACACACACACACAACACACACAAACACACCACACATACCTACCATATACCACACACACACACATACACACACACACACAGACACACAGACCACACCGTACACACACACACTAACAACATACACACACACAACACCACACACACACACACACACACACACACACACACACACAAACACACACTCATACACACACAACACTCACACTACACACACACACATGTCTAATAGACATGAGCCTAGGACAAAAAGTGGTAACTAACAATGGATAGATGAATATCTGACTGGGAGGCAACAACGAGTCATAGTACGCCGACGAGGTTGTCAGAGTGGTGCGCTGTGACAAAGCGGGGTTCCACAGGGGGTCTGTCCTCGGAACTGTGGTGTTCTGGTAAGTGTGAACGACATAACGGATGGGATGGACTCAGAAGTAGTGTCATTGATTGCAGATGATGAGATGTTAATGAGAAAGAATCAATCGGATGAGGATCAGGCAGGACTACAAAGAGACTGGAAAGGCTACAAGCCTGGTCCTGGCAACTGGCTCCTTGAATTTTAAACCTGCCAATGCAAAGTCATGAAGATTGGGGAAGGGCCAAAGAAGACCGCAGACACAATATAGTTTAGATGGCAAAAGGACTGCAAACCTCACTCATAAAAAAGATCTGGGGGTGAGTATAACACCGAGCATATCTTCCTGGGCCCCCCACCGCACATCAATCAGATAACTGCTGCACCATACGGGCGCCTGGCAAACTCGGATAGCGTTCCGATACATCAGTTAGGATTCGTTTTAAGACTCTGTATACCATTTACGTCAGCGCCAATCTGGAGTATGGCAGCACACCTGTTTGGAATCCAACCTAGCTCAAAGCAACGCAAGAAATTAGAGAAAGTGCAAGGTTTTGCAACAAGACTAGTCCTAGAGCAGTTCGGGATTGTCCTAAGAAAGAAAGGTTGTGGGAAATCGCGACTGACGACACTAGTGGAAAGGAGGGTCAGGGGAGACATGATAACGACATATAAAATACTGCGAGGAATAGACAAGGGTGGACAAAGACGGGATGTTCCAGAGAAGGGTCACAACCACTAGAGGTCACAATTTGGAAGTTGACGACTCAGATGAATCAAAGGGATGTTAGGAAGTATTTCTTCAGTCATAGAGTAGTCAGGCCGTGGTATAGCTAGAAAGTGACGTAGTGGAGGGGGGGGAACCATCCATAGTTTTTAGGGCGAGGTATCGATAGAGCTCATGGGGGCAGGGAGGAGAGAGAGGACCTTAGTTGCAATCAAGCGAAGAGGCCGGGGCCGGAGATGTGACGAAAACCCCTTGAAACCACAAATAGGTGAGTTAGTACACCACACACCACATACACTCACACACACACACACACACACACACACACCACCACAAACAACTCACACACACAACTCACCACACATACACATTCCGACATTTAATAGAATCTTCAGACCCTGTACACCGTGTATGTTAGGGCCCTATTGGAGTATGCGGCACAGTTTGGAACCCACCACCTAGCCAAGCACGTGAAGGAAAATAGAGAAAGTGCAAAGGTTTGCAACAAGACTAGTCCCAGTAGCTAAGAGGTTATGTCCTACGAGGAGAGGTTAAGGGGAAATCAACCTGACGAAACTGGAGGAACAGGATCACGTGGTACACCACCCTAGGGGGGACATTGATAACGACATACATAAAATACTGAGAGGAATTGACAAGGTGGACAAAGACAGGAGTTCCCCAGAGATTGGACACAGTAACAAGGGGGACACAAGTTGGAAGTTGAAGGACACAGATGAATCACAGGGATGTTAGGAAGTATTTCTTCAGCCACAGAGTAGTCAGTAAGTGGAAATAGTTTGGGAAGCGATGTAGTGGAGGCAGGATCCATACATAGCTTTAAGCAGAGGTATGATAAAGCTCACGCTCTCAGGGAGATGTGTCCTAGTAGCGATCAGTGAAAGAGGCGGGGACAGGAGCTCGGACTCGAACCCCCGCAACCTCAACTAGGTGAGCTACCTACTAGGTGAGTACAACACACACAACACACACACACACACACACACACACACACCACACACCACACACACCTTGGGTATTGAGAGAAGGAGCTGAGGCACGATGTGTACCCTAACAACAATATTCATATACATTCCTATACGAAACAGGGATAGTGCCAGGAGGCATGGAGACAGCAATGTAAGTCCCAATCTTTAAAAAAGGAGAAGACATGAAGCATTAAACTACAGGCCAGTGTCACTGAATGATATAGTAAGCCAAAAAATCATGGAGAAGATTATCAGGGAAAAGAGTGGTGAAAAAACTCTAGAAAAAAATTATCTCATCAACAAGCAGCAAACATGGTTTCAGGGACGGAAATCCTGTGTACAAACTATGGAGTTCTATGAAATGGTGACAGCAGTAAGACAAGAGATGAGAGTGGGGTGGGTGGATTGCATATTCTTGGACTGGCAAGAGAAGCGTTTGACACAGTTCCACTCAAGAGATTGGTGCCAAAAACTGGAAGCATCATGCAGGGATAACAGGGAAGGCACTAAAATGGATCA